>OX465584.1:30322987-30779935 GCA_950022655.1 Alentia gelatinosa | reverse complement strand
CGTCATTTTGTGATTGCGATTCCGGGGATTGCTGCGTTTCTCGCTTACTGCTGTGTCCCCGGCTTTATTGTGGGCCGGAAGGGCTTCCTGTATAACCCACTTTTAAAATGAATAGCAGTGTGGCAACTGATTTTTCAACCGACTTGCAGTCCTCATCCAAGTCTCCCTCATAGCCTAGGATCCTAAGGACCCTAAGACTCAGCATGATGCCTATTTGCATATTACTACCACCTTGCCTGTTCACATCAGCATTATCTCTACACACCCAAATAGCTATCAACCTCCATATCTACTTCCAACCTAACCTTCTCCCATCTTCTAAAGATCACCTATTTACCTCCTTACACCAACCTGCCGGCTTACCGAACATGAACCCATAACGTGGGTCATTGCAAGCATCTTACTGCCAACCAACCATCTATGTACATGTGCTGTCAAGTACTTCATATGTATCCTCTACCCCCCTGCAAACCTCCTGTACCTACCTTCGTTCTTTACCTGTCATTGTCAACAAGCCTAGTCAACACCTGTCTCATCAGCCTCTGATCTCAACTTGTGCCTACCCAGTAGAACGTCATCTGTTTTAACACCTATCTAATTCTTTATGATATGGTTTTTATCAAAAAACCTTTTGACACTTAAGTATAAAATTATTGTATCCTGATTTACTAGCGTTTCATTCTTTTCACTGAAGGGTTGACCGTTGATACACTGAGATTTCACTGAGATTGTAAACACCTCGAAACCTTTGATCTCCATGTGTGTGGGGTATGTTTTTCCGTACATTTCGTCATTATCTAGGATCATTGTTGAATAACAGCATCTGTGACGAAAATCTGCTATCGGAGATTTGCGTCAATTATCCTGCAAGAAATGCAACCAGTTCATTGTCACTTGTTAGTGAGTACAACACAAACGGTGAGAAACAGCCACATACGGATCATAAACAAGATATCACCACGCCTACATTAATTTATAAGGGTGAATAGAACCGTAGAACAGTAGCCGAAACTGCTAAGTGAGACCCGATTATCACATCTAGACAAGATAAAGAAGAGAGCTGGGCATGCAGCGAGGGTATCAATCAGAGGACAGAGGGTAGCACCTTCAGTGTTTGCAGCTGATTAGGATTATGAACCTTGAATGAATAAGTTTCAGGTAAGTATGTGGACCAGATTCTATTATTAGCTTATTGGAGAATCATATCGGCCCCTGTTATCAACGCCTTGGGCTGTGGTCTCTCTGCCTATGGCATATAGCGTGTAAATATAGAGAGAAGGTTGTGTGTCTTTCTGGCGAGGTTATTTATCACTGTCATAGGTCTTGTTGGTTTTAGTCCACCACTATCCACTTTTACATCATCGACCGAGATATCTCACCTCCTTCCTCCATCCGTCAATCCAACATCCCATTCCATTCTACTTCTCCATCCTCATTTCCCTCCACCCGCCCTACTCTTTTTTTTACTCTCTCGTTTCGTTCCTAATCTAAGCTTCTACCTCCACGGTCATTTGCCTCTCATCTCCATTCTTCTTAATTTCCTACCAGTGCCCTCCTAAATTATCGTAGCCTTTAGCCTTAAGTCAGCCTTTTCATGAACCCTTATATTTACGATGTTCACTAGGCACTCTTCTATATTAGTATATATGTTTTGACCTTCCCATGGTTCTAGTCTTCTTCATCAACAGCACTCCTCCGAAATCTCAGGATTCGCCATAGTCCACCTACTCTACCTTGATAGGATTTGTCTCGATGTTATTTTTTTAGACTGATTTCTAAAATCGCCCTTTCTCCCTTATTTTTATGATACTATACGAGCCCTGCCCTTGATATCCTCCACCTGACCACCACCTATTTCATTATTGACTGGCAAGGGCCCGTGAAATATTGCCTTTTTCTTGGCTGCCCCTTCTATCATCTAATCAAGCGTTTTTCTGACTACCTCTGAATCTGGACCTGGAAACTACCTATCCTTTTCTCTCACACTTCGTTTTCACAGCCTAGTACACCCCACTCACAAACACCTCCCCTCCTTCCGCGGCCGTCCACAATCTTCCTCCACGATTTTATAAGCACCACCAGCACCCACTCCCCAACCCCCGCGCCGTGAAGGACCTGCGCATGCGCGCGCAGCCATGACGTCATGACACATGATCGGACATGGCACATGCGCAATGAAGCGGTCGATTAGGGACGGTGTGAAGGACACTGTTCGCCTCTCAACTGTTCTGGCTTTTTAGGGGGCAATTAATCAAACAAAGAATGCTGTCTTCTGGCACAACATCTGGGATGGTGGGGTAGGGCTTGTGCGGGAAGGTTGTTTGTCGTCATAGATATCTGGAGGAGGTAGGTGTCGAGTGGCTACTATGTATATGATCTACGACGATTGCCAACTGATAATGATTCAAGTATCTCTTGTCTGGCACCTTATGCCTCAACCTTCCTCACATGAACCCCGCTGAATACGACAACAAGTACCACCAAATTCACTCTCGACCACAACCCTGACACCATGAACAGCAGTTGCAGCACTACTACAATATCTCGATATTTCGCTTTTGACAAGACTAAAATAAGAGAAATCGCGACTGAATCATAAGATGATCAGATTTGAGCATTAGAGTCAGAGAACCAGGAACCTGTTTCAGTAGTTTCGTGACATGTCCAGATGGCTTCAGTTGCGGCAATTAGGACAAGACAGACCCCAAACATGGTGTATCTGGTTTAAAAAGTATTAGATGATTTCACTTCACTCCCTTCCCGTAGGAAACTTGAACACAAGTAAGGGATACATATAACCTATAATCGTTCCAAATATGAAGAAAATTGGCCGCTCCAATCCGCTGATATTTGACATCAACTGTGACATGCATTTTGAAACCTGACAACATTTTTCTGCTGTTGCTTGCACTGTTGGTGATGCTGTTGATGTCTGTCTAGGCCTAATGTCACTAAACTACTGAAACAGGTCCGAGGATCTTCCGGTTAATTTTAGTGAAACAGGAACTTTGTGACACAAGGAATTGCTACCTTGCGATCTTTACTAATAGTATTGCATTAGAGAGAAGACATAGAGGCCATCATTGGCAACAACAGGCTGATGTGTGGCCTTGATACTCTGATTGGTCACAGACATTTTTAATCTCACAGATCCTCTCTAGATAAAACACACTAAAATGGCAGGTGTCATAGGTGTCCTTTTACATGTAACATCACTTTACTACAGTGTGAAAGTGCCATCTGGTGACAGAAAATTGAGACAATTTTGTCCATTTCTCCATTCATCATTGAGTTCAATCCTGCCACGAAAACAAGTCTGCAACTTGTTAAAAAATGTCTCCTGGTCACGTGGTCATTTTGCTGGTTCCCGCGGTTGTGGTTTTTAATCTAATGCCGGTTCCGTGTTTTAGGAAACTCGGCGATGGTGTCAATATCGTTAACACAACTTTTCTTGATGATTGTGAATCAATTTGTTAATTCGTGGATTGTTAACAGTTAAAATTCATGTATGAAATGTTGAATTGATGATGTAAAGAGGACGCTAATCGAACTGCCATTCCCACAATATTTCTAATTCGCATTTTGATCCATCTGAATCTTCCCAACAAAAACCACTAAATATCAAACCAAGATGGATTTTACTACGGATACTAATGGTCACTCATTACCCCAGATCCCAGGATAAAACAATAGGAAAGCCGGAGTGGGCTAATAAAATTTTATTAAATTTTATAGTTCTTATTGATATGAATAATTAGTTATACAATGAATATCGATAATAAGAATAAATGTATAATTGACAGATGTATTTTGTTGTCAATTATGAACAATTTATGATAACATAATGAAGTTATTATGTAATATTACATAGTTATGAAGAACATGTAATAATAAAATAATACGAATAACCCTTACGAGTGAAAGGAGTAAAAGAGAAAAGGTGAGGGTGGGTGGGTAGAAAAAATATGTGTATAGGGTATCAGACCTGAGAAGCGTATGAGGCAGAGTACATTGTCGACCTAGCGCACTTTGATGTTTAGTGCGGCCGGTGGTGGAGAGGTGGCGCAGGGGTGCACTAGTGCAGAGGTGTTTCACCAGGGGGGGCAATGACCACCCCTGACCATAGGCCATGGGTAACCCATTACCCCAGATCCCAGGATAAAACAATAGGAAAGCCGGAGTGGGCTAATAAAATTTTATTAAATTTTATAGTTCATATTGATATGAATAAGTAGTTATACAATGAATATCAATAATAAGAATAAATGTATAATTGACAGATGTATTTTGTTGTCAATTATGAACAATTTATGATAACATAATGAAGTTATTATGTAATATTACATAGTTATGAAGAACATGTAATAATAAAATCATACGAATAGCCAAGAAGCCAATAGTTATAGGGAGAGGAGGATTGGGAAAAATTTAAAGTCACTTTTTGAAAGAAAGAGACTTGATGAGAGACTGGTTGACTGTCCTTTTGTCTGAGACCTTGATGTATGCACGGTGTGCATCAGATTTCCACCCCCCATACCTCTGAATGTCCAGTTCAGGTATCCCGGCCTGAAAGCCCTGAGTCGCTGCGGCCTTCCTGAGGCTGTGGAGGGTGAATGTCTTTACAGGTTGGCCTGTGGCCTGCAACAGGCGGTTCCATTCTCTCATCATCATACGAGAAGTAATGGTCGTACCGTCCGGCAGCGTGAGGAACGGATCCCGTAGTGTAGCCGTAGGGGCGGCCCATAGCATTTCCCGAGTCGCGTGTACTGGGCAAAACCTTGCATCGTCCGCTGCCTCCAGGCGCATCACCTTCTGTTCTCCTATGTGCTGGAGGTTTTTGGCAGCCTTGATGGTAATTGTCACATGCCATGCGCCGAGGACCACGTCCCCTCGAGTCAGATGCCGTGCCGGGTCGAATGCCCATACAGACTGTGGCGCCACCTCCCCTTGCCGTAGGGCCGCATAGTAAATCAGGAGGAGACCCGCCCTTATTGCCGTATGGAGGGGCGATGCCTCGAGGGCGGCGAGAACGGCCCGGAACACGTCCATCGGGACCGGCGGCTTCACGTTCAGCACATATTCCTTGTTTCTCCTCATGCCCTCGAGGGCTCGTTTCATACGATGTGCCTGGGGCACGCGCCTCTGACTGCCGCGCAGATGCCTTCGCTTGGAGAGAAAGAAGCGCAGGATCTGCAGAAGAGACGGAGTATCGGTACAAAGGATGCATGAGTACATGGTACGATAGGGAACAGTTCATGAAGTTGAATGAGATAATCTGCTTTATCGTAGTCCTCTGTTGAGAGATGCGCCCGGCTCAAGGCATCTGCAATGACATTTTGCACCCCGGGGATGTGAGTGAAGACCAACTCCACTTGTAGGCGTGCTTGCACCATCCATGCCTGGCGGGCACACTCCGCCAGGACTCGGTTCCGGGCACGCCCACTGTTGAGGGTCTGTACTGTTCCTAGGTTATCCCAGAAGACCTCGATCCGTGTGGAGTGCATAGACTGTGTTCAGAGCCTCGAGCTCTGAGATACACTCCACGGGGTCGAGGACGGGGCACACCTGGCCTGGGTACGAGTAGTAGCCGTCTGTCCCCGCTACCCCTGAGAGGCAGGTGTCGACCATGATGCGCCTCGTCGGTGGGCCTCGAGGGATGAGGGCGTGGCCATTCCATCCTTCGGCAAATTTGACAAACCAGTCCAAGTCCTCACGCATCTGGGAATTGATGTTCAGATAGAATCCCGTCATCCCTCGCAGAGCCTCTAGTAACTTGGAGACGAAAGCACGTGCCGGTCTGATGCACCTCACCACGTGTAGAATTCTTCCCAGCACAGACTGCAGCTGTCTCTTGGTGAGGGTGCGGCGTTTGGCGACGCCCGACACGTGAGCCTGTATTTCCTCCAACTTGGCCGTTGGGATGGAGAGTGTGTCCCGGCAATGATCACGGAAGGCGAACAGGTCCATCCTCACTCCTTCCCGGTGAATTCCGGTCTCGCACACTTCTTTTAATGTGTCAAAGTCCAGAGTGTTAGATTCCTGGTGGCCGGCTGACGCACTAACACTAACACCGGCCACGCAGCAAGACAGAGACGGCACGGGGGAAACGGTGGGTATCTCCTCCGGGAGAGTATTCCCCGCGCCTTTGTTGTTGTTTACCTCCTTCCCTCGGCCACGTGCCGAGGGGGTCACGTGAGTCCTGACGTCACGTGTGGGGGCCGGCTTCGCTACATCACCCTTTGATCCACGTGTCGCGCCGCGCTTACTCGTGGGGCGCGGCCTGCCCGTTTTTTTAAGTCGGCTGGTGTTGGTGGACACTCTGCGCTGCCGCCGGCCTCGTGGTACCCCGCCTGGGGTACTCGCAGGGGTGTGGGTACAGGGGGAGTCGCTGCATTGTTATCCTATCCGTGGCCGTACGTGAGTATGCGGTTACACGCGTGGACTGAGTGACCACACTGGCGACCCACCGAATCGCAAAAACTACACACATGCAGCCACTGGATGCCCCCTTCACTGTGGCTGTTACGGTGGCGGCACCCCCTCTCCCCATTGAAGTCCAGGCACGGGGCCTCGGTCCCTCGTGAGCGTCCGGTCTCGTTGTTGTTACTGGTGGTCATCGTGTTTGTGGTGGTCATCGCGAGTCGGACGCGCTCTTCCTGTATCCGGCCGTGGTCGGACCACTGCATCCTGCCGGACTCTACTTGGTCAAACACGTAGTTGCTCCAGCGCCTGACCCCGGCCCCCGGCCGTGCCTGCGCGTCAACAGTCACTTAGTACAAATGCCAAAACATGTGCTCCTTATCCTCAGGGTGCAATGCGCGCTCATCGCTCAACAGGGCAACAAAACAACTAATATACTCGAGTTGCCCCAGGCTCGACCGTAGGTCCAACTTCTGATGTAGCGTGTACACGCCGTCCCGGTCCATAAACATGTACGGTTTAGCAGTGGGCCTACGGGCATTGAGGTCAGACAATAGTGAAGTCTTACCGGTGGTATGATCATGGCGCATGGCTTCACGGCCTAACTCCCGTTGTAGATGTTCCTCGGTCGTGTACGTTTCCCTGAGTTGCCGTGGGGGAGGCAGAGGGCGTTCCGTCTGGTTCTGGGCCCATTCCCGTGTATGTGCCGCTGCCGACGACGCCCGTGAGCCGCTCCTCCTTGACGCAGGGTGCGATATCTGCATAATGGCGTCCATTACCCCGTCCATCTGCCATGAGATCTTCGTCACATCGGTCTTCACCTCGTTCACGTCGGTTTTCACTTCGATAACATCGGTCCTGACCCCACCAAGGCCGGTCTCTAGGGCGGTAATTCTTGAAGCCTGAGACCGTGCGCTCGCGCTGGTCCCTTGCTGTGAGACCGAGTCCACGTTGTCACTCTCGGCCGACGGTTCCTGCTGCTGCAGGGTGATTTCCGAATCAGTCTCCGTTGCCACGGGAGCAGCCATAGCACTTCTGGTCAACATAATACACGATAGATTAACTTATCCACGTTATCGCTTGGTATCCCAGTACGCAGTCACCGATATTCGGGGAATATGGAGACCGGAGGTACGACAGCGGAATTGCCAAGTAGCGGGTAGAAAAAATATGTGTATAGGGTATGAGACCTGAGAAGCGTATGAGGCAGAGTACAGTGTCGACCTAGCGCACTTTGATATTTAGCGCGGCCGGTAGTGGAGAGGTGGCGCAGGGGTGCGCTAGTGCAGAGGTGTTTCACCAGGAGGGGCAATGACCACCCCTGACCATAGGCCATGGGTAACCAATGTATAATAGCTGGATTATGAAATTCCAACTTCCAGGTATAGACCATCACGAATATACACTACATCCTCCTCCCCTTCAGGGATATGATCATAACGGAGTTCACACGGTGGGATACATGTACCTCAAAAGTCTGTCTAAGACAAATCCTGCTGAGATTCCGTACAAACTCCACGGGTAAATGATGGGGCAGCGTACCAGCATGTTTTCGTTTTACTGCTATTTACCATTAGCCCATTTGTCCTGCACCATTGTACCATATAGCATAACTGTTACTTGGCTGAACCATTTTAGGTGTATCAGGTTATTTGCTAATCATACACTATTATCATGCTATTCTTCATTTAGCGCCCCGCACGCCTATAGATACTAAGTAATTAACATATTTTCCTCCAAACTCTAGTCTCCTTATTTAGATAACATTTTGCATTCGCATCGGAGGGTTGAACTTGAGCTGTCAGAGGTTCTGAGTGCCTAGACAAGAGGGTCCACCCTCTCACGAACAGAGGCAGTGCACCAGCACCATCAACGAATGGAAATATTGTTCTGAGACGGTCGAAGCCACTGTTTTTGCCAGGCCATGTCAAAAGTGACGCTTGCTTTTGTGTTCATACGGTATTGCAACGTTATCTTAACAATTACGATCAGTCCGCTATGGTGTCATTGTGGAGATCAGTGAACGGAATATTAGATAGTGAAACGGGTCCCTGATCATTTGTAAGGACAAAACACGCCTGTGAGACAGTACAGGTTAGGTGACACTTGAACGAGGCTTTCTAATCACTGCAGGTAGTGCCATTTAGTGGTCTTTTGATAACTAACTTAACCATTTAAAATTACAATAGATCTAACTAAACATTTCAGAAATTATTTCTTAACACTGCCAATTTGTATTTTACACCATGATAAACATATTTCTGCTGGTTTGAATCGATGAATAACGCAGTTTTTGTTGTTCTAATTCAGCAACGACACCCCAAGGAGGAGTTGTCCATAGAGAGAGGTAAACGCGATTGGCATACTCTCGCCGAAAATATCGTCCCAGGTTGTCTCCTTCACCAGGAATCTCGTTCTCTATGAGCGTAGGTAATTAAGCAGACGCCTAGTCATGTCACCAATCATGAATAATTTTCGAAAATGTTTTATCCATAGAAGATATTAATAGTTTGACAGTGAGCATGTGCAAGTCTACTTGATACGGGTTTATAAGTAGTATAAGGATCTTCACTCCTAACCAGGCAACTGGCATCAATTTGAGATTAAGACATTTCACTCAGTAGAACAGCTTAGCAGAGTTGACTATGAGTATGCAGCCGATATTGGCTTTAGTCTGGCACCTTATTCTGTCATTGCCTATCCTTAGACTGTTGGTTAGACTGTTGGCAGATATGTGACGATACACTCTCAGTGGACGATTTCGAAGAGTCGCGGGCTGAGTCCTGACTATCGAACTTTAAAATGAACTCTGCCATGTCGAAGGCTGGGAGCACTATCTCCGCCATCAAGGAACGCCATCCCAATTGGTTACCTCTTAAAGCCCCTTGTTTCCTCTCTTTTTAAAGTCTGGATTTACTCTGACTTTATATTACATTTAGAAGACAAGTTTAAGACCCATGCTAATGGTCATCCCATAATCACATTTAAATGTTCCCATGTACCCTCTCTAGACTGACTAGACTGTATCAAATGTTAATTTTGTAGACGTACATGTTTAGTGGTTTGTTGTTGTTGTTGTTTTGGTTGCTATTGCTTCTTTTCTCCTTCTTCTTCTTCTTCTTCTTCTTCTTCTTCTTCTTCTTCTTCTTCTTCTTCTTCTTCTTCTTCTTCTTCTTCTTCTTCTTCTTCTTCTTCTTCTTCTTCTTCCTCTTCTTCTTCTGGTATACGATGTTCCTTCACTGTATAGTAATAACCAACAAATATTGGATAAGGCTTGCACAGCCCTCTTTACCCTCAACCCATCTTTCAAGTGTTGATGAGGGGTATAGCGCAGGTGGCAAGGAACGTAATTGTGACACGTGCAAACTTCGACCCAGCTTCAATCGTTCCGATGTACTACGCATTTAGGGCGTGATGTTACATTCTTATGATTCTTGCCTTTACTACGGAAAATTACACACTTATGCGGCTCATTCACTTACCACGTGCCCCATCACGATTTTAGGTATACGATATTTTATCACTATTCACAAACAATAAAAAGCAATAGCTTATTCCCACCAACGCCTTTGCCTCCTATCTATTATGAAAACTATATCTTTGCACAAATCATGTCGTGGGTGCCTTACATGTTTTGTATGGCATCAGGACAATGTCCTCTGGCTTCAGACCATCACTTGTCCGTCGTCACTCCACCTTGCAATAACAGGTGTGCTTGATGGGAAGAGTGGGCGGAAAACTATATTTTGGTTCTTCCCCACCTTGTCTTTTCTGAACCTTCCTGTACTCTCACTGTTACATCTCCGTGATATCTCCAGACTCTTGATATTGATATAAACTTTTGTTGATTTGTGTCTTCCTTACACCATGTCTTCCTTACGGCATGGCTTCTTCACCCTCTTCCATTTCCTCTGTTCTTTCTGTGCTACCGCTTTGTACCTTCACAGATTTCTTCTTCCATTATTTCTTTTTCTTCCATCCTCTTCTATTTTCCTCCTCCGTGGTTTTCTTCTTCAGACCTCTGTGATCGGTGCCACCGGAAATGATAAGGGATGTCTGCTGGGTAAGGTCTTCCTGTCCAGGCAGCGTCCAAGATGGCGGTACAAGTAAAAGCGCGCGACGCCCAGGGCGGACGCTACCTCGACGATCTATGCCTGGTTATCTCAGTGACTTGGAAATTATGTTTAAGAATAAAACTTCAACACCAATATGACTTTTTAGATTGCAGACATATTTCCAGATTTAGTTGACATTCTTTTAATCAAAACTCAAAAAAATAAAAACGTTTTTCTTTTATCCCATCTGTGAACAACTGAAAGAATAATCACATAGATTTTGTGTAGGTTCTTCTATATGAATTTTTTCCCGATAAGAAAACCTTGGAGTACCATCGCCTATTGGGGGATTGTTTATGGGATTCAGTATAATTCAAAACAGCATTTCGTCCGGAAGGCGAAAATATCCTGCAGCCTTCCTGATCGTTTCAAATATTCCCATCATGTTACATCACTCTCACCGTAGACATATCATAAACACTCTTTCCTATCCTATCAAAAACAACCTATATTTGGACATAACACAGCACATGCAATGTAAAACATAGGCCCTGTTCTAAGCCCATATCATATAAGACCCTAGGTCTTGTATTATATATCTTATTACCTGATTCATAAATACATGTCAAGGGCGAGGCACAAACAACAGATAATTGAATTTTAAGCCCATCAAAAGTACATTATACCTGTCGCCATAAAATCCTAGGCCGTTCCAGACATGTGATATGACCCTCCCATCCCACTCTCATCCATCACGGCCCGTTTACATTATGTTTATAGAAGAATGTCGCTGCACTGCTCGAGTATGGGCCTCCATACTTACAAAATCCCTACCCATCCTTGTCGCAAGCCTTACATAAGGTGCATATCAATTAGGCCCCAATTAACACATTCCCACGGGTCCCCCTGCATAATGGAACACATATTCCCGGCCATTAGACAGCGCAGAATAACCCATCGCCGGACCTCTGTAACGTCAGATCAAAGACAGATGTGAACTTTTCCATCCCGAGCCGTACCTCAACTCATACTCCGACCCAGGTCCCGTAGATGCAGTAGGAATACACCGCTCCGGACACGTAGATTTATGAATTTGGTACCTGTACATCTACTTTGGTAATTTCTCAATCGGTAATCTGTCATATGAAAAATATTAACTCACAATGATTTTGATCACTTGTTCTTAGGAAATGACACGGTCATATTCGTTCAGGGATAGGACTAACACACTCGATGACTGTTGAGATGAACAACCGATTAGTACATGCTTTTCGGGGCACAAGATCATTTGAAAAAAACTGAACGAGACAGCGGTTAAAATCAACATTAAAGTGATTGACGGAGTTTATAATTTCAAATACCTGGGTATAACACTTGATCCCTCATTATCTTTTAACTCACTTGTTGATAATAGTAATAAGTTAGCAAATCATAAATTCTATACGTCAGGAAAATGTTAAAAAAGTATTTAGACGAGTATAGAAGTGCAACCTATATTGATGATGGCGATGTATTGTGCAAGAATGCCTCAAATATAGAATTGCAGGGATTGTCCATGCTACAAGATGAGTTATTGGGAGCTTTGTCCTACCCCTAATAAAAAAACGCCATAGTAATCGAATTTAATAGATTTGTAATAGATCATCATTTCATAATATAAAACAAAATTTCCAAGCCAGGTAGGCAAGAATCATACTTCATGAGATTTGTTTGGTCCCAATATTTTCTATTCTTTTAATCCATCCTCCGACATCGGGAAGACAATTGTTGAATATTCTCAAATAAGTGAAGTTTGCTTGCAAAGGGGAGAATATTGCTGAATGTTCTCACGAACTTTTTAACTAGGAACTATTCAGACTGTATTGATTTGTATTAAGTTAAGTTATAAATGCATGAAGAGACCCCTCAGTCTGATCCAATATCTAAGAGCTTTTCCGCAGTGCCAGCCACAAATCGACGGACCTTTGCTTAATTTTCTATAAGAAATTATACTCCTATTACTTGTCCGTCCTGTCCTTCTTTTAATATTATTTTTATTTTGCAACATTTCTGTCAATTGTAATAAATGATTTGAAAGGAAGATTAAGAATTAATCTGAAACGAAGAATTAAAAGAGAAAAAAAACAAACAAAATAATTGGACCATTGGCATGATAGGAAGAGAACTATTAGATCTCAAATTGACAGATTTTATGAAGGAAAGGGGAATGGAAAGGAAACAAAACTAAATAAAAAAAGGTTTTATAAAAATTGGGTTCCAGATACGTCCTAATAGTAATGTTGTATACAATCTAGATGAGAATTCACATAAAAACGGATTCTATTTAGTGTTGGATCGTGCACGTGTATTTTGATCTAACTTCTTAATTGTTCTTCGATGGATTGTACACTTGTAGCTTTGAAGGATATCCAATTATTCTACACTGGTGGGAACACATGTACATTTCTCTAGATTCTTCTTTGACCAATAAAAAAGATCGAAGCTCGTTATAAAAGAAATCTATCGGTTGGGCTGCTATATGCGATGTAGAACGGGTCCCTCCGTCTAGACTGTATCACACTTAACTTCGTGCACCAAGCACAATTACTTGTTACCTCTAGTTATCACTAAGCATGATTCACGAGCTTAGTCTTTCCTTGGAGTCCCTGTGGGAAAGTCCACAAAATGCTGACAAGATCCGGCGCACGACAGAAATCGCCAATTCACATCTCCAATATTTCCCCAAATCCCATGATCCCCCGCACGCCCGTGAGGAACCGGATGACTAAGAAGGATTTGCAAAGTATTCTGGGAGTATGCGATCGCCAACTGCTGCTAAATACTAGTATCTCCAGTTTCAGATACGAATAACGCAAACCTGTAGTGGCCATATTGTCAAGGAGGAATAGATATGAATATCTGAGAAGAAATGCAGATGTGGCTTTCTTTTTGTGGTTATAATTTGAGCGAACATCAACTACAAATATGTTAAAAGCGGTCGTATTCTGGCTTACATATATGATACAACATATATCTTAATAACGTGTGCGTACTTCCGCAGGCCACATCAACAGTGACTTAAGTTTGTGAAGAGATATAGTCATCCTTACGGACCGACAATTATTTGGATGATTCGTATCATCTAACACATAATCTGTGCTGAATACACGTTTTTATTCCATCATATATATATAATGCAATTACCGACAAATATAAACAAAATTTAAAGTGGCTATCCATTAAGTATGTACTGAGGGGTGGGATGTGTGGTGGTGGGGGTAAAACAATTTGGGGATTTTGCATATGCCCCTTCTTTGTTCTGTTGCGTACAGGATTGGGAGGGGGATGGAGGTCCAACATTTCAATTCTGCGTACGTACTTTATGAATGGCCCCAAATCATTAGGCTATATTAAAAAGAATTAGCCACCCCAACCTTCAGCAGATATGGATAGAGAAAATAAATGCAGGAAACCAAACAAAAAGGTAAAAATCTGGTTACAAAGACATGTTTCCTCTATATTGAACGCAGTATCCTGGTGCTTTATGATAGTCAGCCATTTCAGTCGCCGCGGATTTCTATGGGGGTCTTTGTGGCATCCCACAAAACAGGCTGTTGTGGATAAAATGTTCAAATGGCGTGCAGAATCCTCCACAACCTTTAGTTTCTGAGGGCCGCCTTAGCAAACAGCAGGCGTAGCACGGACAATACCACTGAACCTCTGCCATGGTAAATCCTAACAAGCCATGATGGATTGAGACCCGACCGATGGGGACAGGCACGGAATGGTGCCGTTTACGTCCTCGCTACTTTATCAAAAGTGGTTTCATATTCCTTACAAGCGCCTGACATGGAGATGAAGACGTTGCCGGTCGGAGTTTTAACGGGAATCGCGTTGCATCGGGGCGGGGCACGGGCATGCAGACAGATGTTCAGTGTGCCAGGTAAATTGTCCAAGCTTCTCATTTTGAGGTAAAAAGAGCTATTTCGATGGTACATAAATCAATGATGATACCCCGTAGAGCCGGCCAGGTAGGGCCTACCAGAAGGCGTCAGAAGAAGGGATATTGAGGAAAAACTCTGTATTACCCGTGGGGGAGGGAGGGGGCAGTAAAGGTGGGTGTGATGAGGAGCGGCAGTGTATTTGAAGACGGAGAACCTAGTATGAGTCATGCCTAAGAGAAAGGTTGTTCTGATGTTTGATACCGCTACGGTTACACGAGTCATATGTGCCGATGTGGTAGAATGTATGAAATGAAGATAGCAGAAAGCCAAAGCAACCCGAGCCTCTATAAAGATTACACTTTGTACAGAAACACATACTTTGCACGTCATCAGAACGTATACTAGAATTTAGCATATGATTACAGAAATAGGCAGAGATGCATAGGAACACCATACACGGTTATTCTACAAGGTGAAAACATATGCTAGAATCTAAAATAGATGGTTCAGAAGTTGGCATACTGAAGTTTAACACATAGAGGCAACTGTATGGTCCTAGATAACAATGTGTGGACATGCCATTGAAGAGGATGAACTCATTAACTATCTACGCGACTACAGTGTAATTTATCTATAGCATCATCTATAGAACTTCTTAGATGGAAGATATTCGGATAAGGATATAACTATATATAACTCCTTCGCCTTCAACGTTAGTCAAGCTATCAAATATCATTCATCTCTGATCTGAAGCGTTATTTGTATCCCGCTGTAGAGACGTAGAAGGTTAACGAGTTAACCTCAAGCTCATATTAATATAGATATATAAGAGCTCTCCCCCATTTCCAATGTCATCCCGTAGGCCTCTTGCTCTCCTAAGGTGTTTGTTTGAGGTGGTAAACATTGCAAAGCGAATGCAGTCAATTATCCTGGGCGTTGGGGCACGGCCAGGTAACCCTACACTGTTTGTGGTTTGATACCTCATCAAATACAAACCACCCACAGGCACTGCCAACAGCGCCACCAGTTAGTCGATAGGCCTTGTATTTGATCTGGTACCAGGGGCTTTAATGTAATAAATGGGAAGGTTTTTTCCTGGAAAGAAAACGCGAGCGCTGCATTCCTGTCCTGGCTGCTCTGTCAGATTGAATTATAGCAGACAGGGGTATTTTTGTGATGAAGGATGCATTCATAAATATATACATGCGGGTGAGAAGAGCTAAGCTAAAGAGGTTTTATACGATTATTTGGTTTGGCATTCTGCAACATCATGCGTTTGTAATTTGAGGTATTACGGAGGCTGTCTACAATATCATGTCATGTTTGTGAATTTCGAAGTTTCTCATTTATTCGAGATGTGAGGTCACAATTAGATACAGTTCCACCTAAGAAGCCCAACAATAGTTCAAGTCTGATGAATTACATCCGACGCTGTTGCAATGTGGATAAGGTTCACAGTTAAAAGTCATCGCATTGAATGAATAATTACGTGTTTAGACTTCATTAGTTTCCTACAGTAATCTTTGAAAAAGACTCACTGAAACTTTGAAACGGAAAACGATAGAAGTACTGGTCCAGGAATACTACAACGCTTATGATGTCCTGATGATCATGACCAAGCAAGATGTCAAGAAGATATCAATTCCCCTGGGGCAGGCCAGAAGGCTCCAGCAAGGCCTGGCTACACTTGGAAACGAGAGGTTCACAGAATTCCAGGAGGAAGGGAGCACAACCTTTACACTATAGGTCAGGCCCCAGTCTTAGGGCTGAAAAAGAATGGCATCGGTCTTACCGCACAACCCTCTTTTCTATTATAACTACTCCCTACCCCACTGGTGAATGGAGGAGTCGGAGACTTGCACCTTAGCGCTTCCACAACCAACTTGGACTGACTGCCTTATCACAGTTTATCTTATCACAAGTTGTTTATCTTTGTCTGTTGTCTATCACCAGTTGTTTATCCTTATCATCTAGTGGTTTGCCTTAGCGTTGATATCATCAATAATTGGTTATCTTTATCATAAGTTAGGTTATGAACTCATAATGTGCTGCGCGAGCCCTACTTGTTATTAGTAATAAACCCTGTTTTAACACCAACTACTCTCAATGTATCTACATATAAAACGAGGGTTAGTACAAAATGAGGTGTTTACGAAAAGTCCCATATGAATCGTAAATCATCATCGAGTTTATAACTGGTTAAAACATAGTAGGTTGTTCTATACTTATCATATACCATATTACTTATTTTAGATTATCGCAATTTGGCCTAACAACTAATGTTTTAGTCCATGCGTACTAACAAGATTCCATATTTTGCCATACGGAACAGGCAAAACGGTCCGTAATTATCCGTCATGGGTATATACTAAAATACCATACATGTTCAGAGTACTTTCCTATGGTCAAAACTACCTGAGATCTTATACCACCTACCACCGAGCAACAGGGTAGATGCGAACGTTGACATTGGAAGGACTTCCGGCATGTATAAACTTAGCTTTAGTAATCAGTTGAATTGAGATGGTATTTGACTATGAGGATTGTCAAAGTGGATTGTGTATCTTATATTGGAAATAAGGATTTGTTCATATAACCCCTGACTGTAACTGGATAAAGTATGCTTCCAAGAGAATTATCATTGTTGTTGTTGTTGTTGTTGTTATCATTATCATTATTATCATTATTATAATTCTATCATTATTATTTTCATTATTATTATCATTATTATTATCATCATTATTATTATTATTATTATTATCATTTCTATCACAATTTTTTACGTCATTCAATAATCATCATATAGAAGATTTTTATTATTGTGGTCGCAACACTTGTACAATTGTAACAAATACAGTCTTGCACACTTGATGCGCCCGTTCTTAATTATATATTATACAACCAATCAGCATGCATGTTTGATCGCTAAGTTAGATCTAATTATTCTTCTACAATTATTCGCCGATCCATTAATACGATACTAACTACACGAAGTAGATGGGACATTACTCACCCCTCGAAGTACCCTATCTTTCTTCGTTAACCCATATGAATCGCTTTCTTATTCCAAATTCTCATTTTCGGTCTACTTTATTATGTTATGAATAGCGTTCATAAGTTTATAATTGAATCATGAGACATGGCTCAAAACAGTCTTTTAGAACTGGGGTGAGGGACGATCCCCTTGGCCCCTAATTTACCTATAGATAACTCTGTAATTATATCTTGATTATGCTAATTGTGTTCATTATTCTGACATGTAACATACACAAATCCATTCTAACATGTAACACAGGGTTTGACACACATTAAATGAAGCCATATAGAAATAATCATCAACTAAAAAACCAGGAGTTTATTCAGTGCAACAGGTAGGAGTTGTGTTATTCATTATAGGCATTCGCATTATGCGAAATATTAATGCTGGGTTTTGTACCATTCTACCGTTCAGAAGCCACATAAGAGCTAACAAATACCTTTTATATCCCGCATATAGGATGATGGTATACTCGACAGCATAGATGCTGGCCGTTTACAGACCACCAAACGTTCTTGTCATGGCTTTCATGTCTTATCAATCAAACCAAAGAGCAGCTCAATGCGCAGATCTTTCAGGACCCGACCCGAGCCTCACCCGAGCTACATACTATGGTAACTGTCACTACCTCGCAGAAAGGGCATCAAAGTTTCAGGATTTCGGAAGGGAGGCTTTCCTATCACCATCTGCCAGCCTCGTCCTGACCTCCTTCACCGGAAATAGCCCCGAGGTGACTGAGTCCCGGTCAGCGTCTGTTTGAAATTCATTTCCGTTTTTCTCAGCCTCGTTGTGACTTCTCCTTCCCACCGTCGGTTGGCCAGATTTGTTTATTCAGTGCCTAAAATTGCATCCCTCCCGGCCTGCAGGGTTTTGTAAACAATTGGTTTTGGGTAACGAAAGTTTTCTTTGATTAATTAATCACTCTAATTAACTCAACTCTCAGTGATGATTGACGCCTCCGATTTTGGTTTGAATTTGTATTGTTTAACCTCCAAAATATTGCCCCCTTTGCAACATGTGAACCGAGCGAAGGAAAGCAATTTTGACTGAGAAGCATTGGATGGCAAAAGCCGGGATCACAATATTGACGTCATCGGACCTATGATATACGCTGACACGATCTATTGGACCAAATGTCTAATAATTCAGTTCTAGTACATAACCGTGCTGGTGTTTTAGTATACACTGCATGTCTCTGATATAATGCTATAATATTAGGTTTATATCTCACACCATTGCAATATCAAAGAGTACCATTTCTCCTATTTGCCTCATGACATACGAGTTTCGCATATAATATGTACAAAACATGCATAATTATGGGGATATCCCACCATGACCGTGATAGGATGAACTACTTAACTAGCTGTTTAGAATGAAATAAAGTTTCACCCTCTGGACACACAGCTAAACGGTGCCTGAAACTTGTAAAGAAATACATGAATGTAACCAAAGACATTTGGTTTATGGCACGCCAATACAATTATTTTCTTCTTTTTTTTAATGATTTACTATTACATCGAAATCTCCGTGTATGTCCAGTTGCTGGTTTACATCTCAAGTCTTTGACGATATTCACAAAGTTTTTACCCACGCGGTATTTACTTCAGTGGCCTAAACAGAGAGCATTGCTATCTGAGTCAATACCAGTCACTATAGATTTAATGAACTTCATATGTACATAATAGAATCCCTTCAATCCTTTGAAAATATACTAACATCTCAAAACTCGTGTAGTCCTTCGCATTTGCGGCCAATACTATGCGAGTTATTATTTTTAACGTTTCAATACAGCTTTGAAGCTCCTGTTCTCCGCTCTTTGATCCTGATTGCTATATTCAACCTCCGGAATCGTGCAGTAAACGTTCTAACGAGTATCAGGGTGGCCAGGTGAACGAAATGCTGTCTGAATGTCCGCCAATCGGTGAGTGTAAAAACTGAACATTATAAATGTAAATAAGATAGAATGGGGCGGATTAGGTATAAGTACATGAAACATGTTAATTAGTCCTCTGAGCACTCCTAATTGGTTCTACTTAGAGGGAGTTGACCTAATTTGTCTCTGTTGGTACTACATTCTCCACAAAGATGATCTCTGTAATGGAAGCCATTACTATGGTTTACACTGGGGTATTAAGAGAAAACGTAGTTAGTGAGCCCATAGCGAATGCTGTTCGAGGTCTTTTATCGCATAAAATACATCCCCACGCCAGAGGCGGAGAGACATATTTTATGGGACAAAATGCCGAGAATGGAATAGCTATAGATTCACTCACTACGTTTTCTTATCATCATACACCTAAAAGCATGTCATTTCATATACTTTCAAAGTACACTATGAGTAAAGTGCGTCCAAACATTCACTACATCCCACTAAGCCCAAACATTGTTTATATACACTCCTAGCAGCGGGTTGTATTTCATAGATATTCGGCCATATGTATAAATAACACCTGTCATATAAACTTCCCAATGAAGCAATCTCTTGTCTTATAATGATATAGTGATAATGCATTATCGGTGCTCGGATAAAAACAAATAAAGGCATGAACCATGTGTGCAAAGCTCTGTCGACTCATTTATCTTGCGTCAGAGAAAGTCTCAGAGTATATGATCCATCCTAGGTCACGGGTTAGTGTGCTTTTCGTCTATCACTGTGTGATGTATTGATGCATTGTCTGAGTTAATTAGGCAGCCATAGTATAGATGAGTGCCGGTTGGTAAATGTGAATCTATCGTAATTGTGGATGATATGCGACGGCACTAACGACTGAGACAGGTCAAGCCTGGGTCTTCGGTCGAGTCACTGAGTGCAGCGTGTGTAGCTGATTACACAACATACACTATGGTAGGAAAGGAAGTTTACGAAAAATCGGAGGCCCGATTTTTCTCTCGAAAGAGTTCCCAAAGCAACATATATTGGTTGTGAGATATGTGGGCTCATGGAGGTCTATTAATATAAACGGTTATCTAAGAATATAGTGTTTCTACACTTCGAAAGCAAGAATACAAATTCCAAACCTGAATTTGCCAGCAGTTCTATCATTAGAAAGGCAATTTGAGTATTTGCAAAATTGGATCATTATATGTTTACAAATAGCGTGAGAACTGTATGATATATCAAATCCAAACCCTGTTTATTCAAAGTGTTATCTTTGACCTATCCAATAACCGAGAAAAAAAATCCAACATGTCTACATTCAAATAATTATAATTACGTGGTCGCAATACGGTGGGGTAAGGACGTGAAACTTTGGTACGCCTCGTGATTTCAAACAAATACATTCAAATAATTAGCAATAGAATCAGGTATCCACATCTCGAGACGAACGGTTTTCATAATTCGGCGCACTGTCTGTGTTACCTGACGAGGATTTCTATTTTTGTATACTACTTTATGCGTCGGTATCTGATGCCCCCCTTTTTTAGCGTGGGCCACACGCTCATATACTCTACCTAAAGCATACGGTGGTAACAGTGGTGCCCAAACCTAACCCTTCACCATCTGCCTCCTAAAACTGTGACATTGGGAAAGGAGTAGAGGACCAGTGTCTCAGCCTTATGCCCCAGTCACACTGGCGTAAATTTCGGCGTTTCTTCTACGTATTTAAATTGGCGGGGAGTACGTATTAGCTACGGATTTGGAACGTATCTGTTTGGTTTGCTGTAAACCTGTAAATTATGCAATGTAGATTACTAAGAAGGTGAACTAATAGCTTCATAGAAGGATGTATATGTGCTGTTGTAGAGCAGATGGTTTGGCGATCGACTAGCCCCTAACACTTAATTGAATATGATAAGCAACTTAGGTCCATAAATCCTTTTGGGGTTGCATAAACTGAGTTTGGAAACTATTTGTTGGACAAATATGTCTACCTGTTGCTTGTCTTTTATTCCAATTGATATACCGTATCATGTACTATTACATGTACATACCGACAGTCGTATGTTCTAACAAATCTAATATATGGTCCAAAAGCGAAAACAGGCATATAAACCGTATCGCGTAATGTGAAATTTTATGTACTCTGTCAGGTTCATGGCCCCCTTAACAGGAACAGTGGGAAATCATATACTTTGAATGCGAACCATGTTTCTGTCAATAAAAGACCTTTTACAAAGAAATAAACTAATATCAGAAGAAAAATAGGTAAATATGTACAGCAGGAGATCAAAAGACAGGTCCCAGCAGTGCATTCACACACTTCTCTGCTGAGGTTCGTCTCACCCAATTTCATGGTCAGCAATGAGTATGCGTCGTTTTTGTTGTTGTTGTTTCATTCGTCTTAATTTTACCTCTTGCATGCACCTGTTATCCTGATACGTTGCGACAATTGGTTCAGAGGGTGAGACACGAGGTATCATAAGGACGAATGTCCCTTTTGTAGGTGGTGTGGTCTGGAAAAAGATATAGATGAGGCTGAGAGACGTTTTTCTGTTGATGATTCATCACCGTTGGGGGACAGGTCAACCACGTAATCAGAAATTAAATAGTTCCATGAGTTTGGAGTTCCTACTGAGAAACTGCAATAGTGAAAGATGATGTCACTATAAAGCGATGAATACGTTTTGTCAATAAACACCTATTTTAAATGACAATTTCTTAAATTGTGAATTTAACCAATAGAATGGAAAGGTTGTTTATCGGTACAGAACGCAAGGCTACAGCACGTTTGTTACGCTGTGCATCGCGTTGGCCAACGACTATTGTGACGTCATCTGCGCCTGCGCATGACCACCTGAAAAACCGTCTATCTTTGTTAGCACGTGCACAGTACCGCCCGTCACCTACCATTGACGACATACACCGCTAATCACTCCTCCCCCGTTCTCTGACCACCCCCAGCGGGTGTCGAGCGCAGGGCGAGCAAAAGAAAAGGTGTCCTTCGAGTGGGCTGACGTTTAAAAATAACTTACTTCACACTTGGGCTGACTCTCAGATGCCGGCCAGACTCTCAGCTGCTTTTCGCTGACATCCCATAGGCCCATCATATTACCCCTACAATGTAAAAAGGCTGTGTGTGTTAGCATATTACCGATCTCATGACCGTAGCCGTGGTTGACATCAACGTTTTTTAGACACTGGCT
This sequence comes from Alentia gelatinosa, assembly GCA_950022655.1. NCBI lineage: Eukaryota > Metazoa > Annelida > Polychaeta > Phyllodocida > Polynoidae > Alentia > Alentia gelatinosa. Next base: position 30,757,412 of record OX465584.1, on the reverse strand, counting down.
TCTGGATTATTTTCGGTGCGATGGCTTCCTCTTTTCAGATCTGCCGTCATGATCAGGCATGGTCATCACAACCAATTACATGTCATGGAAGTATGTAATTTGCCTTAACATGTAAAACCACTCTCTTACCAGCCGTGTGAAAAGTGGCACATTGTTTAGATAATAATTTAACGACCAAAACCGTAATAAAACGAACCAAGGACAAGACGTCAAAATGATAATCTTTTGGTTTCATCAAACACAGGAAGTAATTAATACTTCACTGAGTGGTTCAGATTAATCACCTCTTTAAACCTGGATAGTCGGCCCATGTCGGTGCTTATTGACCAATATAGAAGTTAATCACCAAATTCCCATACCTATGATGAATACACGTTAGGAATAATTGAATCTATACTACTCGCTAGGAAACCCAAGGGTATATGGGCGCATACATGTCTCCATGAAGGATATTGTTTGTCAGTTACGATGCGCCCTCTATGAAATGATCAAGAGAAGAATATCGCTGGATTTGTATGCGTATGTTCACAAAAGAAATGGATAGGCAATACAAATATGACTGGAACAATGATTTTAATTATGAAAATGATTTATAAATTTTCATTTTCAAACTACTCGGTTTGAAGCAGGTATCACTTGTGTAGGGGACCTTACACAGAATGGTAGATTGATGTTTGATTTGAGGAATATGATACATACAAGGTTTCATTTACCTTCTTGCATTCATTGCAATTACTATTTGCATTCCCTTGGATAAAATGACTTTAAATCGGTATACGTTGAAATTTAATTGATTATTATTGATAGATCTACCAATAAAGTAATCAATATTTTTTTACAACGAGTGCTAGTAAAGATATTTGCGATGTTTTGAATTTTTGTAAACTAAAATCACCACTTCTACGAATATGTGAAATATGATATACGACAAACACATACCAATGTTTGGTCAGCTATATACTGAGACACATCTACAAATAATTTCGAGAAAGAAATCGTCTGCATTTTAGCGGCATATATATCTCCATTATATAGACCCTATTATTGGATGCTGTGGCGACGATGAGATCAGCTAGCTTATTGCTGGTATCACAACATTATAATGTATATCCCGGGTTGGTTATTATTCAGTATTTCCTAACAATCAATATAGTAGTTATATGTAGTGCGCTCACCTGTCGCCAGGTATTTGACCATGTTCTGGTGGTGTCAAAGCAGCAGCCTGTTCTGACTCCGCTCACATCCGATGTATGGTTGTCATGTCATGGACCGTCGAATACGCAGTCTGCTGTCATCCTTATTTATTTCGTATAGACTATAACCAACAAAAGATGATATCAGGTTTCATATCAAAGGAAGCTATGCGACATCATACAGCAAAATATCAGTTACAATTCAAAGGGAAAAGAGGACCAGCGTTTACCACTGTTGTAAAGTTATACTTCTGGTGGTATGTCGAACTCACCATATATATACCATCCAGAATCTAGATTTCGCATACACGTTATGCCAGAAATACAGACTGAGGGTTTCCATTGCAATCGATGTTAGTAAAGTAGTGAGGAATGTACCATAGCCGGATCGTACAATAATATGCTTGTGTAAATTTTATTTCCTTTCACTTGTACGGTCCTTTTTTCCTTGTATGCTACTTTTATGTAAACCTCACTTTGTACACACTGGAAATTAAAAAGGAAACAGAGAATGAAGAGAAAAACCATAAATACATGTGCATGGAAGACATCCAAGCGAGGACGTCAATTGGGCCGAAAGCAACAGTTATCCTGATGTAACTATAACGGTTATAGAAGTCAACTCTCTCTAAAAATGAAATTTACCCCATCTCATATCGAGTTTTGGTGAGAGGTATAGCGTAATCTACTCACACCAGAGCAGTGTCGGGAAGAGACACCTCACGGAGGCATGTCTCGTGTTTTTCTCCATTTTTATACCTATACTGAAAGCCTGCAGAAATAAAAGAAATGCCAAAATAAATTAGTTTTCTGGTCGCAAATCCGGAAGTGCGGTTCGAATCTATTCGAACTCCTGCATGAGGCAACTATGCCAGTATTTATCACTGACAAATCAGACTCCTGTGCAAAACAGCTTGGTAACTAGGGATACCAGGGTAAAGTAACTGGAAGGCAATTAACCAGGAATACCAACATAGCCATTGAATCGTGAATCTGCTTGAAGAATTTAAATGATATGGAGTAAATAGGTATCACCTTCTACCCTTTAAAAGGGCGCTTGCTAGGTATGGTGGGTTTGATTTCTATGTGTTACAAATCAGCGAAATATTCAGAATACAAGAGATAATTAGTAACATCTCTCTAGATTTTCTCTCAACATTGACTTTGTCCAGAATAAAACTTTGTTTGACTTACAATTAGGAAATACCGAAACACCATCCTCTTAGCATTGAGTTCCCCGTACTACATAACCTCAGACACTGAAAGACCTCAATAATAATGTGATCTTGTTCTAATTAAGGACCTGCTTGGGTAGTACACTGCGATGCTATTATAGCATACTAATATGCGAAAAATAGCCACTATTCGAAGCGGCAACTATGTCACTAAAACTCACGTGCAGGGTTTTATATATCATGACCAATAAGGTGAAGGGGGCTCATTATAAGCAAGGTATTGAGACCATCTCAGAAGAATTGCCTCTACGAGCTGTCCCTCACCCAACGCTGTAGACCCACTGGTCAAATATGCATTGTCATCGTCAGCAATCCTCGAGATTACATAACGCCTGGGTGAAGCCTCGATTCACAGCTTCATCCTTCAGGAGCGGTCTGGCTTCATAAGGCGTCCTACTGCCATGTTAACGGTCTATATATAACACTCTAACTCTACTCTCATGCATTATTCTCCACCCATGTCATTGACTTCAATAAGCATGCTAGGGGATCGGTTTGCGCACAGGATACAGGAATAGAGCGCATTTACATTTCATCTGCTTTCACGACTAGTGTCATAATTCACGTGTCTTCACTCATGACCCATATCACTTGACCTTAGAGCTAGTTAAGCAATGCAGTACATTGTATCAGTTTGTTTTCTTAAATGAGCAAAGCCCCTTTGTTTAATCATGATTTACAGTACAGTATTCCCTTTCACATTTCAATGTACAATACAAGATCAATATTTAGATCATTCTCTTCATATCTAAATGATAGCACTTGGTATGTGATACATCATATCGGAAACAAGCTAATCCTTATACAAATCGGTTTAACCTATGTCAAACACAGTGTAAGTGCTTTAACAAGATGTTCTGGACAATGCAGAGGATTCCTCTCTATGAAGCGTTATTGTTTTCCTTGGAAAATAGTGAATTTGGTATCAAGCAGGGGAGAGGTGTGATCGAACTCATACACAAATCATAAGGAGTCCAAGGAAAGTCTAAGAAAAATCTAGAAACTTTTAGACTGATAAGTCTGCTAATGGTTGTAAAATATTAACTGAAGCGTTCGCGATATGAATCAAAACAGAGAGCTTATATTAAGGGGAGATTTCATAAAACTAATTTAGTGATCACCCTTTTTGTACCAAAAACCGTTTAAGATGCACGCCGATGTGCGTAGTCTATATGTTTGTCTACGATATTGAGATTCCCTGTCGTCTACCATTGTTCACATTTTTCAGCGCAGTATATCAGGAGATCTTAAATTTTTATCGTAGTAGGTGGACGCCGTGGGACTAATTCTTAAATTGTAGGAGATTCAATGCAATAGCAACTGTGCGTATATTGCTTGCAATATATTATAATATTTAACTGATTAATTGCCCTAGGCAGTATGCCAGTGTGTATGGATTGCCAAGAAAAGATGACGAATTATATGTAGGAAGAGTAGGTTGAAATAATAGTTCTGAATTGTAAAATTACAGAATTAAGTCGTCTATTGTTAGTTCACCCAACCTAACAGGTAATCAACTGCGTAACATTTTTATTAACCTAGGAGTATCATATGTGATCTTAGATATCCAATTATCGCAACCAAAATTAGAGCCAAAGGTGGTATTGATAGTCATGTGTAAAAGATTGAGTGATTTAGGATGAAAATATGCGAAAAGGAAAAAGGAGAGCTACTCTAGTATAAAAATGGAAGGCTATCGAAATATAAGACAAAGCTGATTTCCTAACACAATGAAAATGAATATGGCATTGCACAGCATAGTTAGGATATGCTCATGATGAATAAGGTAAATGGTCATCGATGGTTAATCGCATGTAAATCAGGAAGGAACACATTGAAACTCTAGTTACAAAGGATTAATAGAGGGAAACTATGTTCCGGTGAAAGGAAGTCAAAGTTACAAGGTAAGGCTTGGAAAAATTACTGCCCAAGGCCTTGGCCGCGGGCAGTAATTTTTCCAAGCCTTACCGAGTAATTTTGACTTCCTTTCACTGGTACTTGGTTTCCCTATTCCTATATACCTTCAAATGTGGTTTAATAACGATAATTAGCGTTATTTGCTCATCCACCATCAAACCTGAAGCCAGATCCAACCTTATTGAGTAACTTGACACTTTATGTTTACTCCCCACTGCGCTTTTCATATGTATTTTGTAAGATACAATCTGAATGGTCTAAATGTCAACCTTGGGTTGTATACGGCAACCTTGGGTAGTATCCATAAGTTACTCCACCCCCCAGAACGTGGTGTAAGAATGTAAGAGTGTATAGCCATAGGTATATAGGAATATAGAGACCTCATGGGAAAAAAACAACTTGTTCCTAACAAGGTTGGATATTGCCACTTGGGATTCCAGGGACACTATTATATGCCTCTAAGGCACAGAAAGGTGTATGACTGAACACCGACCCAAAATGAATACGGGAGTTTATACACTGTCACCCTATGATGGATCGGTGACAGTGTGCTGACAGTGCTGTCACAGCTTGGTGTTACATAACAGCGACATACGTCTCCTGTAGACGTGGACAGAGATATGATATTCCAGTAAAACAAACAGAAAGCCGAGAGCCGATGTAAAAATTCGCCTCAAGCCCCATCTTTCATTCCCCCCTTTCCTTTTGTTTGTAACAGGGCTACTAACATTTAAAAGCGAGAATATGATAAAGTAATTTGTGTTGTTATTCAGTTCGAGATGTGGTTGCATAGGGGGCAATGAACACATAGAGGAGAACTCGTATCACGGGTGACAAGTGGAATAGAACGAGAAGATTATCCAGGGCTGGGGGAGTACAGACTGGTGTGGAGTGTACAAAGGGGTGTGGGGAGTACAGAGGGGTGTGGGTGTAAAGAGGGGTGTGGGGTATACGCAGGGTTGGTTAGGTTTAGAGAGGGATGATGGGGTGTAAGGGGGTTGGTTGGGTGTACAATGGGGTGAAACGGGGTGTAAGGGCGTGGCATCATACATTCAGGCGGGGTTGGGCCTCACAGAGAGTCAACTGTGAGGGAGCACAGGTTTGCTGTTTGATGATGGAGCATGCCGATTAAACACTCAGAGTAAACGGATGATCCCGTCGTTACTTGAGTTGCTCGGGGGCTCTCCTCCTGTCAGTTTGAGTGCCTCGGCTGACTGGCGCCAACCACACCTGATACCCTCCCTTCCCTTTGCACCCTCCCCCTCGCACCGTCCCCCGCCACCTTCTCCCACCACAGCTCGAGGCTATTGCAATGCAACAATGCCAAGTCCGCCCTCCCATTTCTACCACCACCGCACAACGCTGAAGTCATCGTCGAGTTGTTTAATTCCATTCTCTTTTCTTATTTATCTCAGATCTGATTTTGGTCTCGGAGCAGGATGTGTCGAGTCAGCCTGCATCCTGCAATCTGTAGCTGTGAGGCGCTTAGGCTGTCTTGTGGTACGCGCAAATGCTTTCAGATGGCGCCCAGTTTTTAGAGTAAGAAATTCGGGAGACTACGTCCTGGGGGGTGTGGAGGCTTCATTCTAGAGGAGTCCCGTTTTGAAATCTGCGTTATGATCTGTCTCTTCCTACCATTCTGTATGGTCTTCGACCTCGGAGTCAACACTCTCAGCTCGCCCATGAACAAGAGAAAAGGGAGTCTCTCGTAAGCAATTAGATTCGGAATCAAAAAAGAAAATATTGCTATCTGCCAAACTACTCAGAGCATATTACCCTGAAAAGAGCCACAGGTGCATGATAATGCTTTATCTAATCAACCATCAATCCTCCCCCTCCCACCCGTTCATACTCCAACGGGACTTTGCGGGAAATGGTAGATTTTTCCTTTGAGAGTACTAGAAGTAGATGTATACAGTATAAAATAAAAAGAATCTCGGATGGCAACAGAACCATTTTTCCGCAACGAAACACCATGCGCAAGCTCTCGATGGTGATGATTGGTCGAGAGGTGGTATGCGGAGGGCGCTGATTGGCTGAGAGGTACGATGGAAAGCAGCGACCACCCCCGCGCCACCCACAATGAGCCACTGCGCATGTGCATGGCATAAATGGAGGCCGGCGCAGAGCAGGTGCGCAGAGAACACGGTGTAAAAGTTTGTGCTCCCAGAAGGGTAGTGGAGACGCTAGCAGAGACGCAGAGAGACACTCATCAAGTTGTTGGGACGCGCTTTGGCTTTGGTTTGCAGCGAGGAACGTCGGAACAAGATACAGCAGCCTAAAAGGCTCGCCAGGTAAGAACAAGATCTACATAGTTATTGCGGGGTTTCAGATTTCGTTTTAAATTTACTTTTCTTATCCATTGTGAAAAGGATCCGATAGCGGGCTAATATGCAGCCACTCTTCCCGAAAATAAATACCGCGCTAAAATAGTGAGCCTGAAATTTTACTATATGGAGAAATAATTTGCCTGTATAGACAAAAATTCAGTGCATCTCAATTTCTATTTCTATCACTTTCTGTTCGAATAAGTTATTTGAGGCAATCCATGTCCTTTATTCCGGGGATGAAATCAACTGTAGGGAAAACAGTAGTCAAGACAACCATAGAAATTTGCCAACTATCTTTACCCTTATCTATTCCTTTCCGGATTTATTTCAAAATTTGAATTTGTTATGTATTTTAGATTACTAGACTAGATTGTGACTTACAGCTATATCAAAGTCGCGTAGTCAATGCGTGTCGTACAGCACAATAAAACCAAGAACTAGTGGAGAACATGAATCATTGCCCTACTAACTGAAGACACGAATCACCAGCTGTAAATATACAGCCATATTCACGTAGGGATTGAATGTTCAGGCACCAGTACACAACTGATACAAATCCAGTATAGGTACGCGCATGGTTATTACTCCATGCACGGAAACTAACCTTTGAGCGACCTTCACTGGGTGGTTAAGTGATGATGAATCCGTTGGACAGGCACTAAATGAGTGGGGCTTTATAGTATCTGAGTAACCTGTAGGTAGAGATTTCACTACATCTCAGTGTTCTGACCGGCTATCACACAGAGCAAGGACTGCTTATTTACCTGTGTATACAGCTTTACACATTAGAAATAACATAGCGAACCTCATATGGCCGCAATAGAAATAAGTCAACGATTATGATAGCTTTGTGCGCACAGATCATTCTGGTGTATTTCATGTCGCTCAAATCCATCTATTAAGGTATGCTCATGTGACAATCCTGACTCAAATGTTGCAATCAAACAACTTCAAAATCTGTATCTCCGTAATACATGCGGTCGGTTACGTCCCGTTATGCGTTTCTAATTCCATTTCTTAATAAGGGTGTAGTTCAAATCTTTTTATTGTTAAAATTCATTTCATCATACATGTTTGCGTGTCTAGTTGTCTGGAAAATTAGTTCTCACATTTTGACATTGTTCAAGATTATAAACATACGCGTCATATTGTACATATGACATAATATACTACGCATCATAATATGCAATACAGGTGCATTTAGCAATGCCTCATACCTCTGACCTGACCCTCAATTCTTTTTATACTGCAAAATGATTTGCCTTTCACTGATATCTCGGAGGAAAATATAAACACATATTTACCCTGAATTTCTTCTAAAAGGTTTGCAGTTATTTTAACCATCCATGACATGCAGCAATCGAACACCTCCATTTAGAAAATATTTGGGAATGGTTTAGCCTTTCAAGTCCGTTTTTGGAAAAACTTAGGGAAGTTTAACATAAAAGTGAAATTGGAGTGGGATTGCCCTTTGGCAGTTGCAGGTAAATTTTCTCATGTTCAGTGTAGTCCACATCATAATGGGTACAACTATGCATGACCTCCTATATAAACACACAGAGTTTTTAAAAGGCACTTCATGTAATCACCTCTTCGTGCACTAAATCTTAACTTACATGATAGCAATCAAGGTTGCTTTTAAGTAAGTTGATGGTAATTCTACACACAGTTATTCGCACCTTTTTCTATTTGACTTTCTATCACTTGAACATATAATCTAAAGGGGAACTGATTCATGGAAGTGGATAGCATAGCTTCCACATGCAATCCTGCAGATTAATATATTTTCTTCAAATGTATAAACTAGCTAGACTCTATAACATTTCACTTAGCTGAATTTTAGTCAGAAGATTTTAGAATGGCAGCACCATATATTCACCAAGGCCAATTGCACCATGCCAAAATTTGGTGCTTCTGACACATCTGCTTTGATTGTCTATCGTCGGCAAAGAGGCTGCATTATCGAATAGACTCGCCAAAACTGGCATAAACTAAGCATAGGAGCATATCGTATTTCTCAGATTGTCTTCTATATATTAGTACCTGTCTTCCACACCGCATTCTGCACTGCGATAAATGTACGTTCACTCAGTACATCTATATGCCTCTAAGGGTGAATAATTCAAAAATATTTAAATTATTTGCTGCAACTGAGCTGCCGGGGGAAGTTGCTCCTCATTTCCGAATCTTATTGGCGGCTGTTTTAAACTCCTGTCTTTAGGGAATTATTCAGACACTCATTATATCAAAAGACGTGGCGTATCTGTAAATGAGTCCGTCTCCTACCACATGCGACCACTGAATCAAAAAAAAAATTCCAACCACGGATCCTCGACAGACCCATTGGAACGAAAAAATTACAAACAATTGTTCAGACACTCCTTTGTATTATGAACAGATATTCTATCGTGATACACTGAAAATTAAAAAGATTTGATCTGAAACTGATAGCGGCTCTTTGAAGCAAACATCTGATCCCTTAATGATGTGTGTCTGAATTGGCGGTAGGGGAGTAGAACGCTCGGGAAATTACCATCGCTGAAGCAAGCCCTTTGGTTGAAGAGCAAAGTTGTTGAATAAGAAGGCTTGTTTTAGGGAATTAGATGTCATAAATATATTTTAGATCACAGATTCATTTGAGCTTCCCCAAGAAATAAAATCAACCTGAAACGGTCAAGATGCCAACTCTTGTATTGCACAAGTGTGGGAAAGGAGATCAGAATTCTCAGTAACCGAAATTAAGCCATGGATGTCCAATGGTATGTCTAGACCTATCGAGAGCAATAAATATATATATCATAATTCAAAATTCACGCATTTCATATGATTGCTCAGGCCCTTATCTATTTCGTGCATCGAGGTTCGCTGTTAATACAGTTTCCTACACAGGCACTGCTCTGAAATGATTATTCCTAAGAATCCGGAAAAAGAATTTCATTGAACATAAAAGCAGCAGTCATATCTTTTATCTATTGGTCAAGCTTTAAGAGTTATGACGTATGCTGCTATTAGTTAGATAAAAATTGATTTAACATTCCCGATGAAATTGCTTCATATTTATATAACAAATAAATATTCAGATTGATCCAGATCAACAGAGGAAAATGCTAAGGATTGTAATCAAGCAATAGCTCTGATTTGTATTCTATTGCCTTTTCCATATACACTTATTTTTCTCCTGAGAATCAACGAAAGGAAATTTTGCTCTTATTGGAAGAAGAACCATGTTTTTATAGTGTCACGATAATCAGTAAATAAAATTAAAGGCATGGCCTTTGCTTCACTTGAAACTGGGGAAACCTGTTATTACTTTAATGGCTTTGGTTAAAACCTGTTAGGGAATCAAAATAAGTGCCGCCTGCTGCTTTTTACGAAGAGATAGAGAACTTGTTTAAAATCAATTATCAGATAGATCTGAGAACAATAGGATACTAAGTTCCAACAGGAATAAGATAGGTTCTTTACGCACCATTGAAGTCTTCAATAAAATATAGTGACTTCCCTTATGAATAGATGACCTTTGTTATTGTGACCGTTTTCTATCATAAGGTTAATTTACAAGTTCAACCAGAATAAGGAAACTCCTGGCATGTAAGAAAACATATTCAATAATGAAATCAGTCAATAAAGAGCAGCTCCAGGGTGAATTCAATCTGCAGTTTGCTGCCAGATATACGATACAGGATAATACAGGATTTTACTTGTCATTCTTACTGGCAGTATCACTAGATGCTAATAGCACATTGTGTTGTGTTTGAACTTAGTTGCTCCAAGTCTGGTCCCTCGGGGCTTTCCAAATATCTGTTGTGTATAACAAAGAAGTACAGGTGAAGAAAGCTGTTTCGACTCAACTCTACAAAGTGTAACAATCATGAGACGGTTGAACACAGCGTATTCAGTGATCAAACACAGATAGACAGCCAGCCTTTTTAAACACAACGTCTGACATGAAGATGTACTCGTGATAATGGATATATTTGAAATTCTTTTTGTAGCACCATTCCCCTGTGATGTCTGTCGGTGCATTTCAAAATTGTTCTCCATGCCAGTGCTCATAGTACATACCATTGGTATGCGTCATTATATAATGCGTTGCTAATTTTGGGAGAACTGTGTACTCTTTGATTGTGTGTTATTTCGTCCCTTTCTCTTACTCTTACTATGACTTACCCTCGCCTACGGGGTCTGGTAGTAATTTGCAGCAGCCTGGTCTCGTAATGTACCAAGTGCTCATTGAGTAAATATGTTTTATTATATTATTGCATTATTTCCCGAATATAGTTAAAATTCATTAGATATTCAAACACATTAAAATGACGCTGGCTGGTTTGGTGATATGCCATAGTCTTGCACCAGATTTACCACCCACAGCACCCACAGCACTGTCGTAAACATATCCAGCTCACAGACACGGGTAGCCAGAAAATGTTTGAGTGTATTTCGAGTGAATTGGATTGGTTATTGAACTTGATAAATTCATGAGTAATAATGCTTGATTGTGTTGCATCGGTATGACTGCTGACTAAGGAAAATGAGCAGAAACTATTGACCCAGATGGTGCAAACCACGAGGGTAATAAATATTTAACGCGATTTTATATTCTGCTTAAAACACATATGCATAGAGACTGTATATATATTCATATCACACATCAAGGCCAGACTTCAGAAGTCCCTGTGATAGAACTATGAAAATATATCACCCTGGTTGCGAATCTGGTAATTCATCGTCCGGGTCACCACTTCTGGTGTCGCCGGTTATGGGCAGCAGTATACCTCCTTTACAGAGAGGTCATATCAATTCTTTTGATCATATAGTGGTCATAAAAGGAGGAAAAGGTTGTTATGAGGAATATTCAGTTGTGACATTTTTCTGACCTCTGTCATGGCTCGAATACCAACAGGTGGAAAGTGGCAAAAGAACCGAGGAGAAAAACTACATTGACCCGCACCTTATCGTGATATTCAGGGCCTACAACGACAGGTCTTGTTCGCATGCAAACAAGATAAGGTATATACCGTTTACCATCTATGCCCTATTTACAAGCTAAATGTATATCTAGGATCGGCGCTGCTTGCACCTGGATTTGTATAAAATGCACATAATTAGTGTTGCTGTCTGACCTGTGGTGGGAGCGGGGGTTGGGAGGACGCAGAGCAGTAGTAGGCACCTTAGAGCGCTCACCTAAGAGTTTCACGTGGTGATCTTATGATGACTTTAACTGTCCGGCCTCCCTAACCAATAGACATTACATCACGGACATATGCTGTGAATAGGATATGAAGCAAGTAGAAAGCTCTGGCCAACAAATAGGACAAAGATAAAATAGTACGGTTTACATTGCAATTGATAAAGCAATCAAACGTGATGGTACATAAATATACATAAATAGTCCAGAATTGCATATATAGGACTTTCTATGTTAAGACACCTATTCAGATTTAGGATAAATTTATGAGCTCATCAGGTGAATGGGGTCTTTGGCATAACATGCAGAATCGCACAGGTTTATGCAATAAACCTTAGAGTACGTGGTGAGGCTTTCCGCTGTATTCAGTAAATGATGTCTTAAGATGCCTACTAACTCCAAAGGGTCAAACAAAGGAAGCCCCTCTGCATGACACAGGTATACAGCCAAAGGCGGTCTCCCACGGGTAGAAATCGTTGTACCTTGTGAAGTGCTCTCTTTATGTGGCCTGCAGGCCGGGCTTCCCACAAGACACTCACGCTGCTCAGGTTTACGTCCGAGCCACTCGAGCTGTGAAGCCCCGTGCTAACCCCCTATAACCCCGTCCTGTCTCCACATGAGCTGCTCCTTACAGTCATACACACATGACAGGTGACGCCACAGTGAGAACATGCCGCCCACCCGGCTCTTTAATACTATTCCATATAGGCAGGCTATGTATGTGTTTGCTGGTTGGTCGGTGTTATCTTTGCTTTTGAGAGTGCAAAGTTCGAGAACAACAAATGGGTAATGTCACAGTTGAAAATATGAGAAGGATTAAGGTAAACAATAAGTATAATCAGGTTGCAGGAATGTTTATTTATGCTTACATGCATAAACGCGCATACATATAAACCTACACACTTAAGTACTGTACTTCCTAACACATTAACTATCAATGATAAAACATAAAGCAGTGAGATACGTATAGAAGTTCTATAAAATACCTGTATAGCAATGTCATTGTTTTGTAGTAGCTACCATGATGATAAATCACCGGCTTTAGATTGGTTCATGACGTATGTTGTCTATTAAGCGTCGACGGATTTATAAATACCTATCGATCTAATCCTAAGGAAAGGATCAAGAAGAACAAAAATAACTGGACCCAGGTCTACTTATTTCAAAAGGCGTTACTCCAAGCTGGCACTCCTGATGTTGGGGATAACTGCCGAGCAACCTTGTGACGTTCTGAGAGATGGGAAGGACGCAGAAGGATTTATTTATTTATTTAGATGGGTGTTTGAAGGTCTACTCCGAAGCTTACGCTTTGCAGCTAAGACAGACATCTGAAGAATATTTAGTCAGTCTGTACAAAAAGATGCCAGCTAAAGATCTGGTTTTGTACTATATCTAAAAGAGTGATAAAATTGTATGGTATCTGTGTCGATTTGGGGCCATGTACTTTTGTCATGGAAAGGACCAGACACGCCGGCAGCAAGTTTATGACCTGTGCCCATGACAATGATTTCCTCTCCTGATTCCTTCCCACCATAATTCCATCACTAACCTTGCTGCAGTATGCAATGTGGCGGGTAAATGAGATGTAGTTTAAAATGAAAATAGTTATCAGCTCAGTTATTTATGTAAGTGACTCTTGCGGATTGTCATACAATAAGACATACTAGATTAAAATACAAGACAGATGTTTGATCTGTGTTACTGTACGTTGGTTGGTTAATGGGGTCAAGTCCTCGGAAGGCTCCTCCTTCATTACGACTACCTGTAGAGTGCCTGAGTTTAAAAGGCCGCCTTTCATGGCCACTGGTGCCAGAAGGATATGCAACGAATGACACACAAACGGCATCTTGTAAATACATACACACTTGCATTGTCCGTGCTGGCTTGATAGTGCCTGCACTATTCTCATAGTTAATGGGGTTATACACTGGTGTTGGTTATCTTGAAAGCTTGCACGTGATGCCTATATAATCCTAATAGGTGTTTGGTCCGGACTTGAGTGTGTCCAGGATACTGGCCTTGTAATTTCCGAGACGCAACCGCAGGGAGGACTTCTGAAAGCTATTGATCTGCTTCCTTCCCATATCGTGCTTCAGCTTTACGAAATTATTTCCCAGTAATGAATGCAATAACTCTGGCCTAAACCTAAGAATTAGGTATATCCTATATTGTTTTCAAAATAAATGACTGTGAAGAAGAAGATAAATAGTTCAGTTTCTGAATAGCGATAGTGTGGCAGCGTGACGCACTAGTTATTTCACTTCATACATTTATGCAAGCCTTCTTGGCACTTGATGATGCATTCATATAATCACCACGTTGCGCTTAATTCTTCTGTTACATATCTACCATTTCAAATCAGATGGTGTATAATTGCCTCAAGCAGGATGGTACATTGTTTTGCTGCCAATATCTGGGCTGGTGGCATTCATACGATACCCACCTAAGTTCCCTTGATTAATCAATGTATTCATCTGTTTAGACCAGAGATTCTTTAGAGAATAGGGTTTTCCAAATCGCTTGGTATTGCACCATTAGTGGGCTTACATATATATCATGCGTGCCTGTAAATACATATTTCAGCCCGTGCGAGCTGCTCCTGGTTGCCTATAAATATATCACACATGTACGCCCTGCATCCACCAACGCCGATTCTGGTCCTGATGGCCCTACGATTGACTACCCGATTTTATTATATACCCATGCAATATCTCTTTCATAATTACATATTGTTGCTCCCTATGCAGTATAAATTGTGTACTGAACCCTGTGCAGTACACAGGTGTACTCCACACGTTGAAACATCAGCAGTGTGGGATTTCACACTGACATGTCTTCTATGCCAATATATGCTAAGATTTGATTAATTTTGAGTATATGATAAATACAGAACTCGGCCTAGGCCCTCGTTCCGTAAAAAACAATGCCCCATCTCGTTTTGTAACATGTACAGCATGGTTAGGTCGTTGTAGATAAGTAATACAAATTTCCTCGGGAGGTCAGACAAAATCGTGGAAATGGAACATATTTCTACTACTGACTCATCGATACCCCATGATTGGCTCCTGACACGCCACGATTGGAAACACCAATTGTAGGCCTCTCGATAAAGGGCCTGTTCCATCTGGCCTCCAGTACTTTCGTGATTGTCGGCTTGGTCCTGGCAGAATCGGCAACAATTCTTTAGTGATTATTGGTGAAAACAGGCCTGAAAAACTGCCACCTGGCAGTAACTGGTATACTCTGTTTCGATTATGACACCCCGGCGATAACACCCGATAATGTTAGAAATCCCTAACATCACCCGGAACATACGGATATGTTGTGTGCTCCGGGTTGCAAAAGCTGGTGTAAACGGAAAAATAGTGCGTATGAAAAAATAGTGCGTACTTAAATGAACTAATACCAGTACTCCAGTTGTCAGAAAAATATAGATAATAAACACAATATAGACTGGTTTTAGATAAAAGCGGTTGTATACTCCTCTGAGTTGCCTCTGTGAAATATCCTCGCATGCGCTGTCAGACTAGTATACAGTAAAACCCCTCTTCCGGGACACCCCGCTTAAGGGGGCACCCCGCTTCAGGGGACACCCCGCTTCAGGGGACAATTTGCTCGGAACGGAAATTTTTCCCTCTATTAAGAGTTTAATTTAACCCCGCTTAAGGGGCCACTCCGCTTAAGGGGACACCCCGCTTTAGGGGACAGTTTTTCGGTACAGAAATGCTTAAAAACCCCGCTTAAGGGAACAGTTTTGAGGGACATCATATCAAAAATACTGAAAATCATTCTCGTGCGGGCCCAGGCGGTCGGAGTGTGTTTTTTCAAGGTAATACCCGCATCTCTAGCGGCTCTGGGCGGGCGACAGTGAGTGGATATTAGTATGAGCGACTTTCGCCCTTGTTGAAGGTAGGGGGTTAGAGGTCCGCTTACAGGTTAGCGGTGGGCGACACAGGGCGGCTCTGGGCGGCTCACGGCGGCTCACGGTCATAGGGCTGCTGACTTCGGGGGGGAGGGGGGCGGCTGGGTACATTGAACGGGGGTGTTCAAAGGAGGGTGTACAAAGGAGCAAATTTCACAAGGGAGGCATATTCATCTTCAACCTCTTTTATCTATTTATTTCTAATTTTTTGTACATTTATATTCATTTATTATTGTATAATTTATATTTATTTGCTTATTTATTAATGAACCTTTTAACCTAATAACCATCGTTTCCTTCATTTATGTAGGTATTCTCTATTGTATAACCACTGGCATACTGAAAACCCCGCTTAAGGGGACACCCCGCTTAAGGGGACACCCCGCTTAAGGGGACAGTTGGCCCGGAACGGAGGGTGTCCCCTTAAGAGGGGTTTTACTGTATATGTACCACTCATTCTATTATGATGCATAAGTGCAATGCGGATGGCATACATGAGGCGGAACGGGTGTGTGTTTATGGAAGGGGGGGGTGTCTTTGGTGTTGTGGGTATGTTAGCTGCCGGGGGATGGGGTGAAGTTACTGCTATGAATATTATGGGAAGACGGGGAACATTTCAGGGGTAGGGTCACCGTTCCTACTCCTGCCATCCATCTATAAACACCCGGCTGCGACTCACCTTCCCTGACCCCAATAGTCGGGCCAGGTAAATGACGGGCATTCCCCCAGATGTATCTTCCCACGCGGGGATCCTCCCAGCGTTCCCAGCGTCCCTCGTGGGGCCCACAGACGCTGCACTGGGCGTCCCCGTATCGCCTCCCGATCAGCTCCTCGTACCACTGCGAGATCACTTCTGTAGGAACGTCATTGGGTAGCGCAGAAATTCGAGACGACTCCAGGGACATCAACACACACTTCTGAGCCCTTAAACGTGAAACGAGATCTCGTCGAATTGCACAAGATTTCGAAGTTGTTTATCTTCATTGTTTGTATCATTCTTTATATCTCGTACTGAAAAGGATATTCATGTACACCCAAAATGTCCTCTATGTTGTGTCACCATTATATTGTCATTGAAAGCATAACGTCTGTAAGAAATGACGTTTGCACTCGACTCTTATCAAATCTTAGTAGATATATTCTGAAAAATGTTTAAACCTTCATTGAAATATCTTGCTTCATTGTCTGAATGCAAATGACTTTCCAGGCACATTTTTCCGAATGAAGGAATTGCCAGAAAATATCTTCAACAAATCCCTTATCTTGTTTGCACCATTGAATGCACATGAATTTTCTTTTATGATCTGTAGATGAATCTGGGGTGCTTGTCAATCTTGCTCTGCTTTCCTACATGGCTAGAGTGGAAGTCAAGGATGCGCCTTAAGGTAACGGTGTGATATAACCCTATTTATTCCAAGCAATATGAAGCACTTTACATATCCGTAAATCTACGTGTTTCTCGCCATTATAGACAATGACTGGACATTAGACGATAATACCCGTCACCCACAGCGCCATCTACTGGTGATGGAGCGCCATTTCCGCGTTTCCTGTCATTGTCACAAATGGAGAGCGTTTGTCGTCTGCCCGAATTGTTATGGTTCGCCATGTCTTAGAACGACCAAATAAAGCGCAAACAGGCTGTTCATATCTGAATGAATTGGGTTGGGCTGGTGGAGCCTCATACTATAGCAAATGCTGAATGATATTACGAGAAAAAAGAATCGATGAGATATAGGGTATGTGAGCAAGCACTGTAAAGGTTATGTTGTTCCAGGATGGCGGCACGTTTCTTTAACGTAGGGCTGTCTGGGATGGTTCGGGCTGGTCCCCGATTCATCGGCAACCATCTTGTGTAGAATTCTGGTTGATTCCGGTGAAAACAGTCCTAAGATTACCACCCTGGCAGCATCTGCAGAATTCCGCCAAGTTGAACACAGACTTAACATATCAGAAAGGCAGAGGTCTTAACCTAGGACAAGCAACTTACAAATTATTCCCCCGACTATACCTCACTGATCGGATCGCGAAAGGAGAAAGTAAAAAAGTAATCCTCAAAAATACAGAAGTAGTAATACTTGAGGGAAGAATAATTGAATAGAACTTGACTTGTATTTACATTTTAGATCATGAATAGGGACAGCTTTCTGAAAACTTAAGTGCTTACCTAAAACAACTATAGTCTGTTCAACGATGCATTTCCCATGGTCTGTTGATGTTGCTACAAGACTAAAACTGCTCAGTAAATACCAATTGTCTAACAGTGATCGCTCGTATCTAAATACAAAAATTGGGATTGTGCTGAACCAGCAAGGACACTGAAGACATTCACCCGATATGCACCTGTATTCATCATCTATGCAATCATTACCGTTACTATATCTCACTTTAGGTGAACTAAGCAAACTAGGACGATACTCATTTGGTAGTATCCCGATGATCGATGATCAGAACTAGAATTGTGAGTTCGTCATCATTTCCCCAAATCCGACACCCACCCCACCCCCCTCCAACACCACACACACACACACACACACACACACACACACACACACACACACACACACACACACACACACACACACACACACACACACACACACACGCCGACTACCAGTGACCAGTGACGCTGGTCCGTGACGTCACATGACCGCCACATCTGTCATGTGTCATGGATTTGCAACATTAGCGGATCCGGAAGTGCTCAGCCGGCATTATGGGAAATGTTCCGTTGTTCCCCAGATGGCGCGATCCGGAAGTGCGGAAGGGGGAGGGGGTACTGCTCACCTGGCCTGCCACCAAGTGGCAGGGAAAATTCCAAGGGAGGTCATACTAAGCGGCTATGGGTGTGGGCTTAGACCAGTAATTATCTTGGATGAGCTCAAAACGTGTACAGTTAATCATGGATACCTGTCGTCAGGGAAATGATTGGACTCAAATAGACAGTAGACAGGGGAGGGCTGGGAGAGATACTAGAGCGTGAGACAGGCAACGGAAGATACTATATCTAGATATCTGCGACGTTAGTCAGAACTCTATTATTGAAAGTAATAGAGAAAGTCAGACATTGAGCCATTGAAAAAAGTACAGCAATATAAGGTGCATCCTACATTGCTTCTTACATTGCTTCATATTCGACACTCGAATGTAATGCTTTATAATGAGGGCATAATTAACTGTGTAAATCTGTAAAGCCCTATGAGAATAAAGGCTGCGGAGACATTTGAAAAAAACTGGACCTCAGGTGGTTGGATCAGTTGGGATCTCGGTCATTCCGCGGTAATTCACGAAGAAGGGATCAGTTGGAGCTAGTTAGGGTAATAATTGATTACTTTCCCATGAATACAGAGGAAGGGTCAGGGACTAATTAAATCGTTCATTCGTAAACGCGTGCAAAACCTGCTATCCTTTGGGGAATTCGTGCACCTTGTTGCCATTCAAGAACCATTTTTATAAATGGTCCTGTCAGGGCTCATGAAGCAGATATTTCAAGGTAGATATAAATGATGATTGGCATAAAGTACAACAAAGAAAACTTCTCAAATAGCATAAACAGTTGATGTCTTCTCATTTCATCAGATTGCCTAATGAATACGTTCTCCACAATATTAATGTCCTGGCACTACATATGAGTTAACATAATAACATACACAACGTACGATATTCTATATGACTACAACGACTGGTCCCATCGGAAATCATCAGCCTAATACTCTGCCCTACTTAAGACTGTGAGTCTATGCTGATTAGTTATCAATAATCAAGGAGATGACTGTTATTGGGCTGTGACTGGGGAGCTGTTTGGGGACGGCCATTGGGGCGTCCTGGTTCTAATTACTGGTAATTACACCCGGCTGAGTCTTCAGGTGTGAATTGATGAAGTGGTTGTTGGATCATGCTACACTGTAGTATGCTCCTTGGGGAACCTGCTCTATAGGTCAATACAACGAGTATAGAGAAAGCTTTCTCTATACTCGTTGGTCAATACAAAACCAAATACAGCACCATGTAGGAATATTATCTAAAGGTTAAAGCTCTAGATGTTGTTGTAGGGACTGTAGGCAAATATACCCAATCTTGGCATAGTAATTCTATGCTTAACATTTTTTAAACCACGATCATATCGTCACAGCCCACCACTGAACATTGGCATAGCGATTTAAGGGTCTACAATCGAATACTAACATGACGACTCATAGCTCTATGAATTATTGAAATATTGGTATTGTAACTATTGATCGTTATTCATTAGCTGTGATATACTTGTCTTGTCGTTTACTCTTACTAGAGGTAGCATTTTCTAAGCCTCAGGCTAACATAACGGCTAGGTATTCATTTACTCCCAACATGTCCGTCATGTGCCGTCTCATCTGGAGAGTCACATATATCATCATCTTAGGGATTGTCCTTTGTGACACTGTAATCAGACACAACAATACAAGTCCTAATTTGATTGCCTCAAAGTGCATTTGAACGAGTTCTGATTGGTTCGCCGGCATTTCATTAAGATCTTTGAAACATGCAGATTCCAAATGGCAAAAACGCCATTTGCTTGTAGTCAGAACTCTGAGCCTAGTTGTGGTTGAAACCGCCATGAAAACATTACCATGAAACAGACACTAGCTGAGAACAAGATCGGAACCTGACAGCGTAATGGCTGCATTGGGAATCTTTTCGTGTGTCGGCAGCTGAAACACTATTCTTACAGAAAGGTTACTCCTGGGACAAGACCAAATGTGCAACCTCTTCAACACAATAAGCAACGAGCGAGGTGCATCAGACGACTTGAAGATTTTGACATCTAAGTCAATGATCCGGAAGAAATGCCAAAGATATCTTTCGGAGGTCCATTAGTCTGATTCACTGACTAATTACGTTGTAATGAACTAAAATCTATGACGTGTGGCTGCAGGCAACTTTGATGGGGAAGGTTTAGTTTATTCCGTCTTTTGTTGTGTTTTAGCAGTGTTTATTTAAGAAAGAAAGTTATGCATCTTATATTACCAGAAGCAGATTACATGAGCAGCTGAGTTGGTGGTTATGCTCCACTGTTCTTAGTGGTCCTGTCGGGATACTCTTCTTTCAATGGGAAACTTACTTGTCAATAATAAGTTATCTTTTAGGTCCCTGATTATAGAGCAGTTTATATCATTGCTGTGCATTGTCACATTTCCAAGGATACCTCATAATTGTTTTGTAAGACCGGGATTCCAATGAGCTCCTAACACACTACGACAAGCGTCCCGACACACTACGAAACAGAATTTATCAACATTACGACACACTGATGATGCAGTTATTTAGTTTTGTAGTCTGACCTTCTCTGGAACCGAATCTTTCATCATTCAGGCCATGACGTTGCTATGTCGGAGCCATTTCGCAAGCAGTGGTTGCCCTGGTCCACGTTTTAATCAATTTACATGCGGTACATGTATGTATGCATATAGCCATCATAAACATACTAATGTCGACATTGATATTGCGGCTAAACAATATTACTTCAAGGAGAAATATGAAGTTTCATTATGCTCTTATATGCCAATTACTACATAGTCATAGATCTTCTCCACACATTACACTCTCCGGGCAGGTGGCTAACTGCCAATTGCCCGTTTTTCACAATGCATCTTCTTGTTGTTTGCTGCTGTGAAGACTTTGTTCCATTCCCCGCGCCAAACATTCTTTTCTTCACAGCCGTTCATCCATTCTGACTCATATCTATATGCATATCCTAACAGCCTCAACGAATTGAAAATTAAACCAAAGCCGGTATCATGTTTATCCGATATACATATAAATCGCAAGATCATCAGATGCGGCGTAGATCTGTGACGATACATATCAGATGATGACCGTTTATCATAGAGGGAAGGGAAAAACAATCCTTTATCAGACATGGTGGAACTGTATCACCAGCGTTATCGTGCCCCCGACTGAAGCGCCATCTGGTATGGGAAAAGGTCTATTCGCATTTTTCCATTTACTTTCGAGATTGATAAATCACAAGGAAATAGTCTTAGTTTCAATACCTCTACAAATAAATGATTTGTGAAATGTGGTATAAGCGTGACAAAGACATTAGAAAGGAAACTAAATGTACGAGCAAACTATTGCAAATTTGATAATAATGAGACAATGAAGAAAAAAGACCGAATCATTATCCACAGCCAACGAACACCATACCCCACGGACACCAAAATCTGCTGCAAGATAGATTGTCTTTCTTGACCTACTAAAGCGGAATAGTATTTTTAGTTTCCGACTGTTGTATACTTTTAGAACTTGAATCAAAAGATTACGTCACTTCAATCCAAGTACCTTTATCTAAGTTAAAGGTAGAATACAAAGGAAGGGCTTCGTAAAATGTACCCTGGAACAATATATCTACTACTAATCAAAAGATACAAGACATGCGCAGACCGGAAGCGATCTCACACCTCAAGGACCTGACCTTTGACCCCTAGTTCACAGATTGAGGATCGTCTAGGGACCAGCCCACGACTGGCTCACGAACTCCGGGTGATAAATGTCAAAGACCCTCCAGAGACAGACACCTCCCACATCAACACCCCAGTCAGCTTTCAGTCCAGTGTTTGCTTTTGAAAACACCACTCACTAGCTGAGACTGAGGGTTACACTAGACTATTGTTATTAGACTATTATAAATGACTTGAAATGAATTATAACTAATGTCTGCCGCTGGAATCCTTGGAGAAGGATGGTTGTGTTTCTTTATAGTCAATGCTTGAATCCTATTTTCATAATGAAACAGAGAATAATGATTTAAACTTGGCTCTGAATACAATGAAACATCCTTTGTGATATAGGTGAGAATAAAGTTCATGGATGAATTTTGAGAGATAAGAGCACCATGTATACCAGATAAAAACACCATATACACACATACACACACACACACATATACATATATATACATACATATATAACTATATATATAACTAAATAACTAATATATATATATATGTGTATATATATATATGTGTGTGTGTATATATATATATATATATATATATATATATATATATATATATATATATATATATATATACATGTGTCATAGTTATTTCAATTTCCTCGAATTCCACACTCAGCAAGGCAGCTGAACGTCTATTCACCCAATTGCCCTCTGGTGACAAAAAATGCAAAGCAGCCTGCCGGAAACGGTGTTGTTGGGGAGGTCCACCCACGGATGAGGATGTTTTTTGCTGAAGATATCGCGTCACTTGCCTGATGAGACAGGCTTCACTTCTGCTATATTATTGGCGTCAGATGATACGTGTTATTACTTCACAGACGAGGAGTGGAGACGAAGTCATGTGATCAGGCGTCCACACATCATACAAACTGATCGTTACACTCTCCCAGCCCAGTCATCAATCTCTAAGTCGTGTCGAGCATCATGCTGCATTCTCAAATCCACCAAGTCTGCGCTTATTGGTAGTCATCAATTATTCAGAAGTCGCTGTTTGAGCTCAGACACAAAAAAGCTACATTCTAGGATCGTTTATAAGTGCAGTCGTAAAGTATTACTCATAGTATAACTCGTATAGTGCTTAGTACTTTTCGTTGTTCGGTTGAAGGCTCGCCTGAAATAAATCATTGATGTGTGCTTGCGGTGAGACTAAGGCCAAGAATTTTTTTGCTGGAGATTGTGATAATCCCTGGTGAAGCTCTCTCCCTGTTAGATGGAACAGGGAAAGAGCTGCGCCTGAGCTGAGATGCCAATAGACAGATACAAAAATCTTTATATGACATTGAAGGCGATTTGATATTTCACTGGGGTTTTTGATAAACGACATTTATATTATATAAGTAGTAGGGATATGACTGGGGTAGTAATGGTGAATAAAACACGTAAGTCATATAAACTGTTAGCCTGATATATAACTAACAAGTATACCTATATTTATTTTTGAAATTCTCAACTAAGGAATTGCTTTCAGATTATCTTCTATACTACCTCCCTTTATTATGGATTGCTTGATTCACTGCACTGATGGTCTCAAACTATTTGGCTATAAAATCTTATACATACGATGCCTCCTACTCGATTGAAATGATTAGCAATTATCTATTTTTTCGTTCCAGAAGAGCTGAGGCGAGATGGGGCCGTTTCTAGCACCTTGGCTCCTCCTATTGGCAGTGCTCAGTCACGTGACTTCCGGTGTCGATATCCGGACGCTCTGCAAGGATGAAACCGAGGCTGTCACGGAGATGTGCGAAGGGCTGCGAGAGGCACTAAAGGAACTCAATCAACGTGAGTGAATGAGTGAACCTAGGACCCACCTCTACCTGGGCAAAATGGCGTCAGTATCTTAAAAACCACAGATAATCCTCTTTCGGGTAACACGTATATCGTAGTGATCGTTTTACCTTATATCAACTGGGGCGTCCCCAGGATTATTTTTTTTTGGGGGGGGGGGGGGGTGTACACCTTGGAAGATCGGCAGGGGTCCACCAGTGAAGCCCCTGCTGGAGGTACCATGGGGGCTGGAGGTACCCGAAAACGCTTAAATTTGATAGAGGTAGCGCGTGGATTTCATTCATTATACAAGCTGTATCCAGGATAACATTTTGGGGAGAGGACGTTACACACTTAAGATTAAATGTGAAAATTGCTGGCGGTCTAGCGGGATAGTCCCTCCTTGGGGGTCCAGGGGGGGAACCCTGGGAGCACTTATACAAGCTGTATCCAGTATTACATTTCAAGGAGGGGGACTACATCTAGGGTTTTATGGAAATATTGCTAGAGGTCCAGTAACAAAGCCTGGCCTAGGTTCCTGAAGATGCAGGGGGGTCCAGTCTTCTGAAGCAATTCGATTTTGATACATTATAAAAGCTGTACTAAGGAGTTTGTTATGGGGTAGGGGCTTTACACACCATAGGATGATTCCCTGGGGTCCAGTGGCATAACCCATCTGAAGGGTCCAGCGAGGCAGAAGCAGTGGAAACACTGGGACTTTATACACTATAAAAGCTGTTCCCAGGATTGAGCTTTGCTTTACCCCTGGACTTGTAGTGTAGGGGGTAAAACATGCAGAAGCACTGGTTTTTTACATTGTACAAGGTATATATAGAATTTTGTTCAGGGGAATTTGATGGTTACACATCTAAGAGTACTTGGGGAGGCTGCAAGGGGTCCAAGGGCAAAGTGTCCTTTTGGGGGTCCAGGAGAAAAAGGCCCCCCACCCCCTAATGTTCTTAGCTTTTAAAGATTGAATAATTATTTGAGGTGACATAGTTCCCTGATTGAAAGACACTGAAGCAAGGATGAGACTACCTGTGTGCCCTGTTCCCCTAAATAGGTGCTAATATGCGTCTCAATCTATTTTTGTGGAATTGCAAGGAATTGGTAGGAACAAGATTCAAAAAAGCATGTTTACAGACCATCCTTGTGAGGATTTTGTACCACCTGTGCAGACTGTGTGTATGCCCCTGATCATGTATCTTCTGTCTCACATTGTCCCCTCTCCAGCTGACACCCCCTCAGGATTTTGGTGTTGTTCATTCTCTTTGTCAATGTTCTTTTACTGTCAACATTTCTTCGTCTCCAGCATCCGTATCCCTCATGTCTATCTTGCTCCACGTGCATCAACCTATTCCTTGCAGTCTTTTGTGCCCATCTCCCTCAACCTTATCTTCATTCATCACATCTACTCCTTTATGGTATCCCTCATATTCTCTTTAAAGGTGGGTTCCGGTCTGTGTGGCTGGCTAATAGCTGGCTGAAATATTCAGCAAGCTGAGACCAAAGTCCTAGAAATGCTCAAAGTTTAAAGACACTTATTTTATGTTCGCAGTGAAAGAAGTTGAAAATCAAGTTAAACATATTAAGATTTTTAACCCTTCAAGTTCGATGCCTTGAGGCATCAATCGGCCTAGGGCGAATGATGCCTAAAGGCAGTATTTTTCCAAAACTGTTTTTTCCAAAGAAATATTGGATCAGTGAACATACAATTTTCACAGAGTGTAGGAATAACTACGTCTTTGATGTTTTTATAGCAAACAGTATACGGATACTGTTGTCCGTCTTTACAGTCTTTACAGATGAAGCCCTGCCACAGGCAATCGTATTTAAACGGCTAAAGTCCACGGCGTATGGGCTCGCTAGTGAGAGCGTATGTTCGATTGTGTTTATGCTTAGCCATATGCTATCCCATTCAATGATTCACAGAGAACTTAAATCTTATGACAAACATTATGCGACAGTTAAAGTTTCTCACAGCAACTGATGGGAAAACAGACAGTAGGTGTAATACACTGAATGTTATGCCATTAGCCTAAGAAAATAGTTCCCACTTCGATATATAATCCGATATGAATACAGCGCTGTTCAAAGGGCACCACACCTTGCACCTTCTCAAAGTATGCTGTGAGCTGTGGCAATACTACCTCAGAACTATTAAACTATAATGCTCATGCAGACTATGTTCTAGGTGTTCGCCTACATTTCCAGCTGGATCGTCACACAGATGGAATAACAGATCAAGAACAGACCATTTATTGTCAGCCGTTGGCAAACACAATGCAAACTTAGTAACACAATCAATATAAGAGGGGAACATTTCACCTTGGGTAGAGGACAAGGGGAAAGCCTGTAGATTCTGGCTAGATGGTTTACCTGTACACCTGCACTCACAGGGTATGGAGAAAACAACTGACATAACGGCTCCCGGTTGGAGACGTCAAAAACAGGGAAACGTAGTGAATGGTGCAGCGACCAATTTGGGTTTTATAATTTATCTTGGGGGTGATAGTCTCCTTCACCTTTCTTATTAGCGGGCGGCACCCACCCCCCCCCCCCCTGGAGTTTCGTAGGAGAAACACATTAACACGAGCAGCATCACTTATCAATTCAAACCAGCTTAAATATGCTTGTTATGCACGCAAATACAAATAGGCTAAGTTAATTGGGGAATGTCTGGAAAATTTAGACAGATTCATTTACAATTATGATTGAGGAAATCTGTTCCCAAAAATACCACTTTGCACCATTTGCAGCCATCAGAACCTCTCGTTCAAATCTCCCCCAAAGTGCCTTTTAGGCCTATTCTGTCTCCGGGACACCTCAATCGAAATAAATAACGAGGATTTCTCTCCCTGTTGACGATAAGGATAATTGAACGCGATTGAGGAAAGAAAACGAGCCCAGGATCTTTATTCAACAATGAATTATCATATGAATCCGCGGATAATATCGATAAATGATGTACCACATGTCTAACGCAAACATGGTTAGGCCCGGCGTCCACCTACTACAATAGAATCGTAGACCTCCCGATATGGCACCGATACAAAATGTCAAAATCGGTGCCATATCGGGAAGGTAGAAAATCGTAGACATATGTCTAGACAATCCAATCCACCATGCGTTGTATGGGGTTTTTATCAGTGTCTAATCGCAGAAACGTGGTCAACTGCCCCGATGTCAGGTAACCTTCCGACGCGATTTTGATTTTTTATCGGAGGTGCATCGTAGACCATATCGGTGCCATATCGTAGTAGGTGGACGCCGGGCCTTAAGGCATGGCGTCCACCTACTACGATAGGAATTTAGACCTACCGATATGGCAACGATACAAAAAGCAAATATTGGAGACATATCGGGAAGGTGCAAGATCGTAGACAAATGTCTAGACATGCCAATCCACTGCGCATCGCAAGGGTTTTTTTCGGTGTCTAATCGCAGAAACGTGGTCAATTGCCCCGATATTAGGTGAGCTTCCGACGCGATTTTGATATTTTTATCGGGAGGTGCATCGTAGATCATATCGGAGCCCTATCGTAGTAGGTGGACGCCGGGCCTAAGTCTGATGATTCTATATGAAGCCAATTCATCCAGTTGCCGACGGATAACCGTCTGATGACTGGATGGTATGTACCATAAGTCACAGGTGATTCCTCCCCAGCATTGTTAAGGATAAGTGGCCAAGTACAACTGGGAGTAATTGATGTTATAGGTGTGCAGACAAGGCGGCATCGCGACCAACGAGTAAGAAAATTTTTTCTCGCAAAGAAGTGACTTTCTCAACCTCCAAAAAAGAAGAGAACCTCACTCTGTGTCAGACCACCCCCAACAGGGAGGACAGACATTCCGGGAAAACTTTTTTCCAATAAGTAATTGATGTTATAATAAGCTTTGATGTCAGATCACTTACACACAAGTGTCCCACCACAGTGGTAGTATCTCTTTGGTGCTATACAGGCAGGCTGTCGAAACATCCTTACTATAGAGGATAACTTATACCAGCAAAAGGACCTGGTACAAGGAGACCTCGTAGGAGGTTTAATGTTTAATAAGATACAAGCTCCTACATCTGTTCTACCTCACACCAAAGGTAGTCGATAAGTGTTGAATTAAGTCGATCCACGTTTCGTTAGCGTATAGAAAGGGTCTTCATATGATTCCCGGCTGTCTCGGCCCCTTTCGCACCTCGGCCCCCTACGGCAAAAAAATCCTATCCCTATCCCTAACCATTTCTTGGATGAAGGGCAACTTCCCCCACTTCTATTAAAGAGAGCGCGAAACGCGGTCGCTAAGGGGCTGAGATGACTCCGCGAAAAGGGGTCCGAGATGCCGAAGGGGCCGAGACATCCATGTACCCTTCATATATGACCCTAAATTATTCAACGACCCCCTGTCCTGCCTTGGCAGCATGCCAATTCCTGGTTTTGGGTGACTTCTCATAACTCTTCTGGTGGTTTATAATTATATGTGCCACATAATATTACTCAACCCCTCTGCTCCTAGAGACATACTATCAAGAAAAGTCACTAAATTTTACGTGATTGTTAATGGCGTGATTTGTCTTCGGGAATGATATCATGAAGCAGAGCTGAGAGATATCCATAGCAGAAGACAATGAACGTCATGTAAACAATCATATGATATTTTTTTACGTTTAGATTTTATCCTACCCCGTCACATGCTTTCAGCTTCGTATGACACATTTGGCATATGGATATTTTATGGCATAACCGAGGCATATAATCACACATTGTCATGTCTATGGAGATTCATATGAAGGGTAGAATAATTTAGTGTTCTTCATCAAACTCTTGCACCTTCATGCCAAACTGAGAACAAGCTGCACTAACACAATACATACTTCTATGATTACTCAATACTTAAAGTTCATGGTACTGTTGATACAGTTTGACATTGATGCAATTCCCTGGTTACAAGGTTTGATAATGAGCGTCGACATTAACCATCACTCTGCCTTTGATCAGATCGAGAGACACGTCTGTAATGTGTACCACACAAAGACTTCTGGTAATCACCAATGGGGGCATTAAATTCC
This sequence comes from Alentia gelatinosa, assembly GCA_950022655.1. Classification (NCBI taxonomy): domain Eukaryota; kingdom Metazoa; phylum Annelida; class Polychaeta; order Phyllodocida; family Polynoidae; genus Alentia; species Alentia gelatinosa. The sequence goes on along the minus strand of OX465584.1, from coordinate 30,728,302 downwards.
CATACACGTATACATTTTAAGCTCAGGTTGAAAGGCCCGTTAGACCTCTCAACCATCAAGTGCATTGTAATATGTCTGCAGTGGTCGCGTGAGCACAAAGGACCAACTGGTCTGCTTTGTTGTCTCAGATGCATTTTCTCAAAGCTTGTTCTTGTCTTTGAAGGTGACTGAATATATATATTTTTATTATCCACCTATTAATACGAACTTGACATTACAAATGTATACAGTCCCCGGATTGGTAGCGACCCACTCACAGACTGGTAAATACGAATACGAGTGGTCCGCCGGTGAATCCGATACCGCTCTTGATTAGGTCCACGAAACGGGTGAATTTGGCACGGCCCGGGGCCCCGGCCGGCCATCTAGCAGCTGTCAGGAATCCCGTCCTATTTCTTCACGTATCCTATTTTATTCTATTCAGAATTTTGTGCAAATAGACTCCAAACTCTAAGCCTAACCCTAGTTTTAAGATCCAAAAGGGTCCGGTCTTCATAATTCGCGCCGTACTAGGGAACCAAGTCGTCGACCAGGAACAAAAATGAGGTTTTAAACACAAGGTGACAAGCTTATCTGGACGCCATGTTGGAGAAGGCCTCAATCACGTGACCTCTCTTTCTGGCGTGAAGGGCATGCGCAGGTTCCGACCCAAACAGGAACAGAAAATTAGGAATGACGTGTCCGGGAATAAAGCAACACGCTAGGCTGACGTCACGAGTTTCTCTCCGGAAATGGAAGAAGGGGGACATACAAATCGTTTCCCGATTTCGAGGTAAATCTGTACCAAAGTGTATAACCTCAGGCATTGTACTATGTATTGAATGGTAACATTTGTAAAATCATTTTAGTTTGTAAAACATATTTGTGTGTATTATTTGTTATAAAAAACAGACTCCTGAATGCTTTTAATCATATAAGAGATATAATGTCGAACGTTCAAGCATATATGTAGCCTCGCATAATCATTGAAAGACGAGCTACATGAGTTTGATAGAACGACAAGTGTATCATATGAGAGTGACAATTGAGAGACACTTGTATGGGAGTGATGATCAGAGGATAAACATGTGACCAGTTGATGAAAATGGGATATCCAGTTAGAGTAAATGAAGATGGGAGTGTCTATTTGTAGATCTCACGTATATTTGTTTTCGCAATTAGAAACCAAACATTTCGCCAAATTGCTCCAAGAGAACCTCATGTCGGGAATCTACATCTAGCCTTTCCCATGTATTATAAAACTGGTGTCTACTGCTATGGTCTACACACAGGCAACTCTTATGCATCACGCAGATAAACATCAAACAGCAAAGGTCTTCATTGATCAGCATCCTCAGGTGAAACAGCGGGAAAACACACAGGCTCAGGAGTACACTTTTAGTTCACATTCCAAATCTCCTCGTCTCTGGCTGGCGCCTTAGGAACTACTGGCTTAAAGCCAACTGCTGTGTGTTTTCAGTCTAAGGAGAATTCTTCTCTTTGCATACTTACTAAAGGATATGGTGAGCATGAGAAGTAGGGACGAATGTAAGAGTGGCGATTCAGGGAGCCAAGACATTTCGATTCCTCAAATAATGGAAGACATGAAAACAGAGAACGGATGTATTTCAAAATCTGCATCTGCAGAAGGGAATATGATAGGTTTAGTCGGAGGTTGGGATGCCTATGCCTATACCGCCTTATACCAAATCACCGTATTCTAGATAGTATCCAAAGCCTATGGCGGTAGAGTATCTGTGACATATTTGAGACCGTCATATGACATTGTATGATATCCATGGATATATAAGTGTATTGTGCTCCATTACACTATTCTCTGGACATCCATAACGCTTGTTATCGGTTGAATATATGCAAGGATTATAGAACAACTGCATGGTGCCAACATAGAGACAACAGGGGGGGAAATGACAATTACCAAAGACTTAAAGAATGATTTCCTAGGTATCAGATAATGGAGGTTTTGAATTAACACTGCAGGACTGCGAATACATACAAGAGTGCACAAAGACTGGAATTGTTGTTAATTCTTCATTCGCAGTAGGGTTAAAGCAATCAGAAGAAGAGGCATAGTCATTCTGCTGTTTTGGCCTTGATCTCCTTTTCTGTTTATCATCAATTAACACAGGTTAGCAACAAGGCGGTCCTATTCCATGGATGTGTTAAGGTACTGGTTTTGAGTACCAAGAAAAGTGTCCGCAGCACTATGCCAAGTAGAAAATGATTGAGTATATAGGCGTGAAATGTGTTGATTATTGTTTATAGGAAAAGCGACAAATACGGTGGGGATGATTCTCGAGTGACCAAGAACCAAACATAAATCCCCCAAAAAGACACTTCTGATAAAGTTTTGTAGTAATTTTATAAACAATAAGGAATAATTGATTCTGCGTAAATCACTTCGAATGATAACCTAGATGCGTGGTGAAAATGATAGTAACTCTGAATAATAAGCTTTCACATAGAGACAGTGATGACTGGAAATGCCAAACAAAACAGACATTACCTGATTATCTTATTTCAAAGAAAATTCTTCCTTCTAGTTTATGGTAGTAACAGCTTATACATACAGAAATGTCTCTGAAATCTGCTCATTCAGAAAAAAACTACATGGGATATTGTCCACAATGCTTTATCTCCAGTAGAAACTAGTCATTTCCTAAATTTGCTTTAAATTAGATGAAACTATGAGACAATATCTTTTCTTTTTATACAGGGAGTAGAGGCTATTTACCAGTAGAGATTATTTGCATTGATTATGTTTTCCATTTACAAACTTTCGTAGTGTATTACAGCGGCAGTTATCTTCAGAATCACAGTTGTACATTTATTTACCTTGTGTGGGAAGATAGCTTGGTGGTTGAATTACTTGACTAGTAAGCTAAAGGTTCTGTGTTGTCGTTCCGCTGCAGCCACCATGTTCATTCGTCACCAGAAGTGGAGACTTACTGCTAAGACCACTCTCTTAATTCATACCATGCCTGTGTGGTGCCGGTAGTAAGATAACTCTCGCCCTGGTAAATGTATAGGGACAGGATTTCTGCCTGAATATATCTAATTAATGTCTCGTTTCACAGAACTAATTGCAATAAATCAAGGATTTTTTTAAAACATTGCCCCTCTTGCATAAAAACAGTTTAACCATGACAGAGTCTTTACTTACCTTCAAGAGCCATTAAACATCCCAATGCACATAGAGGTAAATTAGATAACAGAACATAGTTCTGAAGGAAATTCCTTATAAATCTACAATTCAAAAAAGCTACATCTTATCATGAATAACCACCAGCATGATATTGCCTTTCCAATGGGTTAAGTAGTTTTTTTGTTTTCTTAGAAGACAGGAAGTAGAGTAAGAACCAGCGAAGTTGTTATAAATGACTTTGCAAATGTTACATACCATACTATCGGGTTAGACACACCTTACTAAGGATAAGGAACACGCAACTGAAAATATATTCACAGTTAATCCACATTTAGTTATGTTGAATACTTAGTTTCACTTTAGTTGATTGAATTATAAACTGTGTGGATCATGTAAAGTGCTTAATATGGCTGATTTATCATTACAATAATTTATGAGAATCATGACCTTTTTCATCTTGTTAAGGATACTGTTCTGCAGAATACTCATATACTTAAAATGTGCAAAACTTCAGGACCCCACAAGTTATGAAAACTCAAGGTCCAACAAAGTATGAAGTCTTAATAAGATAATACCAAGCTTGGGATTTGGTCAATCTGTCTTTGCGCATTTAAATAAGTATCAGGTAGGAAATATTCCTGCATTCCAATGGGCTCTTTGGAGTAGAAAGTCTTGTTTTCCTTCCAGATTTCCACACCGCATTAACGTGTAATGGGTCTTAATACTGCTTAGTTTGATACCGCAGAAAACTAGATTCTGAACACGCATGGATATGGACATATAACTCCAGTCCCAGCAGTGGTTGTTAAATCGTTCCTGACGTTTATTACAGCCACATAGTTGTTCTTAGAAGTTTTAGCTCCTTGAGTGGCGTAACTATCAGACAATCTTTCCATGTTTCTTGTTTTTAAAAGTCGTCTGCCACGCGTGATTACTGTTGTTTGCTGGGCCCCGGTGTCACTGACGTCTTTATGGCCTGTAGCTTTTCTCCCATTATCGCCTGCTTGTTTTGTGCATGCGCCTTGGTATTTAGAACTAATTAGGGGTGGCGATGGTACACGGTTGGCGGAGGTGTGGCGCAGGGACACGTTTAGCTGCCTGCTGATTGGTTGACGGCATCCTCCACCAGTGGCGCCCCTGGGGACAACGCCATGAGTGGTGCACAGTAATAGAGCGTCTCCGGCGTCGCCATTTGCAAAACAGGTCCAACTGAGTTATTCACTAGTTTGAAATGTCGTCTGCAGTCTCTCCCCAACTCCTTTTTGCTTCTTTTTCCTGCCGCGTAGAAGGCAAATTACGTATTCATGATTATACCCACCGTACGTCTCCTGACACTTCTCAGCATGACTCATCACCACTGCATACTTATCGCACAGAAAATGACTTCGGAAATATCTGTGACGTCTAGGAGTGGACTTGGACGAGTAAAAGAGGGTCAATAAAGCGGCGAATATTAATCATGCATCATAGGCTAAGGAAACACTAACGACCTGGCCGTGTTTGCCGGTTGTGATGAATGACTTCCTGGCTTGACTCCTGCACACGTCTGCACTTTCTTTGTGGCTTGCCGCCATCTTGACTACATTAAACAAGGCTGAATGCGAAGGGAATGCGATGACCACCTTTATATTGATTTAAAGCAGTGACATGAACAGATATTTCATAGAGAACTAAACAAATCGTGATTCAGAGGATCAAAACATTCTATCTTAATGATTCAGCTTCCAGAATACATATACTCAAATTCAGTTGGTCCTAATTGAATAGGTCATTCATTGGTGTCCTATATGAGAGACTGCAGCTTGAAATGGGAACGAGACAAACATGATTGAATTTAAATGTTTAATGTTGATCAGGTAGTAGTCTGATATCTTAACGTTTTCTATCGAGTTGACTGAAACATGTGCATAATAACTATACATTTATGACACACCGTTAAGCACTTTCATTCTGTTTCATCCTACAGGAGCCTATGCTTTCTCGGAGGAGCAGAGCCCAGACGCGCCTGTATACGATACGCGCACTTCCGCCGACTTCCACGGTCTCCGCCAGAGGCGTGGCGGTGGCTACATCCGGTTCGGCCGTTCCGTCCCTTCCTCGGCTGATGCGTACGCCCAGCTTCTTGACGCTAGTTTTGGAGGTGCCGATAAGAGAGGTGGTGGTGGCCAGTATCTGCGCTTCGGCCGCTCCGTCGACCGTTCCTCCGACGACAAAAGTAGTCCCGTGCTAGCAGTACCCGCGGAAGAAGCTGAGGAGATGGCCAAACGGTACATGCGTTTCGGAAAGCGTGGCGAGACAGAGGATATCGATGAAAAACGTGACTATATGAGATTCGGAAGGTCAGGGAACCAAGCAGACGACATTGAAGAAGCAAAGCGATATATGAGATTTGGCCGCTCAAACACCGAGCCTGAAAGCGCAGAAAAAAGGTACATGCGCTTTGGTCGCTCTCAGGAACTAACAGATGAGGAAAAACGTTACCTGCGATTCGGCAAACGTTATATGCGATTCGGAAAACGCTACATGAGATTCGGTCGTGGTGACCAGGATGCAGAACTTGAAGATGAACTAGAAAAACGTTATCTCCGGTTTGGTAAACGTGATGTTGAGGTCCCAGATAAGAAAGATTATATGCGTTTTGGGAGATCAGCTGATATTGAAAATGTTGAAGATCCCGAGAAAAGATACATGCGTTTTGGTAAGAGGGATCGGTCTGGAGATAAGCCTTATATGAGATTCGGTAAAAAAGATGGCCAGGATATTGACAATGACAAACGCTATATGAGATTTGGCAAGAAGGATGGCCAGGATATTGACAATGACAAACGCTATATGAGATTTGGCAAGAAGGATGGCCAAGATATTGACAATGACAAACGCTATATGAGATTTGGCAAGAAGGATGGCCATGATATTGACAATGACAAACGCTATATGAGATTTGGCAAGAAGGATGGCCAGGATATTGACGATGACAAACGCTATATGAGATTTGGCAAGAAGGATGGCCAAGATATTGACAATGACAAACGCTATATGAGATTTGGCAAAAAGGATGGCCAAGATATTGACAATGACAAACGCTATATGAGATTTGGCAAGAAGGATGGCCAAGATATTGACAATGACAAACGCTATATGAGATTTGGCAAGAAGGATGGCCAAGATATTGACAATGACAAACGCTATATGAGATTTGGCAAGAAGGATGGCCAAGATATTGACAATGACAAACGTTATATGAGATTTGGCAAAAAGGATGGCCAAGATATTGACAATGACAAACGCTATATGAGATTTGGCAAGAAGGATGGCCAAGATATTGACAATGACAAACGTTATATGAGATTTGGAAAAAAAGATGGCCAGGAAATTAACAATGACAAACATTACATGAGATTTGGAAAAAAGAGTGATGAAATGGATGCAGAAAAGAGATACATGAGATTTGGGAAGAAAGATGGAACTGATTTAGATCAAGAAAAACGTTACATGCGATTTGGAAAGAAGAGTGAAATACCAGAGGAAGAAAAACGCTACATGCGATTTGGAAAAAGAGAAGATGAAGAATTAACTCAGGAAATCAAACGATACATGAGATTTGGCAAAAAAAGTGACACCTCTGATAGTGTTGGCAAAACACCACAAGATCTTAAACGACTGAAATTTGGCAAAAAGAGTGACGCAGAGAATGAGGAAAAAAGGTACATGCGATTCGGCAAAAAGGACCAAATACAACCTGTCACTGATGAAAAAGACGAGGAAAAAAGGTACATGCGATTTGGCAAAAAGGATGCCAAGCAATGAGACATCGCACTCTCACGTTTTATATTCTTTCATTATCTACTGGTAGTCTGAAAACACATTTGAACAAAGACTGATTCGGAATATTAATAATTCTTTGACTACAAGCATGAACACAGTCGCACCTTCTGTTGATAGCATATCTTCATGTCTGGAGGCATAATTATATCATGCAAAATGCAAAGACTTAATAAATTTACATTGACAGTCTGTCAACATAATGTACAGTCATAGTCCATACTGACCTATTGAATCTATATGGTCGTTGCTACAAGGTTGAGTAGTGTGTTGAAAGAACAGATATTGTGAGAGTCTATTGAGAAATAAAGATATATACATTTGCTGTGGATATTATACATTATTGTAATATTCCTCCACTTCACCCTTGTACTTGTTGAGCAATGTATAATGAATTATCATTGTGAATAAATGTTACGCTTATTTTCTATTTCGCTTGTTGTCAAAATAAAGGGACTAAATAAAATGTATTTTTGTAGGCTATGAAATGAAATATACTAAAAGAAACGCCATCTTGTAAGAAAATGCCTTTGATGTGAAGAGATTCGTCATTCAAGGGTGTACATGTATATGATATTAAACTTATATCAACCTTGGCTGTTGCTCCATCAAAAACACCATTAAGCCCTGCCCATGAAATTGTTAAGTTCTTTATCAACGTAACCAGATATCAATACAAACATTCAAACTTGTTACAGGCTATCCAAAGGAACATAAGATCTATTTTCGAACCAATGAATGCAATTAAGTACATTGGGTATGGACACCTTTGGAATTATCGTTTAATCAAAAATAGAAGAAAATTGTTTTTTTATAATGAACAGGTACATTTAAACGAATATTTATTTGAGGAGAATTTGGAGGAATGTCTATAACTGAAGCCAGGTAGTAATATATTACCCTTACTGGAGAAGAAAAATTGATTTAAGAAATTTATAATTCGATCCATTTCCTATAGAGGCATCGCAGTTTTCTGTTTCTTTTGTATACACATGCACGTACCAAATCCTCATCACAATAAAGATAAAAAGAGGAAATGACCAGGGATAGGAAAATTTCCAGGCTTTACTGGACCTTCCTGTTGTTTCTGGCTATAGTAAATTATTTTCGAACTCTCATAACCATTTCCAGGTAATTATGGGATAATATATTCTATAGACGACTCTGTTGATAGATCAGGGAGACCACCATCTTGCATTGTTCAAGGGACAAACGTTAACGCAGCCTCTGCTGCCACCTACCGCCATGTTCTCATAGAGAGTGATTTCTCTTATCACAATAGTTCGAAGGTACACCAGTGGAAGCGCCACCATAATCACGGAGAGGCTAGAACCAGATTTGTCAGTCAAAATAAAATATATGGCACCATCTGAGTACAAGACGTTCAACCATTTACAGGGAGCCTTATTTAAGTATTAATGAGGACACCAAATATTGCTTTGCAAGCTAAAATATATAACAGCATTGCAACATTCCTGATAGATATTTTGATGTCATGTGGAACTTTAAAGGAGAGCCGAAATGATGGTTTGAAAATGTTGGCATTCTAACTAAGATGCAAAAACAACCTCATATTCCATGATTCAGTTTGATATTGATAAAAGGATTGGAGAAATTTCCTGCTGAGAGATTTTTTTTTGACACAAAGATTTTCACACCATTCCAGAAGATGTCAATCTCGTCCTCCTACGCTATCCTATAGCTAGTAATGACCAAGCGCTTACCAAGGCACGGACTGACACAACATAGAATTGCTCGACGTATTTTCATCGACGGGTCAATATCTGCCTCAAGCATCCACCTAATGCAATATTTGCTACTGCATTGCCTACAGTCCTTACACCGTCTGCAAAAGGGTTGTAGTTCTCCGCTTTGTAGTACATATACTGCTACATTTTTTCTTTGAAATCTGCAAGCATATTGAAATAGCTCAATTTACCCTTTTCCCTTTCCTTTTTTACATCGGGCCACATGCGACTTAAGAATACTATTCAGAAATTATAAGTTTCATAGCAAAATATCCTAGTTGCAATATTTAGAGATAACAATCAAATTCATGTCTTTCAGATTCAACATATCCTAAGGTACCATTTCGAAGTGAACAGGCAGGAGATCATACGCCCGAACACAATGAATATTTACCTGCCGTATATAAAAAACTATGATACTGGTCGGATCTGCTCGGAGTTTCTCCCGCACACAGGGACAGAGTGAACCAGACGAAAGCACAAGTTAAAACTCAAGTTCCTTGATCCCTACTCTGAGATCAGCCTCTGAGACCACTACCTTATGTTGGTTCCAGGCGTACCTGTTTATGGACGCTGATGATTAGCTTATGTGCCTGTGTGCGAAATATCAGTCAAATATTATGAAGAGACGTCACCAGTTTGAGTCTGAGTTTATTTATGCCACGCATTTTGTTGGCTCCATAATTTCACGAGTCGAAGACGAGTGAGATTACGGAGTAAACACAATGAGTGACATAAATAAACTCAAACCCAAGTTTACGAGTGGCGTCTAAATTTTATCTTACCTGTTTCCATATTTTTTCAGTATCAGAAAGTAGTGGCATAAACAACACTTTATGTCACAACCATGACATAAATAAATCCCATGTTAAGCCTATGTCGTTTTTTATTAGGGGTAGGATAATACGCTCTTTCCCAGTAATGCGCTAGAGGGCATGGCGGAGTACGGCCAATTATCACTAGATAGTGCGTTCATATGCTCTAGCGACAAATGCGTTAGCCACCATATGGAAAAGCTAACTATGCAATACGTTCAGAGTACAGCCAACTCAAGTTCAGCTCACTTGGCATATGTTCAACAAAGAGACTTACGACCTGCTGGTCGCTGGCCACCAGTAGATCAGCTGGTGTGCTTGAGGTCAGTGTTTTATGGATTATCCAAAGACTAATATCTCACACACACAACAAGGGGGAGGGATGTGGAGGTCGAGTTTAATCTCTGTCGTCACTCACCAGTCACATTCCCAGCCAGAATAATGAAGCTTCGGTTTTCGTGGTTGGTGTTGTTACGTTAATGTTCACAGTGTTTATGCAACCACGACATATGTGAGAGCAATCGTAGTAATACAGAGATTTCGAGAAGATATTTGCCAATTTCACACGAGTGGACAATAACATCGGCTTGTCAGAAACATAAGGCCATCTGGAGTTTCTATACTAATTGCCCAATAATAGATAATGCAAAATTCAATCACCTTTGATCTAATTATGGAACCGGTAAGATATGGGAAAACTTACAATAATTCAAATGTATTGTTCCTGCCGGTGACCCCCCTTAAATTCAGTATATAATGCGTACCTCTCACACAGATTCGAGGGAGTTAATAAGCGCTCGTGAACATTGGTATAGTACATTGCAGCTACTTCCGGAAGCTAACGGGAACCTTTAACGTAACCGTTTTCACACCTCCTTTTGTCCATACCGATGGTCATGCCATCTAATGTAAAATTCCGTCGTAGCCAAGGTATAATGCTCTGAAAATGCTCCCCCATAATGATTTTGTGATATTTAATTTGCTGCTGACATGCTTGTCCTGTTGTGAGAATATATTTCGTTGCTCTTAGTGAACTCAAAAGTACGTGGGTAGAGTTAAAGGACCGTATGTATGTCGGGCAGGAATTATAAAGTCACATGGACTACAGCAGTCTGAATGCAAGTTCATACCAGGCAGTATGAAAAGTAGAGGAAGAGTTAACAGTGTTTCGCATACAGCTACTTTCGGCGGATCTATATCCTGCGCAAGTCCCACTGGCTAAGCTGGCTTATTGTAACAGAAACTGGCGCGGTGGTCGGCGGGGGGCCTGTAACGTGGGAGGGAGGGCAGAGTGCCCATTGGACTGCCGATTCACCTGTAGATCTCCCAGGGTGGTTCCTCAGGCGCTCTACGACTCCACTCTCCAAACAGAGCTGGTCGCTGCCACTGTATATCGTCTATCCAGGACTAGATGGTAAAAAGCGGACAGGCTTCTGGTTGACATGGTTGACAACACTGTATTGAAGACACACTATATTGAATACAATGCCTTCCCATTATTGAAAGGTCTTCCCATAATGAATACTTATAACATTTATAATGGAACCGTAAAAAAGAGAATACAGGTCTACAACTGTACCCAGTTAATATGTCTTATGTCATAAATGGTTGTCATTATACATGTATATATGATTGAAGGCGTGCTTTTTGTTGTTGCAGTTATTATGAGATAAATTCAAAGATTGGGATAAACTGTTGAAACAGATGTAATCTGAATAGGTCGCCCTCCCTTGTTAATATTGTATTTTGTCGGGTGCAATGTCCATCAAAGATAAGCAACAATAACTTCATCACTGTATTATACTTTACTGTTTGAATTGGTAATTGATATTAGATTCTTCCTTTAACATCTTGCTGAAATGTTATGATGATATCTCATTGTAATTGAATCTTCTTGATGTCAAAATGCTGCTATTTAAAAAAAGATAAATAAAAACATGTCATATGTCTGAAACTAAAAATTACTTCAGTTTGAATGAACAACTATTGATTTAAGCAAGAGAGAATATGGGAGTATACCCGACAGCTGGCCATGGACAGATTATACAGTTGCTAAGACTATACTAGGTACAGGCTGTGCTAGGAGAGTGCCAGGGGTCGGGGCGCGGTGACTAGGACTACTCACACGGGAGTGGTCACTCCAGGCGGATAGGACCAGCCTCCTCCAGTGCACGGTCGCAACCAAGGAAGTCGTCACCAAGTCAGGTGAGTGAAATTCAATAATTCATAATTCATTCACATCAGGTCTGCATATAATCCAGAGTTTATAACTGAACACAGTGCGACATTCATAATTGTGTTGTTGACGAAGTAGAAATTCAGTCTCTTTTGTCATAAAACATCTGCGTGTTTGTTTTCAGAATTGTCTTCATCATGATTAATAGCAAAACACGACATTAAATCGTTTGTACGATTAAACAGCTAGCTGGGTCAGCTTTTACTTTGCACCAGAAAAGACATGCTGTTTCTAAATATGAATATGGATATATATATATATATAATATATATCCATATTCATAACAAAATGGTTCTAATGAATAGGATATCAAAAATATTAGAAGGTACCAACACGGGTTGAAACTGTAATCCAAGAATTCCGTTTCCCTTATTCAAAGAAGAAACATTCTCGGTTGCTGGTTGCGGTGATTATGCAAATGTTTTGTGTAATCGCATTAAGAATTGGGATTATGCACTAAGTCAAACCACACTTGTGATACAACAATTGAATCTGGACATGATCCACAAACCATTATATATACCAACGAGTATACCACGAGTTTCTACTGACCGTGGACCACCTCAAATGGGAATTCCCCATGGTGTCACAGTTAGAAGTTATACGGTGTAAGCTTACAGAGAGCGGCATGATGTGTGAGCTACACCGACAACGGTGGTCTGCTGTATATCTTATCTTCTCAGATAAGTTGAAACGATGGATTGCCATATATGTAATTGCCATATTATAGGGTGTATTATCTCTATCATTAGAGACTCTCCAGCACAAAACGGATTACAAATCTGTCTGGGAGTGCAATTTCTCCGTAATCAATGGCTTTGAGGTCCGTAATCAATGGGTTTCAAATCCGTAATCAATGGTCATAGTTTCTGACAACTTACAAAGGGTAGTGGTTTACTATGCCCCATACATTTTCAATGGGGACTTTGCAATCGATGGATAATAAGAAACGGAATAACTTGAGGCTGACAAATGACTAAACATGAATAATAGTTGAAAAGGGAATTACAGAAAAGGAGAATGAAAGATATGACATAATGACATCATATAAAGAGAGATGATCAATAATATGCATTATATTCACTGGTGTTTTATACACGAAACCAAAAGTTGTTACATGTACAATATAGAGATAAATCAGGTTATAGACATTCAAATCACCTCTAATCATAATATTCCTCGGGGCTTACAGTTTCAATCATACCATTTTTCTATTTGAAAGACTCCACCCCTACCACCATGGGAAAGAGTGACCAGAACGGACAAATTAATTTTATTATGTAAAATTAATTACATTGTATAGCAATTATGTTTCAATCTGTTAAAACCTTTAAACCTATTAATGATAATGCGATGCCTGCCTTTAGTGATCTCCTTGAATAATATCTAGTGAAACAAAAGTATGGTTTTGAGGATCATTTCAAAATTGTACTTTCTTGATGAACACTTCCGGACAGTAGTCACTCTGTAGAAGATAGCAAAACGGTGATGTCTCGCAAACACCTCTACCCTACTTCCCTTTTTTTTTAAATAGTACTATAAACATTCGAGATATTCCCTGCTTCCCTGTTACAAGGAACTTGCTTTTGAGTTAGCACACATAGAAGATCACCCGCAATATCAATGAATGATGAAGAAGAAACTGAAGGAATCTGAGGACGATTGATGTGTCTCCACGTACACAAACATGTTTCACACTATTTCCTGTATTCCTATAAAAAGGCTTCACATACGCTTTAAAATTCATATTCTATAACTATCATGAAGTCGGGTATTGTCCGATATTACTTTTGTTGATTCATAGTTCGACGGAGGAAATGATTGGGGGTAGAGTTATATATACTGTAATTGTTTTATGTTGAACAAGCTGAAGACTAGGTATGATCATTATGATTAGGAATACCGTGGTTAGAGCTTTAAAGGTTATACCTTGTCTAGAAATATCATTTGAAATCATGTCCAATTAGAATTTTTCTTTCACTTGGTTTATCAACATTTAGATGAAATATCTGTCACACCTCCTCCCCGCTCCCCATCGCATAATAATAACGTGAGTACCACGTCTTGTAGTCATGGTCAACTATCAAATATTTATTCAGTGTACATATTCTGTTCATTATTAAGATAAATGCATTCCCTTTACTTCTACTTCATCGCGTCAAGGAACTCTCTCAAATCGATAGTAAAGTCCCGAAGGCATTTCCTGAATTTGTGGTATACTCTGTCAACCACACAGAAAGCATGCATTTAGGAACGGGTTCTGGCAGTAGGATGTATGCGTGTGCTAATGTGTATGGACGTACGAGGGTTGCGCCAGCTATTTGTTCGTTCCTTTGTGAGGCACGTGATGGTAATGGCCCACAACGGTATGCTGACGGTGAAACACGATCTGTAGCTCATGAACGATATTCACTGTATATGTTATAATGTAAGTAGACTAATAACGTATTTACTGTTAGAGTGTTTCACACTAAGACATATTTCTCACAGCAGTGAGAGATGACTCTGCACTGGGAGAGATTATACACTTTGTGTGGAGCATTGAAAGATCATAAATTAAAGTATTGGATAGGGGAGGATTAGAAGAGTCTTGAATCATCAGCTAAGAGTCGTGAGCTAAGAGTCAAGCCTTTAAACAGAAGACTTGTGTGAAGTCAATGATATATGGTTCTTACCAAGTTTCAGTAGAACGGGCTTCATTTTATTTATCTATACAAATGTCTTAACTGTCTATAGAAAAGTTGAAACATAGAAAGGCTTACCTTAAAGTTCGTTCCAAGCCTTAAAGAACCGGGTTACAGCAAAACAAACTTTGAACAGATCTTGCTTCTGATAAGAAAGCATCTCTGAAAATCCTTTCAAGCTAAAGCCAATTTATTTTTGAACCCAAAGCTTTTTCATACTCCCTCTCTATAATACATGAGTCTACGAACAACAGTATCTGAGTGGGAATAGCTCATCAAATTCTCATACCTCTGATAGACTTTATACAAGATGACGTCAATTTACACCCCCCCCCCCCCCCCATCCCTCACCCCCACTAAGATCTCACAAGTGGTTTTCCAGTCCTCCATTAAGCTATGTTCACGTACCTATGCGTCCGATTCCCATTAATAAAGCATACTATTCATTACAATGCAGTATGTATTGATTTATATGGCATGAGGTGGGGTAGGTGGATATATGTGGTCGTTCGCTTAATCCACCCAGTTATCCATACGTACCATAACAACTCATCGTTATGCTCCTTCGTATTGAGTTCCGAATGAAATAAATGTACAAATTCGCTTTCCAGGATTGGAGTGCGTGCACAAACTAATGATAAGTGAACGTGTTCACTTTCAAATCTTGTTTAAATATATTCTGTTACTCTAGGCTAATGATAACATAGCACCATTACACTAGTAAGATGTTAATAGAAGTATGCCACATGAAGATAGTGTAGCCATGTGTATGCAGAGAATGTGGAGCTAAAACTGCACGTTTGGATGAACTCAAGAATGGGTGTTACATTACTTTGGTAATTGCACTGTGTCTTCTACATCTACGGCATCTACGGCATCTCTTTATTTGGGGAGTGTACCAGATAATGAAAAGAGGAATGTTACGAATAAGGAACGTTTAGCCTAGTAGTTAGTAGTTTTATTTTATCAATATCACCACGAACTCTCATTGAATTAAGATATATCCGCGGCTTTAAGTTAACATAATACTGTCCCTTATGTTTTGTTTACATATTGATAAATAACCAATAATTTCCCTAGAAGGATGGATTTGTCTCAAGTGGTTCACAGCTTGGTTCTATATGCCTGAAAGTATAAAATAATATATAACTATGGGAAGCCTTATAGGTATGGACATGGTATACCTCTCATCGCTACGATAACCACGACTGCGGCTTTGTGGTATTTTGTAAACACGTATATTATCGCCCACTTAACACCAACATGTATGCACACTGCATGTGTTGGTTGGGGGCGGGCCAAGGTATATCAACAGCTTTTCGGGACTTAGTAGAGTGAGGGGCTTACAATACACCTGGTTTAGTTTGCTTGATAATCGCAGCAAATAGCGATTACTCAAATACGGATTAGCAAATGGGCGCCCGGTTTGCGTATTTGGGCTACCTGCTTTCAGGTTTTACCGTGTAATAGACTGGGACCAAGAGGTGAAAATAATGTATATGCGGCTACATAATTAGTAGCTTCTAAGGCCTCTATTATCTTGCTGAACATAAAAATGCACATGTAAATCTTGCGTCGTTCTCACATTCAACTTTTGTTTTGAGAGATCATTTTTTACTACTACTCAAGATCTATTTCAATTATTGGTATAGATTTGTTTCATATCTTTACCTATTATATATTACTTTGGATCTGCCTAGGAATTCAACAATGCATCATATCAGATATAACATGAAATCTAATATTAATGGGAATTGATTCCTCCTTATCCCAGTCTTCGTCATTCAGTAAATACCATAGTGTAATCAAGTTCTGTTAGTTTTTTTGTCACACAGAAATACTCGCGCTGCTTTGCAAACATAAGTTGTATCTAGCACTCTTCGTGTTATGGTACTCCTTTGATATCAAAGACACCTTTCTCCCTACCTGTGTAACTAAGAAATGCAGTAACTGAGGATCTGTAACCCAGCTATGACGGCCAAGCTCCAACATGCAGGAACCATTTATGATACTATTAACATGGCCCTGGCGTTACCTTTGAAATCAGCAGGTAGTTCACATCATAAAACATATAACCTAGCATTTAAGGTGACGCCTTGTAAAGTGTGTCAAATGGTCAGTGGAATTACTACTTGAACTTTCAGTTATTTTTTTTGTAACAACTATTGACACCCGTGAAAGGCATTATCATAGGCTTTGCATCTGATATCGTATGTGAAGTTGTGCGATGTAAGCTTCCAATCGTGTTACTGAAGTGTCTCTTCAAATTTTATCAAAAGCGATATTGAAACCCATAAAACATTACTTCAATTACTCCTGGAGATAGTTGGCAGGGCATGAATTTTTATGTTCATGCGCTGTCTGTATGATAACTATGATATTGTATCGATTGCTCGTATTAATTCAAAAGGATATATATCATAACCATAGAGCTCTGTCTAGGAATCCTCCCTTCTTTCTTGTATCATTTTAGTTTTTTACCTGACGACTATAATGAGTAAATTATCTGTCCAGGTGTTGAATCGAGTAGGCGATTATTAGGTGTGTTCTGTCTAAAGTACTCATAGTTATGACACTATATATATAACCAGGAGTGTAATGCTGGTTGGTACACTTACAGAATGAGCTCGACCCAGTCTGACACGAGGTCTCGGCCTGCGACCACAGCTTCACAGGCCAGCCGCCAGACGGCAGGCACGGGCAATGCAGCGCCCTCACGCGGCGCCGGTGCCACTACTGCTGCGCCATCTGCTGGCAACGTCATCCTGGAGGAAGGTTCTGTAGATCTGCTGGCACGTGGAGGTACCATCTATACAGGTGAGTGAGAGGGGAGGGTATCCTCTATACAAGTTAGTGTGAGGAGAGGGTACTATTTTTACAAGTGAGTGAGAAGAGAGGGTGCCATTTATAGAGGTGAGTCAGAAGGGAGGATACCATTTATAGAGGTGAGTAAGAGGAGATGCAGGTGAGTAAGAAGAGAGAATAGCGGATTTTCTCAATCGAGCATATTTGTGGATGCTGACAAATGGTCTTGCATTACCATATAATAGTAAGAGGTTCCCTTCTGGACAGGTAAGTGAGAGAAAGGGGTACAATCTATACACCCTACTGGACAGGTAAGTGAGAGAAAAGGGTACAATCTATACACCCTTCTGGACGGGTAAGTGAGAGAAAAGGATACAATCTATACAGGCAAGTAAGATGGCAGGGCACAGTCTCTACAGATAACAATCTTTCCATGTAAATGAGAGAGAGGGGAACAGTCCACACAAGTAATGGGAGAAGAGGGTACAATCTCTACATGTAAGTGAGCGTAAAGAATACAATATACGCAAGTGAGTGAGAGGAGAGGGTACAACTAGACAGGTAAGTGAGAAGAGAAGGTACAATCTGTACAGGTAAGTGAAAGCGAAGGGTACAATCTCTACCAAGTGATATAGACAATAGTCCTGTAAGCTTTATAGTTAATATTTGAAGCAAGGTAGAAAAATGTCTACCCTTTAAGATTTTGTACTGATATTATATTTGTGATGTACTACAATGAATTAAATTTCGCTTATTACTTGCAGGACCGGATGGGCAGCGCCCTTACCGCATGAATGTGGCGCATCCCGATTACCAGTTCGTCGGAGAAGGGGAGCGTTCCTTTGAGAACACTTCCGGTGTAGCCTACCTCTTCAGAGGCGCCAAGGACACGCCCTTCCCACGAGCCAAGAGCGGCCATATTGGCGAAATCGGATGGTCAGCTAAACAATTGTCCTCCACGTGATCGACTCTTAATTAAGACCACAGGGACGCGGCCCACTAATTGATCGCCGGCTGGTACCCTGTCTGGTAAAATATTCGCCTCATTCACCCGCGGAGGCGGACATAATTTGGTATAGCCAAAATCAGCTTTGAGAATAACATGATTGCTGTCTCCTGGTGTACCTGTTAGAGAGGCGTGACTAGCAGGGTAGCAGCTGGCTGGTTATGTCTGATGGAGCACTCTCCGAGCAGAGATCCTGAACCTCTGGTTGTAAATGTGGTACGCCCATGTGGTACGAAGGATCTGCTAGGAGACTGTTAAAAGAGGGAACTGGTGGCGCCCTCCCAAGAGGACTTCCTGTTTTTGCGAATTGCTGGATGGCTTGATTGCTGCATGCGCTTGAGATCAGTTCACATGGTTCAGCTTACTTTTCAGTATTATTTGATGTCAGCAGTTTTGCATGTGTTCATCTATATGTGATAAATAATAAAGAGTTGTTGACATCTAAAGGGTTGTCATTCATAAAGCATGAACAATGTCAGTAGATGCTTCCAAGAACAAGCCCAATAACGAGTTATCCTATCATGCAATCTATTGCTGATGCCACTCAATTCAATGCAACCCTATCTTTTTAATTCTCCTCAAGACAATCTTCATCGTCTGTGGCGCGTTTCATATCTAAAGAAGCTGGCCTTAAAGGATCCTAGTTGAATAAAGTTCGTTCGTTTCTGGTACTGGTGCTGGACGATACGATGACTCCAACGATAAATGACATCCTGAACAATGTTTTCCATTCAGTGTTGTATGACAAAACAGAAGATATTTTCCAAATGAGCATATTTGTATACAACACCTTGTAAGAGCTTTAGGTTACTCCTTTTTGTCAAAATATCTTATGCTTACAACACACTATTTTATACAACACTATGGCCCCAAAGACAATTCTGGGGTACTTTTGAAACTCGTTCCTAGATTATTAAACAGCCCCCTGTTTGTTAAAACAAAGATTCTATGGGTAATTGACTAAAAGTGACGGATAACTTTGGCTTTGATAAGTAATTTTTATTCTTGACCTTTATCGTACCCAAAACCAGAAATGGCTCCTTATCAACAATACCTCTTGGGGTATCGTCACTGGAACTGGATATTTAATGACACCTTAAATAAACAAGATGTATGTTTCGTTTTAGTTGGTTGTCATGAAGTGTTGGAATATACCACACAGAAACTATGTGTCCTGATGATATCCTATTAGATCAAACCTTTAGAAAAGTTGAGGAACAGTAAAATGGGCTTCCCTTGGTTTGAACTTGGTTCCATTTGATGACCAGCGCAAGCACTATTGGCTAACTATACTATGGGAGACAATTAGAATTTACTTCATTTGATTTGGAATGCAGGATACGTTAAAGTCATAGGCAATCAGAGGATGGCTCTCATCGTGACTTATCGTTATGGGAAAGACTGAAACAGTTACGAATGCAGGTCCGGGGTCAATTATCGCTTTTAGATATCAAACAACCACTTCTTGCAAACGTGTATGAACTAGAGACAGGGTAGGAAACTTCTGTGCTTTCTTTCATTCGTTTATATTTAAAATACATCACCTTAGTTGTTGTGAATACATCATGAATTCATATGGTCCAGACCCTTTTTGTATGTTTTCAAAGATTATACTGTTATTCGTACCTGCCAAATATAAAAAAACACAACAGAATTCTGTTGGATCCACTTGGAGTTTCTCCCACACATAGAGACAGAGCGAACCAGATCTGGGGTTGGAGACTGAAGGGCCATGAGAATGAGATTCTCATGCAATGAAAAAATCGAACCTACTATTTCTTTTTGTGGCTCTAGATTCAGTTGTTCTTCTCGTCTTATGATTCATATCTAGCCATTCCCGAAAAATGATTAAATCCTGCTGTAGTTTTCTTATCTCATTACCTTGAGAAAAAGTAAGGAGAGTTTCAGAATGGCTGATGTAATGATGGTTTTGATTCTTGCAACATTGTCTCCACTATTAACCAGCTCCAGACTTTAGTTTGACCCCTTCTCACGTCGTGGCGTTTTTGCCAGGTCGCTGACTCATGCAATAAACCGTATGCGAGTACTGGCAAAGGGTCTGACATCATCTGCTAATACCAAATATTAATTTTTTGGACTAATTTTCTTCATTGAGCCTAAAGCAGCTGAGCCACCAAGCCTCAGCTAGAGCTGACTGATGGTAATGTGGTCGACGTGTGGTCGTCAGCAACAGTTGCCAGGCCCTAAATGCATGTCGCCGGCAATAATCTGTTTGGTGGATCAGCAAATAAACCAGCCACGACATTTGTCGCCGACCGCCAGCCCACTGCCTTGTCTCCAAAACCCCTGTTGGCAGTCGGCGACTGCTTATCGGGTCTAAATACCATTATTTTGCTAATCCACCAAACATTCTGGCCAACAGATTGTTATTTCTTAAGCGTTGGCCCAACCTGATTTGCATAATTGTTGGATTCCATAGAGAGTCAGCTGTAATTTTTGTCGGCTAGAGAAAACTGATTCATTAGATTTTCGGCTGACCAGCCGATGAGGCCGGGAGCTTTCCTGGGATCCGCGTTGACTGCTCGCCCGCATATATATATATATACAGTAATAGAGGCCGTCAACATGGACCGGGCCTCATCCGCAGTGGTAACCCATGAGCGCAGAATAAAAGTTTAGACAGTTGCGGCAGTTGTGGCAGGATTCTAGTACCAGAGTCGGCTATACACATTCAGGCCTCAGACTGTTTATACGACTGGTCTTAGCAGCCTAATCGTGACAACCAGGGGTGATTATATCGTCCATGTACTTGACATATAACGTAGTCTCTCCACATAATCTCTCCACAGCTTTGAAAATACGCTCTCAATCTACTTTAACAGATTTGCAAATGGTTGAAAATACAGTGTTATTGTTACAGCAACCAAATTTTCCTGGTGTAACATGTTGCTTGACATCTGAATTTCACACACACTCGGAATCGCACAGGGCAGTGATGAAGTACTTAGTTTTCATATTAAAACAAGGCTGTAATTTCCTAGCGTATGAAATCATTAATATAGCACCCCCCCCCCCCCCCTCCCCAAGTAAAAACGCAATGGGCCCATAATGCAGCCTGATATTCTTATTCTTCCTCCCAAAAAAGCATTTCTGGTCTCTCTGTATCTCAGTATAATATAGAATGTAGTCCGCGAATTTGTCTCGCACGCTACGCAGTATTTCATAAAGCCCGTTTCTATTGGCCAACTCTTCGCCACCGAGAACCAACGATGCAAAATTGGTGAATGGAAACAGGAAAGCAGCGCTCACTGATTAATTGCGCATAGATTATACAATAATGCCACCACTGAACGACTTCAGTTGGTATGGACCAGTCAAATGCAGCAGAAGCATGGAATACACTGCACCCTCACCGAATTTTAGACACCAACTGCAGTCGTTGGCCAATAAATCATTGCCGTTTTCGTCGGCCAATGGAAACTGGCTTTCAGGGGAACCAACTCTTCCTGGTGTTAGGGGGCAGCACTGAGTAAGGAAACATCAAAATACCCAAGAAGCATTGCCTGATGTGAACCCATGTTGAACTAACTGTTATCCTACCCCTAATAAAAAACGCCATAGGCTTAACATGGGATTTGTTTATTTCACGGGTGTGACATAAAGTGTTGTTTATGCCACTACTTTCTAATGCTGGAAAAATGTGGAAACGGGGTAGGATAAAACTAGACGCCACTCGTTTGAGTTTGAGCTTATTTAGGCCACTCATTTTGTTGGCTCCGTAATGTCACTCATCTTCGACTCGTGAAATTATGGAGCCAACAAAATGCGTGGCATAAATAAACTGTGACTCAAACTCGTGATGTCTCTTGATACTATTTTTTCAGATGCACTGTGGGATTGCGCTGACCAACACTCAGTAGGTTTCTATGGGTTTTTTTAAATTCCCATATTCAATTAAGGGCGAAAAGGGAAGATTGAATTGTTGGTTGATGGTTGTTATGTCAGATGGGTTGCTTCTGGGTTGCCTTTATGTAGAACTAGGATCAAATGATACCAAAACTTTCATGAAGAGAGGTGACTATATTGCTAAGATAGATTTATCATGTGCTTACTGCAATGTCCATATTCATGAGGAAGACCTACCCCCAGAAGGGCTTCAATGGGAGTTTGAGCCAGGTGTAACCACAATGCCCTTAAGAGGGCAGTATCAAAGGAGTCACAAGAGTCACTTGTAGGGAGGCTCAGTGTGGCCTCCCGTGTGATCTATGGTGAAAGCTCCTTCATGAGGAGGATGATGGGGGATGCCAGAAGGAACTAAGTGATTCCCTGCTTCTTTTAAAGCTACTGCAGAAACTTGATGTCTCTACTCTGCACCATGCAGCTATATGGGCAGCGGCTCTGTTTTTGTTCTGCGGACTCTGTAAGAGATCAAACATACTCCCTAAGACTGCCAACTCATTTGATCCCTTTCACAATTTAAGGAAGAGGGATGTTACAATAACACCAGAAGGACTATTTTTAACTACACGCTAGTCTAGAAAGAGACTGCAACCACTCCCCCCTCCCCTCCTCTGCATCAAAGGGCACCACCTGTATCCAACTCAAGTATATATTAATGCGCTCCTAATAACGAAACATGCTTCACTGGATGTTTTGTCAGGTATGGGCCAAGTCTGTTTGTATACAGAGTCTGTCCCATCATATTTAGCAGTCTAAATACAATACAGTTAGGTCTGTCCCATCAGTTTTAAAAATGTAAATACATTTTGTACCACATTTAGTCATCATAATCATCTAATAGTTTCCTTTTCAAGTAGAAGATTACAGTATCCATAACTAAGTATGTATCATTTAATGAAAGGATTGACATAGTGAATCCTTGGTCATCAAAATGACTATAAACAAAAAATTCTAATTTTAGGAACCAAGAGAGTAGTTGGGCAGGGGATATGGTAGGGTCGGATACTGGACAAATGATCATTTTACCAGGCCTTTTTTCTTATTATCGCAAATAATTCGCCGCAGGTGGGCGGTCTTCCATTAATGCATCATACAGACTGAACATGAGCAAATTCGCACAAGTACTAACATAGTGATATAGAAAATTATATACGAGTTGAGTAATTTGAATATTACGCTATTACAAATATAATAGTGTTTATGCTAAGCAAATCATGTAGACACTAGTACTGACTATATGTGACTATTCTAACCTCTAGGTGATGTATATTAGCGTTTCCCGCGCTCAACAGCAACATTGTTGCTGCCGTGTGAGCCTGCAAGTGTCTGTGTCGTATACTGGTGTCGTATACTGGTTCCCCACCCACCAAATATAATCACCCGCCAAATATGTTAGATCGTCCGTTCAGAACCAACAGCTTCGCAGTTAGCTATTTGAACCTGGGACCTATTTTAATATTTGAAAAAACTCTCGTAGTTGCTCTCACTAACCAAATAGCGGCATTTCGTCTTGCAATAGTAGAGCATGGCAACAGCGAGCGGCACCTCGGAGCAAAGCGGCACCAACAGCGGTAGTACCCGTTTCAATAGAAAGTGTGCTCTTGCTGTTAGTGCCACATGACTGTTACTGTTCATGAGAGGGTCAACCCTCTTGCACTGATCATAACAACAATTTCAAATCACATTTTATCTGATATTATAACATGTTTAAGTAAAGAAAAACATGCTCTGAAGAATTCCATATGTATGTATTGACCATATAGGGATTTTGATAATTCTCTAGTGATCCACTACTTTGTGAGAACTATTATGATATTTGAACCAAGAACTAGTCACTGCACTACTCGGTCGGTATGGCACTGTGCCGCTCGACCCTGGGCTATCACATCCATGTCTTACAAGCGAGAGCTACAGTGGCAGGCTCTTTAACGCAGCTGAAAATGCATATGGAAACGTCAAATAAAACTGAAATGTGGGGGAAAACACGGGCAATAATTTGGAATTATTTAGTTATTCATTACACATAGATTTATTAAATGTCTCGTTTGTTATGCTGGCATAGCGAACGGCACCAGGGAGCTGTTTCAAAAGTCGAGTGAAGTCTCGCCAGCGGCACGTCGCGGTGAGTATGAGGTCTCGTTTAGCACCCTCCCGACTTTTGAAACAGCTCCCAGGATCTCAACAGCGGCACCACTTCTGAAACGAGACTTTATAACTCCCACTGTTAGTGCCACTGATTGCTCTCGCTAGTGTGGTGGCTATTCCCGTTTACTCCCCATACTAGTGAAACGGGTCCCTGGTGAGTAGTGAAGGTACTACTGTCTAATATGTTAGCCAGGCTTAGATTGACCGCCGCCTCTATCTCCACTCATTTCCGACTAAGAAGTTGGTCTGGTTGAATCACATACGGTGTCTGTGGTATGTGCCTCAAATCAGGTGATTCTGTGCTGTGTAGGTTCTAAAACAGAAATATCTAAAAGGAAGAATTCATAGCTGAACAAATTGAAAATGAAGCCTTGCTTTATGTTCATTATGTTTTGTTGAAAATGACTATGCTGTACTAAAATTAGTTTTCAGCATGGTAGAAGAGCATTATCAGAAAAATGGTACATCTGATTATGGATATGAAAACATAGTTGCGGGTTTGAGTTATTCTCTTTATGAGAATCTCACCCTCATAATATTTCAGTCTTCAAGCATCAGTCTGGTAAACTCTGTCTCTATGTGGGGGTAAAGCTCCAAGCAGATCCGGTCGAAAACACTTATCTATATTTGGTATGTAATAATACAATATAAAGGAGTAGATCGTGTGAAAAAGTAGCAGCTGCCCCGAGTGTAGATTCACCTGGCCAAGGAGCAGCTCGCCCATTAAACCCCGACGGGCCGGAGTAGAGCTACTCACACACCTGTGCACACACCACGTTCTGTCAACCCAGGTGAAAAACAGCCCAATCAATGTGTCACTCCACCCTCCCAACGTCCCACGCCCGCTTCCCAAGGGCTCCTCCTCAAGGGCTCCGTAGTCACACCCCTGTGGTCACACCCCTGTGGTCACACCCCTGTGGTCACACCCCTGTGGGTCGCACCACTGTGGTCCGCACCCCTGTGGTCACATCCCTGTGGGTCACACCCCTGTGGGTCACACCACTGTGGGTCACACCACTGTGGGTCACACCACTGTGGGTCACACCACTGTGGGTCACACCACTGTGGGTCACACCACTGTGGGTCACACCACTGTGGGTCACACCACTGTGGGTCACACCACTGTGGGTCACACCACTTGTCAGATGAGGACTGGTCTCCAGAGGGAGACTGTACACTGCCCTCCGCCAAACACTCAACACTCATCAAACATTATTCCCACCCACCTTTACCAACCTATACGCAATATCCTCGCTATCGCACGGATATAACTACGCTTCATCTACACAGAGAATACAGCTACTCGTATAAAAGAACCTAGTCAATATTGTATAGTTATCTACCTCAAATCACCATCCTCTACCGGCCTTCGCCCCACCTACCGGCAACAGCTTCAAGCTGAAGACAGCCCTCCAACAGGTGCCTAGGGACTCCATAAGCAACCCATGACCAAGTACGGCTGGCCTTTGATGAGCCAATTAGCCCACTATATAAAATGTAATGATCGGAAAATAGAATAAAAAAACAAACTCAAAAAATCATACCAGTTTCGCTTTCTATCAATTCCCCTAAACTTTCTTTTCGGGTGGTATTTATTGAGCGTGGGGAGAGCCTATATAGACTTTCAGCACGCTGCAAAAACTATCCCCTGACTATCTGCATGCCAACTCTGTGACATCGGGATAGGTGCAGAGGGCCAGGGTCTCTGTGTCTTTGAGGCATGTTCAACTGACCATGATCACAAGAAACCGAAGTACATGATTGACCCACTGGTGCTTGATATATTTGCATCCTGGAAAGGCAGTTGTAGAAATGGTAAGTTGACTGGGTGTAAGTGAGCTACAGAAAATAACCCATAGACTGAATATATCCCAACCCTTTTAACTGGGTTTTTTTTCATATTACTATACACCTATAGGCGAACGTCTATGGGTTACTAACCGCTGCTAGGCATATCGTATAATGAGTAGAAACCAAACGAGAGTTAACCTTGTCAATGTTTATGCCACGATGGGCAGGTTGTGTATTACTACACGATGCATTAGCCGAGTTTAGTGAGTAGCAGACCTGACCAGAGTGGTATAAACATTGACAAGGCTAACTTGAGTTCAGTTTCATATTTATCCTACCCCATCTCACCGATATACAGAGAATATTTGTAATTATTCATGTTAGTAGTTATCAATGCTGCCGGATCTACTTTCATTATCTCGTCTCTGATTGGTCCGATTTTTTATTCACCTCGGTGCATAAATAACACTTTATCCAAAACTATGTCAAATACATTGAGGCAATGTTAAACCTATGGCGTTTTTTATTAGGGGTAGGATAAATAACGTTCGGGCCCGCCGAGTAGTAGGACGTATGGATTCCCATAGGCTTAAGCATTGCAAAACGTACGTCCCGCTGCTACATACACTACGTCGTACTAACGTACATTATCGCGATATAGCAAGAGCAGTGACTATGTCAAAAACAAACAAAGAAAATGGCGGTTCTCTCCCATTCATAACTTGAGAGACATGCTAAGCCTTACCTGTAACAAATGGAAGTTCGTATTGTCTAATATCGAAGTAAATAACGTGTAGGTTTCACCTAATACCGTTTAAATAGCTGAAACATATGACATTAATCGATAACAACAATTCCGATCGCCTCCCATTCTGCCGCTCCGCGTTGTTGACGTCATAATTACGTTGGCTACCAGAGTTCCAGGTCGTCCTGTGTCATACATTTCATAGACCGCTTCACGTCGACCCTTGCCGGGTTTTCACCCTCCCATCTCCCAGTGTGCAGTGAATGTCAAAGACGCCGTATTCAAACGCCGATATCTTCGGTTTAAAGTGACCGATCTTCATCATATTTGGTACGATTATAGGTTATATATATACCGTACATTGCTTAATTCGTACGGGGAGTGAAGTTACGGCGTCATCTGTTGCTCCACGTCGACCGTTGCCGGGTTTTTACCGCTAACGGGCCGTAGTAAATGGCAGTGATATTGTTCAGTAACGAGGGGTTGAATCCGGGACCAGGAAAGTTAATAAGACGGCATTTAAACGAGTTGGAGGTGTATAGTAATAAGGAAACGTAGTGACTGAGCCCGTACGGTGTCCGTTCTCGGTCATTTGACGAAAAAATACGGCCCTCCCGCCTACGGCGTCGGGCCGTATTTTTTCGTCAAATGACCTCGAACCTCCACTCGTACGGGCTCAGTGACCACGTTTTCTCATAATCCCACATTTGTTTTTATTTCTAGTAAGGGTTTGGTATCCCCATTCCCAGTAGGCCCCAGGCCCAGTCTTTTAGTGGAATATGCATGAGAGTAGTTATATGACGAGGTAACATATTAACATGCGCTTTTCAAACAAATAGTCGATTTTAATTCATGAGGGGTGTATATGATCGGGATATATAGACGAAACACTTAAATAAAACACCACAGGGAATTCAACATACACAGAGATAACGGTAGATAACATGTGGAATACAATATCAAACACAATTTTGCGCAGTATCATCTCATACCAATAAATAAATAGATAAATAGATAAATAAATAAATGAATAAATACGCGATCAGCTATCCCTTTGAAAGTAACCATCGGACCATCTCCATTTTGCATTTCCATTTGGGTGGAATTATGAATGTAGCATACTCTCAAGGTTGTTTATTTTATGTTATCTGTGTAATTCTCATCATAAGGGCTATATTACTTCACATGCTATTCATCTCAAGGCGGTAAATATGACCACGGATTTGGATATGACTTAGGTCTATTTAATCGAGAGAAATGTTGGCCATACTTTGGAAATAATGTTTCTTTAGAGCTGGATTGTTTTTGTCTCCAAGGAACTATAACAATTTGTGCTGAGAATATGAAACTGAATACGCAATAGAATACTTCTTATTTTAAATAACAATAATTAAAAGAATTGAGCATCCCAGAATGGATAAAATACTGATGTTATGTCAAAGTAACAATTATAATTGATAGGTATGGTCCACTGGATCTAGCCATTGGGCACTAAAATGCTTGCATTTAAGATGTGTAAAATTCAACATCCAGTTACATGATGATATTGTTTGTGCTTGTAGATTTATGAAAAACCAACTTTGCTGATATTTGCATACAAAAGTCTGAACACGAATTCTCTGATACTTATTCGTTAACAGAAACCATAAGATTAATGAAGAAAGCAATGCTTAAATATTAAGAACACATGTTTTGCACTTGAATTTAACATACTAGCTCCTCCTTGCGGCTTAATTCAGATATCCAACGATTTATGGGGGAATTCTCTGTCTTATTGTTCCGACCGTCACCGAGTAGGACCAACAGCAGTCACAGCAGAGTCCTTGCACGTGTAGGCTCTCACATCGCAACGACAGCGGGGTAAGTATCAGGAACCTCATCCTAAATTCTTGAGAATTGTTCTGTGAAGGAGTGATCATTGTCAGTGATCGATATACCTTTCTATCGCTGAAAATGAAGCTACATATAGACGACTCTAAATCATAGTATCTACTCTTTATGCATCAAAATGTGCGTGAACCGTATTTTTGTATACATATTCGGTATTTACTGATAAGGTCGAATCTTATTTAGTTCGAGAGAATCCTTATGACTTCATTTAGGGGTTGGTTCCTGGTCAATGGTGGCTGTAAACAGGCGGGGTTGACGAGGTTTCTGTGGAAACGCCACGCCCTAAACATGTCA
Source organism: Alentia gelatinosa (assembly GCA_950022655.1). NCBI lineage: Eukaryota > Metazoa > Annelida > Polychaeta > Phyllodocida > Polynoidae > Alentia > Alentia gelatinosa. The sequence continues at coordinate 30,699,255 of OX465584.1, read as the reverse complement.
CGTCCTCTCACTCTATTGCAGTCTAATTGATTTCTGTAGGACCTCCAAGGTCAGGTCCGGAATGTCATATATGTACTTGTGTAGAACCATGGCTGATTTTCGGAGAAAAGAGGAGGACGTGTAGGGAGGGATCCCAGACCTTTTTGTATGTTTTTTTTTACCGCTGTTCACTTCTCTTCGAAATCGTAGAAATGGGGGAAAATAACAGGGTTGTGATAGCCACGTCTGTCCACTTAACATCCAGTGCACTGATCATGCCTTGATGTTCATCACTGTTTCCCATGATGAACTAGATTATCTTTTGTTATAGAGCTACTGTTTAGGTGGTTTTTGTTAGGTTGATAATATTTATATATAACGCCAACCTCTATGGCAAGTCAATTCACACTTAGAATTCCTATCACAGACAATAACTTTACTTTACTAACGATCACTAACACACATACTGACGGCATAATTGGTTTCCCATACATGTAGTCCTTCGTATCTGTTTTAGGCGACAGGCTACTTCCTGCAATTAAACGGTTTGCCATAGATGTTGAGATAATGTAAACGACTTTCCGAATAAGGGAACTATCTAATTTGTATGACATCTCGGCTGAAACATGTTTAAAGATATGTTAAGGAATGTGTCTATTGCCGACAAGTGTTTGCAGATTTGTACGAGCTTTCCACTTGAAGAGGCCACTGTAATGTATGGGCTATGCTGTCTGCAGACACGCCCGTCCTGAGCACACGTGACTCTGTCACATGCTCCTATAATGCCTCTATTATCGTTCAACTGAAGAGGTCTGTTTGTGACTAGAAGTATCACCTGAAGGAGGACCCTGGAGCTTGTCAGTTGAGACTAGTCGAGGGTTCATTTATAACACCGCTTTGTAATGTCAGACCATCTAGACATTTAAAGGAACCTAAAAACCTACAGAAGTATGCTTGGTATTAACAACACAATGCATAGTTTAAATGTTTTGATTAAAAAGGGTTCTCTACAAGGACATCAACAGATGAAGTGTAGATATTAGAGCAATTATCTACTTAAATCTAAGATGGAATAAGTTTATAGAAGTGGCCAAGTCGACATGTTTATCTGCGACGCATGCCGCAATCTTACATGCAAATATCACATTGCAATATCTTAAAGGTATTCGTGGCTATGTCCGAAAACTTGTGTTCAGCACTACTGACATTATGATTAGTCCTTGAAGAAGATGTATAAAACAATGTACTTCTAGTACGTTTTGCAGGCTTTTCAGCTGAATCATTTAACTTTATGACGGTGTTTCACAGGGCATAAAGCATGTTTACTATAAAGATACAATCGGTTATCGATCGGATAATCTGATGTTGACCGACTAAAATGAAAGCTTCTTTTATCATGAAGTCTCTATAATGTAAATGCGCGATGGGACCTTCTCCAATGTCAGGAAGAAAGTATGCTGATGCATTTTGATAATTTTCAGAAGATATCATAGCATTACTTTCCTCATTTTGCTACCAAACAGTGCTAGATACTTCGGTTAATAATGATAATAATATCTCATTTGTTCAGCTTATTACGCATTGATATTTGTTATTCTGTCAGTATTCTTATTTTATGAGTTTTGTGCAAAACACTGTGTCCAATATCCAGAGAAATCATATCCTGGATTCAATTAGTCTGGTTTGTAAACGACACTTTGCTGTAGTTGTAAGTAGAGACTTGTGTTTCTGGCGGGTCACGTGATATGCGGTCAGAATTTGTTACTTACTTTCAGCTCGTAAACGATAAATGTGTGGCATTTCTAGAGGCGCAGTACAGGGACCATGTGACAAACTCTGTATTCATTGATGAACTATAACGCTTAGGGTTGTGCTTACTGAGCGTAACTGCTAATTTGGACGGACTATAGGCTATGTGTTCATCCGTTCTTCAGAATTCGCCAGGTGATCAAGGCGACAACTTTGCCTACTGTACAATGCAAAGCAAACCACGGCAAGTTACATTATCTATTCCGTGTCCTTAGCATTGCTGGGTTAATACCAACCGCGTTCTTAGAATATAGATCCATCGTTCAGTGACTGTAAGGGCCAGGGTTACCTCACACTGAGGTCAAACGACTATCCCCTCACTATCTAGAGGTATTTTTTTATCTGTATATGGAGGGATGGAATAGATACAATGTAGCCCAGGTTTTAAATATCAGATTCCCATACTCCTCTATCGTATACGTATGAAGTTTTTAGATATGCTGACAATTGCTTGTTAAAGACCTAACACAACCGATTTTCTCAGTGAGAAAGAGGTATCAGATCAACAATTGATTGACATTGTCAATATCTTCTGACCCTCATTCATCAGATCTGTTGTCTGTAGTTTCCCACGTCGCCTACTTTTGATAATGAATTGCTACTGTATCATATGCAGTCAGGGGTAATTTGTCATTTGCCTGACACAACAGCGCCTGGCAAGTATAAGATAATGGTCTAGCATGCGAAGTTACTTAGGAGCAATGGTATGGAAGAATAAGCGTTTATGAATGGGAGAAAATAGAAAATGCATGTGTAAATACTAGTGACAATCATTTGTGAGCTTACTATAGTATAATATCCTGCCGTGCCTGGTAGACCATGTGTACAGAAAGTGTGCAGCACCTATCTGGTTCTACATTTTGGTCGGATATCTTGTCCTAAGAATATCACTGAAATCATGACATGTCTAGGTAGCTAGGATTTAGAAGGTTATCAATAAGACACAAATACAAGATATTTGGCAGAAATATGGCTCTCGTAACTCATGGAAGACAGCGTTACTGCGCAACAGGAATTAGCTTTATCGTCAGCTCCCAAACTCCACATAAAAAACATGTAAATATTGCGCTTATTATACTTATAAATCGATAATATTCTTTAGGGAAAAAGGACTTTATTATCAGCTGAGGAGACCAGACAAACAAGGTATTATGTGATATAGCGCCACCATATCCACTTTTTACAATCCAGTCACTTTCCAGAAACTACGAAGTAATAGACCTTTCTGTTTGCGCAATACATTATTTGGATTAATGATATATATCTCTAATGATACTTACTAAGATATCTAGGGCAATAACTATTTAAAGATGACAACACCATTGTTAAATGCTCAGAGAACATACATATGATTGACACTTGTGTGATTCTGTCACCTAGTTATCATTACGTAGACAGGAAGATGGACATTGAGCTATATTTTCAATGTTTACCTCAATTACAGTCCAATGTTCAAAGTCTAAGTAAGATAGATTAAATCGAGGTACCTATTTAGAAGTCTTACGTAGCACTAATGCATGGTGAATATTAACGGTTTCATAACAAAATCAACAAGGGTCAGATTATGGAGGAGCGAATATGTAGACTATATGTATTGGAGAGCGGAACAGGAAATGCTTTGGTTCAACGCTTGGACGGGAAAACAAACTGCTGTAGCCTCAAGCGTTAGAATTTGAATTCATTTTTATTACCTATATGAATTGTTTAAAGATCTGTGTACAGAGTCATCTACATCCGTTTTAGCACGGTTACATATACAGCAATATCACAGTGTTGACATAAATTCAGATTATTTCGGTCAAAGATAAAATGTCGCCTACTGTATTGCCTGAGAACCTAGACTTTTAATTATTAATTAAAATGATGGCCTATTTGTATATCAATGATAAAAGCAGGACTCCCAATGAAGTATTCAAAACTTTTCAGTTTGCATGGAACTTTCACTTAATTTCTACTGGCTACAGATTCATACACGGTAACCATATGGACTCAATCTGGTACACTGAGAAGTGACAAGTACGGAAGATGATGACTTGATTTGAGAACACTTACTGGGTCATTATAGAGCTGATGTACCAGTTATCTTATATATGTCAAGTACTATTGTCTGAGTGTATTAGGGCCCAACGTTCAACAGTTGTGAGATAGTCTTGGGATATGGTATACCTTAAAGGCTTGACTTCAGTGGGATTTATACAGACATACCTGACAGGGGTTAACGCTCTGTTAGAATCCACGTGATCTCTTTCCCGGGATCGTCACACAGAAATAATGCAAGTTAGAACACTTATTGTGTACATTCTAACTATAGAAGAATGGAGTTAGCTAAAGGGGTTGAATGTTTTTAAGTAAGAATTGCAATTTAATCATAACATCTCCGATTTTAGCCATAATAAACGCTATACATTCGTTTCATAATACTGCATATCGGTCGGGATCCAGTAGAGATAAGGAACAAACAACATAAAACAGTGATATGGTTTTGGACAGTTTAATGTCATTTACTTTTCCATGAATTCAGAACTTCGTCTGTCAGGTTCACTTAAGCTTTGCATAAACATCGTATTATAGTAAACTGCTACATACAGTGTTTTTGGAAACAAACTGCACTGAAAGAATAAACAGTTTTGTTTTACCTGTGACCAAATCTGCCAGCAAGGTATTGAACGATTGAACCTTCATAGAACATAACTGTCACTATTTTACATATGGTAGATCCATCCTCAATAACAACAAACGCGTTCATTGTTATCCTGGACCTGTTTATAACTGTTTCTGTTGATTCGTGTTAGAGTTGCGTTCTTGGGAATATAAAAAGAAACATAAGAATGCCCGGAAAGCATTGCTTGTTACCGACGATATTTCAACAATGACAATATCAAGTCAACCAACGTCCTCTAATTTTGTTTTGACATACAATATCAAACGTGCCAACACCCTTTGCTTAACATAATTGCAATCCTTAATCTGTTTCCAAGTAGAATATAAATCAGGTAATTATTATGCCACGTATTTCCCAAGCCGTTATATGCATGGTTTACGTCCCAAGAGGGGGCAGTCCTGTAGTGTCGCTTTCTCAGACCTTCTCGATATGTTCTATTGTTTTAAATTAACAAGAAATTAAGGATTTTAACGAAGTATGACTTGCCACATGTTATCTACAATAGAGCATCTATGTAGGTGTGGTTGACTCAGTTTCTCTTACAATGAAGTCTATACATATTGAGAATAGTTTGAGCACTGGATAATAGATTGCCACTTGGGTTTATCCTTGCGGTGATAACTTTGGGAAGATGATTCCAATCATTGATCGGATTCTGGACAACTCAACGAAAGTATCTCTGAGGCTATGATAGCTTATCTATTTAGCTCCTTGGCTAGTGTTTGGATGAAGGTATAGAAGAATTACATGTTGTCGATTGAAAATTGACATAAATACTTTGGTGACCTTTTCCTCCTCACTTCATGGGGACATTGAGTGTACATCAACATAGCAGAAAAAGGTTTTGTGGTTCCCCTTGTGCACCGCTTCTCCCTACTCCCTATTGACGTCTAGAGAGAGAGGGATATTTATCTTCCCCTTTGATTTTCTTTTCTAAAATACACCAAACTTTCTTATAAATATAATAAAAGCTCTCGTGTATGACAGACAAATCCCATTAGGAGTGACATGGGAATATGTCTGCAAATTCGTTACATAAAAGCTTTATTGGGGACTTGTTGCTAAACTCAGAGCGGACAGAAACACGCAAGTGTACTTGTATACCATTCACATCAGACATTTATACCGTTATAAATAGAATAAATATAGCACACATCGACATCCATAGTATAGTATATAACACGTAAAGAAACATTGAACTTTCACTTTTCAAACATATTCGCAAGTCATGCAGCCACCACATCTTGCCACTTGTAAAAGTGGACACAAGAATGAGATCCATTATTTATGTGCTTGGCATTATGATGATAAACATTTTGTCTGTATAAATACTTTTTTAAACTCTCAAGAGAGATTATCACACAATGATAAAACATGTAAAGTGATAATTCTCAATAAGTTTTCACCTTATATATATATATATCCACCGATGTTGCTCTAGAAATCAACAGAGATTCGCTGATAAAATTGCAGATATCAAAATGTCTTAAGGACACCTTTCTGTGACAAACTTAGCCAGTGAAAGCCGACTTTATGCCAAGATTTGCAGAAGATTTATGGTCCTAGAGTTGAATTTCCTAACATTTGTAAAAAAAAAAAAAAAAAAAAAAAAGATGCAGTGTACCTTGAAAATATTACTCCGCCAATTAAAATCTAAGTGGCCTGCAAAAAAAATTATTTCCTATTTGGGTCGCTATCTCGTGGCTCGCTAGTCACTATTTTCACCATTTTCATGATCACTACACGCAACTTCTGGTGATTCGAGCGAGTATTAGCCAGAGGTCGATAGCGTCCCTAACCCCAGTACTTCCGATGTTTCTACCGAAAAGACATATCCGGCGCGAATGACGTCATAGGGTTGTCGTAAACATCGCGAGCCAGTCAGGGTGTGGTCGGTTCCGTTTTCCGACAAGGTTTGTTCATGTAAGCGCTGCGGGTTCACCTCTCTATTACCGCCCATAGGCACCGCCCCAGCCTCCTCGGTCGGCCCCGTCGTCGTCCGTTTGTGACGCCACCTGTGGGCTTTCATGGTAGTAGTTATCACCGCCTCGATGTCGTCTGCCGAACGCTTCCTGAGCGTCTCCTTCGAACGGGCCGACTTCATCACGCACCCACCGCCGACGCCGCGGTGCTGCCAGGTCTCGAAGGATGGCCAGTAGTATGTCTGAATCCTGGGCGGTGTTCAGGACTGCATCTGTAAATATAATGAGATGAGACGTCAGTAAGCAGCATATTCAAGATGTCCAGCTCAGAATGTGAGGGGTCTATACACAGGAAGGAGCAGTGGTTGGTTTATCTCCCTGCTCTCTCTGCTGGCTGGAATATAATAATGCGATTTAAAGAAATTCTTAGATTGATTTCGAAGAAATCATGCTATGGTTGCCTGTCCTCTGGCTATTTTAAAGGTGTAAGTGACTCGATCACAGTCCGGAGAGACCCATTGTATGGCAACATATCGCTTGTATAGCAAATCCGATCCTACACGACATTCGGCCGTAGTGGCCATACAACGCAAATGATACCCCATACTATCAAATCAAGTTTAGAAAGTCTTGGAATTGAAAAGAAGAAGGCGTGCAAGCATACATAGTCTAGCAGCAGGAAGAATCTAGAAATTCTGTCTTAAACTATATTCGTTCACCATCGCTCTTCTGCTTTGACACGCAGGAAGTGAAAAGAGAAAGGGGTGGGGATAGGCCTTCGTTGGCTAATTTCCGCCTGTTGTTAAACAAAAGGTTATTTCATCTACCATAAACAGCCCCAGAATCCACTATAAAAAGATAAACATTGAAAGTCCTAATTAAAAAAAAAGTACTTATAGCCTATAAGAGATACCTTTGCAATTTAAGGTATGGGAACATTTTATCATGGTGACTGAATATCTCTACTGAAGACTGACTTGTATAAACTGTGCACCATCTATCATAACGTTCTATTCCTTATGAGTGTTGGGAGCTAGCAAAGTGACAACTTTAACAATGCCTCATCTGACCCACTGTGTCCTAATTATCGCCATAAGTTAATTGAGTTGTGGTTAGCAAACAATGCTGTGGCAGACTCGGAGGGGGGGGGGGGCTGTACCCATGTACCAGTCTTGTGCCCAACACATTCTCCGCTACTCATTTGCATAGATTTGCATGTGTACCAGCAAGGTTTGAATACCAGCCGGCTCCCTGTGTGGAGGTCTATTTACTGATAAAAGTCGACTACCAAGTGAAAACCTCAGTTTCCTATTTCAATCCCCGCGAATCATGAATGAATGGGTTTCTGAGCCCAAAGCCTGCCACAGTTTCTCTACATTCTTAATTATCTGTTTTTCTCTCGCCTTGCATTTAATGTGTTATTATCCTTTGCTATCAACACTGATGCTATGCCCTGAATTCTTCCCTCAAAGCAGCTGAATATCTATGCACCTTTAATGCACAATGGCTTTTCTGAAACGTGTTCAGTGCCACTTAGCTTGCAACATTCAATTTAGTAAAGGATCTGTTTTATCATACTATTAGTTACACATACTCTAATTGGTGTAATATAAACGACGGAATAGAGCGCTCATCAAAGATGCAAATAATTACAATAGGGTTTAGATTATGATTTGGATGATGCTTTAAAGAGGACAATATGCAATTATTGTATGTGGCGGCAAAGTTGGAAAGCTTTTTCATTGAAATGGCGGCTCTTGCAATTGCCCCCGGATGAGATTTGTTAGTACAGGGGGAAATCCTCATCATATGTTCCATTACTTTGGTGTATACTATTATTTGTAAAGTGTACTTTACCAATTGCAATTTCCACCTTTATATAATGTACATATCTTCGTAATGTGCAATATCTGTATTACACCATGATATTTCACATCGTTGTAAAATTCAACGAGCGTATCAATAAGTTTCTGATTTTAGTCGCTAATCTGTACTCTGGTAATATATAGTTACCTCATCTTTAAAGGGAATATCTTGTCATGATACATAATATATATGTATATATATATATACACAGTATCAGGATAGGTCGTGTAAATCCATGATGGACTATATCAATTCCCAAATCCATCTCCAAGCAGTCTAACAGAAACTGATTGCAACTTCTATTTTTTCTTAAAGAAAACCCAGACATACCTTTGGATGTGAGCGGCCGGCTTTCACAGATGACTACCAGATAGTTTATCAGCATCATTAGCAGAGCGAGTAGCAGACATTGCCGTGCCATTGTGTTAACGTGGAGGTCCTACAGTCACAGGTCGAGCGGGTGGCGTGGAACGCGTGTGACGCGCTCAGAGACGATCAGCTGGTGGCGAGAAGTGAGAACCGGCGCGACCACTGTCTGTAAGTTGTTGTTCCCAGTCTTCTCACACCGGTTACCACCTACCGGCTATATCAACCCCTTCAGCTGTCAATCAGTTCAATTGCCCCGCCCATCTCCACGACCGCCGGCCGGCGTTCGGATCCGGGCGTTCCCCTGGCGGGATGTCTGTTTCCACGTTACCCTGCAGCGTCATGTCGCCGCCCCGCCGACCCCGCCTCCGACCTTTCCGCCGACCCCGCCGCCGACTCGGCCGGTGCGACCTCATGGCGAGCCGTTCAGAGAAGTTCTCCTAATCTATGTGCCTTTTTCTAATAACATCATTTTGGTCGTGGGTAAAGGGGTGGGAACTTACATGAAAACCAGGGTTATTGTTCTGAACATTTATAGCATGCGTGACCACTACAAATATGTTTTAGTTTGAATGCACAATAATGACTGGTTTTGTGTACGAGTGGCCGTAATCTCCGAGTAGTTGACGCGTAGTAATATCCGAGCAATTAGCGAGGATATTACGTCGTCAACTACGAGGATATTACGGTCACTCGTATACAAAACCAGTCGTTATTGTATTTATTACCCACCTACAAATCGGTGGCAATAAAAATGTTTCTGTAATACATTTAGTTCCAGACACCACAGCACTGTTAAGCGTGGCAGTAATTCGATGTAGACTAACACCAATACTACAGTTTGCCATTAACCTGTACTTTTAGTATGCAAAGTATGTTATTACAAAGATTTTTGATGGTAAATGAGATTATTATGATTGGTTCTAAATAATCAACATTGAATGAACATTCAAGAAACTTATTTCATAGTACATGATGATTTGACCTCATTATGGACAGGACTATTTTTCCAGAATCTCCTACAGGAGATTCTGACATGCCAGAATCTCCAGGTAGCTGTTTCCAGGTGCCCAATGCATATCCTATGGAGACTCCGTAATCGGTGGGTAATAAAATAGTGACATTCACCTTCTCCGTACATAATCAGTGAAAAGAAGAGGACTACAACCCTCCAGTGGGATGTACGATACATATGTGGGACGTTTGCTAAGGTATCTCGCAATATTTAGCAAATATGTTATCGGCAATAATGATATTATAAATCATATACTTATTCTCAATCTAAAAATGTAAGGCTTACGTTTTGCAGGTAAACTGACTAGTCCAAAATGTACAAAGACAGCCTTTTCCCTGTATGTGTTCCGGGGTCTGTCGTATCCTTACGCATCGATTGCATAATTGGTAAACCTTTATTACCAACGAGTGGGGAAGAGCTTAGGGTGGGATTTGTCATTCCGGTTAATTTGATGAATTGCTCCTCAAACAGCAGTGTCCGAATAGGCCAGACTGCGAGGTTGACTCACCGACACTGAGTCAACAGGGCTCCTACTTATTAGTTTGTGGCCATGGGAAGCCGTTCTCATTTTAATTCTCATTTCTTGTATTGTTCAGAGGAATGACAGCCTTGGATTCCTCCTGTTATATATCTATTTGATATATATGTACTCCATTGACTGTTGGAAAGTGTTAATCTTAAAGTTTGTCTTTATGGAATTATCTTTAAGATGTATTCAGATGAGCAAATGTTAGCTGTCTCTCAGCATGGATTTGCATGAATATAAATTCATATACATGTAAATGTGTGTATTGTATTCCATGAACACATGAACGGCATGCCATGAAATCAGACAAACAATTGATGCGCAACCGATTCTCGGTAGAGACTTTCCCTCTTCTCGGGGAAGACATTCTCACGTGACGAGACACGTGATCACAGCAACCACGTTGTGCCACGTCATGCCACGTCATTTACCCCGCGTTGGCGCATGCCCAGTAGACCTTAAAGGAATGAGGAGGCGGGCATATTGAATTATCACTGGCCAGTGAAGCGAAAACGTGTGCAGCCTATGGCCAGAAAAAACACTGGAGAGTTGGTGAAGAAAAAGGAAGATCTGCTCAGGCCTGTTTCATCATTTACAAAATCATCAGAGAATATAAACTACCTCTTGAGAATAATCCGATTATGATAATAGATTTCTTACTGCAAACAAAACAATGACAGCCATCTTCGGCAGCGCACTTATGGGGGACTACTGTGATATATTTAAATCGGATGATTATATTCGGTGCCCCTATATATTCGTAACAATTTCAATTGCAACGGATTTGGACAATAGAAAATAGTTGATCATATATGTCTTTCGAGGGGTGTGGTGAACATATATTATCATCAGAAAAAAAATCCGACCATGGAGTTTCTCGTAAACCCCGACGGAATGAAAAAGATTACACACATATATCATTAGGCCATATTGGGTGAAACCTTCAAAATAAGAAGTTCAAATTCAATATCAATGTAATAATATATCTCAATGACCGAAGCCGAGATGATTCCAGAAACTCTCAGAGTGGCGACGACAGATCTAGTAGACGTGGCAGCTACGGTAGTTAATCAATGCCTAAAGTGGATCTATGCCACTTGAAGTATATGGAAGCTCGTTATATAACTCGCATATGTTTGGACACTGAAATCCCAATACATGTATTTCATATTATAATTTAGAATTTAGAATTCTTAAGGAGGGAATGATTCACTTGACGCTGTGTTCGAAGAAGAAGATCGCTCACCGCACTCTTCCCAGGATGCATCACATCTGACTGCATTACGTAATACCCGTCACCACCTCTGGGATCTGCCCATTGACACCTGGCACAATAAATATTTGCGAAGTGAATAATAGAGAACCTGTAATGAAGGGGGCCTAACTTAAATTTTCAAAACCTTGGGACGAATGTACTAGACGGTTATTACTCTTGTAATGGTAATTATTTCTGAACCTAATGAAATGAATGAATTAGTATAGACATTCTGGCGGTACTATGTTGCAGTAGCCAGGATAGCCTGAGGGTAACATGACTCAGTGAAAGGGTTAGATAGCAAATGATGCACATTTGCCCATCAGGGTGCATCCCATAGATGAAATGCTTGCTCTTGGAGCTCATAACTATAAAGATTGATGTCAAATATATGACCATCACATGACCAAGGAGCCCAGACAACGACCATATTATATAAATAGACTCTACTCCATAGGTTGAAATTATATTCTATGACTGATACATGTAACACGATTTATATGATCACTTGTGATCATTCTGTTTAAAAAGGGAAATTTTGAATAATACACAGAATCCAGTCTTCACATACTGCATCAATCAGTTGAATTTTACAATGATGCATCTAGAAATAATAGGAATCAATGAAACGACTATTCTATGTAAAATAATAAAAGGGATAATGCATATATGTGTTATTCGACTAATAAAAGAAGGCTACGCTCAATTGCCCCAAAAAAGAGAGTAGGCTCTTGTCTTTAACTTCACTTCGCTAAGAAGACCCAGAGAATAATACTTGGATTGACAGTTTGACGTCAGACCAGAGATGGTGGTTATTTTGGCCATTCTGCAACGGGTGCTATTATTGCTTATACTGCATAAACTGCACCCAATAACCTCTAAACTGTACTATATATGCATGATCCTCCCACACCATACATCTGCTTGCCAAACCGCCGTCTCCAGGGTGGCCAAGTGACCTCGACCTTGACATACCAAATCTCAGCCTCTCCTTCATCTCACATGCTCCAACATCGTTCTAGTATCGTAAGTTGAAGGGTGAGAAGATCTCTGCTAGGAGAGTGTCTAGTACATTCGTCCTGGGGGTTATGACGTCTGAGGTCGTTGCTGTACCGTAGTTTCCACGGCAACAGGGTGCGACCTTACTAAGTCAGACGTCATAGTGACGTGGACGTCATAGGTCAGCCCCGTTATTCTAAGATGTACCTCCTCTGGTGCCCGCGGTCGGTGCGGCATACCTCTCCAGTGTTTTCTAACGACCACCTACAGCCGCAGACTAGACCCTCTCTCTAGGGGAGATACACGGAGACAGCTGAGGACAACACGGAGAGGAGAATGTGAAAAACGAGAGTGGGACAGGGAAAAGTTCAAAACGAGGGGTTGGTATCCACCCTGAGAGAAATATAAGATGGACAAAGATTAAAAAAGAGAGAAAGGAAGAGCCAGGAAAGCATAAGGCAGGTACTATAGTAAATAGGAGAGAGCAAGAGAAAACGAAAGTGTGTGTAGCAAAAACGATGTGGAGATGGAGAAACTGGAAGAGGTAGAGGTTCTATTGTGAATGGTCATGTAAGAATGGGAGATGGATAAGTGCATGTAAGGTATGATAGCAGGGGTGGTAAGATAGAGCAAAAGGGATGGAGGTCTATGCCAGGAATCAAGTTCTAAATTATTGAACTCTGTTAAATATAAGTAAACCTCTTTCTAGTCATCATTATGTGGCTATAGACTTTAGCCTGTCAAAAGCCGGAACCAGCGGTAGCATTATTCGGATGCCCTTTGAGTACTCGAGGGAGAAGGTGCTGACACTTGGCAGGTACCTAACGGAACATGGTCCTTAGGTTAATTATCACAGGCAGCTGACAAACACAAACAGGATGTAAAGTCGTCTGCTCTATGTTCTGCTCCCTCTATCTAAAAAGTGTATATAAGAAAGAAGGAGGATAGATAGATTGTATATATGAACATACTTTTTAAAAAGCTGTTTTATTCTAGAAATGTATGGCTTAGTTTTTCTATCGAATTATCCTTGTGGAATACTAGAGCCTTGACCTATCAGACCTATGAATCAATTGTACCCGAGTTTTGTTACAAATGAAACAAGTTTTTCTGATTGAATACCATGCATCAGGTTTTGTCCATTTCAAGGAATATTTGAGGATTCTGACTAAGGAAGAATTTACGTGTATAGAATTAACCATATCTTTAATCATATTTTTCAATAGTGGTTTTTGAGGTCAAGTATAATGGGTCCCTGACACCATAGGCTCTCTCACCACTTAGTATTACACTCACTCTTTCACAGCGAGGAATCTGTCAATTGTTTATATGTTAAACTCTCACAGGTAACCATTTCATATCCTGACTATTTTGGACCGTCAATAGTACTCCTTGTTCCAGCTTCACAATTCTAGGTTTTTATTACCTAGTTGGATCTTGTTACATTTGATGCACACATCGCGGTGATAAGATAAATCAATGTTCTGAGTCATTTTATTGGAGGTCAGGAATCTGGGTCCGGTCTTTCGTAACCAATTCTCCCCTAACATCATCTTTCTTACCAAAGTCAGCCACAAATTGTAAATACTTTGTACTACAAATAGAATTCACAAATTAGTGTTGTGGGTAAGTGTAGGTTCCAAATAAGGCTCCAATAGGCCAATATATCTGTTACCTTTTAATAACATGTACATGTCAAATACCCATAATTTCCATGATGCATATTATTTACGCCCAGAAGAAACAATACAAAATTCTCTTAGAAGCATTCTGTACCCTTTCTACCCAAGCTCCCTTTGTGATATGTGTGACTAATTTTCAAAATCACATCACAATCAAGGGATCAGTGACACGTGGTAGAAATATGAACTAGGCCAGTGACCGATCTTTGGACCCAACCTTTAGAAGACAGAATCAGGCTCCAGTGGTCTTCTGGCATTGTCTGGGTGAGATAAATATCTAAATAAGGTCGGTTTCCCATCCTTCAGTGACCACAGGCATTCTCCTTGATAACGCACAGAAGCAATAGTTTCGTGCAACCTGCAATGCCCCACCTACAGGACTTCCATGCTAGTGTCATATATTTCCCAACTGAATCTTTCTTAACATTACTAAACATTAAATTAAAATCATAGATACTGTGATATGATCACTGGTGACGTTTTCATATGTGTGTTCTTCACTTGATGTTTATAAGATTTCATTGTTGAGGCAGAATGGAGAATGTGATTATACCAATACATGTGTGTCTCTGTCTGCATCTGTAGGTTCTACCTTTATTGCGGAGTTATAATCTTAGAAGATTAGTGGTGGTAAGATATTAGCAATGATATTATATGAAATAATTATGTCAAAATTCTCGTCAAAATTGCCACGGTAGTTGTAAATTCTATCGTGATTTACGCCAGTCTAAGTGAAGGACTTTTACGTTTAAGGAAGTTAGATTAACATAGTTTTAATCTCTGCTCACTTCAAAGGTACCGCTTACGAGCCTAACAACCTCACGGAGGCAACGGTAGATAACCTCAATGGAATCTCATTTGAGTCCACTCAGATTGATATCAGCTCATTTGAGAAAAAATAGTAACCAGGATATGAACATGGTACTGGACATGTACATGAGAAAAAAGTATGACGGTTGGCGGAGTTCATCTAAGTGAATTTGTGAAAGTAAATCCGGGTGTTTTATCGGTCAGACCACCGCAAACAGCTCTCAACGTAATCGCGGTTTGCAGAGGATAGTCTCCTGCCTACGTGACTCTCACTTTTACCTCCTGTTCTTATCTCTTTCCGTGATGGTTACCGCCACTTCCCGGTGGTATGACCTGGATACAGTACACTTAGGTCGCCGTGACGAGATTGTTCAATGTCAAGTGTGTCATTGAGGTGTCACAATGCTGTAATTGCTGTCAGGGGAGCAATAGCAGTATGGGAAACTATGATCAGTGAATGAACCATATGGAAATCGGGTAACGTTTGGATCGAGATGAGATTTGTAGTGGA
Source organism: Alentia gelatinosa (assembly GCA_950022655.1). NCBI lineage: Eukaryota > Metazoa > Annelida > Polychaeta > Phyllodocida > Polynoidae > Alentia > Alentia gelatinosa. The sequence goes on along the minus strand of OX465584.1, from coordinate 30,683,853 downwards.
GGATCATTTGATTTTATTTTACGGGAGGGGGGAGTGGGGAGGTTCTTTTAGAAAGGACCAAGGATCTATACTTGTAAATGTAAAACAAAAGTAGTGTATTATATTTATTTCCCCATTGCTTTATGTTCCACCTTCCGCCTTTATGTACCTTCTTTTAAATTCTAAATAAGAACTTCAAGGGTCCACACCCTGATGCACTAATCGTAAAACCTAAATCTTGTTGCATCATTCACATGTCCTCATATGGCACACCCAAAATGCCACCTTCCATCTGATATCATGAGTATTTAGTTATCCATGAAGTGACCTTCATTATTCGAGCGGTGGGATGGTCTGCATTTGAATTTCTGTGGTTTTCTTTCATAGCATATCTGTTATTTTGAGGACCATGATGGTAACCTGTTTAGGAAAATGACTCATGATGAACGCAGTGAACTTTGCAATGAACATTGAATTGATATTTAAATATTTTTATGAATGAAAAATGCACCCCAGGTGATATGTATGGAATTCCTCTAAATGTATTTCATATTAGTATTGCACATAACGTAGTCTTGGTGAAGAGAAACGGATACTTCCTTCTGGACAATACTGGTACAACGTAGAGACCAAATTACATCCGGTGATGAATACAACCGTTTTTGTCCTTCGTTATTCTCTTATGATTACAAAGTAATCACCCAATTATTCCCTGATCGTGAACATGTATGATGTTGAATATACTACCTCAAACACTACGGATAAGGATGTGATAAGAGAGACCTCTGATTGCCTCTCCCAATATCATTCTTTAGACAATCATATGAAATGCAGAAACTATACATGTAGTTTTAATGGCATGGTCATAGTCTTAGCATCAAACCAAAGCGACACCTAAAGATATGAGCATATATGTATCAGCATACACAGCCCAGCAGTAATTTACAATTCAACAGAATGATGGTATCAGTAACACCAGCGATTTCGCTGACACTGACCACCTGGTATTTGAGAAAGCAGCAGTAATAGGAAAAGACACACTAGAATTTATGATAGATAGATGACAGTTTACATTCTAAAAGTAGAATAGTGTTCTGCAACAAAGAGAAGACAACACATAGTTTACATATTCGTATCAGCCCTGCATAGATGACATGTGTTTTGAAAAGGTGACTGTCAATTCTTATTATGGTCTCAAAGGATATATCTGACATCCGTATTTTTTAACCTTTTAACCTTTTAATCTCTAGTATTTGAAGAACGTGTAATGGAAATGTTGACTAGTAACGTTTTCTTCTATAACACGGGTATGTGACTTTCTCATAGAGGGAAAACACATTATTTTTAGTAACACTTAGCCTAGCTGTCGCTCATCTAGCAACGATCCTTTCCTGGAATGAAAGCAATGACTTGAGGACATCTTCATTTAATGTGATTACCCACAAAACGAGTCACGAGACGTGCTTCTGAGAAGGGTAATCTATTATGACAAGGAGCATCCACCCACAGCTGAAATAACACGAAATATCCTGCTGTTCAGCCTGTAACCCTCCTGTATGCCTCGGCCCAATCTTCTCTCCTGCCCCGCTATTACCTAACCCTCCCCATGCGTCAGTCCACTTTGATGACCACTTAAGGCCTTTTCTATATACGGTAAATCCCTCCTCCTCCCTTCTGCCTTAATGATTTCCGTGTGGCATTGGGAACTTTTCTAATGGTCCTCATCGCTTGACGCATCTACTAAATCCTATCTGTGTTGAGCTTCTCTATTATATATATCGCCTGTTTCTGCCTTATGTCCTCTATTTCCCAGAGCCATCTTTGGTCTCCCACAGTCTTACATATATGCGTTTCCAGCTCCCATTTCCTATACTACCACCTGCTTCCCACTTGTCTCCATCAAAGGTCGCTTGGCTCCATCTCCAGTCTTCTATCCACAATCCCCCTTCCCCATCTCCCTCACAAACACCCCATCTCCATCTTTGACCACCCCACCATCATTTCTCATCTTCGTCGTCTCCCATCTTCTTTCCAATAAGTCCCTTATTTTCTACTTCCTTTATTTTCTCCCTGACAGGTCTATGAAATATGACAAGGACCCTATACAGAATATAGCGTACTATATTACCTGGAGATTTCAGATCAATAACTAAGATTGTCTTAATGTCGATCGCTATTTTATATCCCTCCTGAAAGTAAGATGCTGAATATCATTTTTAAATGTAAAGAAATATAACATATATACGGTAAGCATTTCTGGCATCTGGATGTAGTTTCTGTGTACATTCTTTTAAATCTAGAGAGCAAACAGGAAACACTTGCCCAATTAGACGAATGGCTGGTTCAGCAGGCCAAATCAGTGCACCACTGATTACCTCTGTCTGCATTCATATTGTTCTGTAAATATTCTCATAAATCTCAGATTCTTGGAAAGTCATAGACAGCTTGTTGTGTAAGTAAGGACTGATGTCGAAAAAATGAAAGGACATTTCTCTACTGGTCAAGGAACGCATTATCATTGCTCGTCGGGAAGGGGGGGGGGGCTATTACAATTGCGACGGATTATAAACAGAAATGTGCTTCCACAGAATAACATTATACAGACAGAAATTATATCAGAACAGCAGAGTGATATATATGTAACATCACTCTTCTGATTATGAATAGTATACGGAAACTGGCTTAATGTCTTCGTACGTCAAAAATACGCAGTGAAACTGTTAATCACATACATCCCGATGCCGTAGGCAGAGGGATGTATAATTATAAGTATAATATAACAGGTATATAATAATAAGTGTGAGGAAAGCAGCTAAGCATCTACTAGAACTTGATTGCGATGGTGACCAGTTTAGCACGATACATTCACTGCGATAACGAACTCTGAATGTCCTCAAAGGACATTATCATAGCGTTAAGCCTCTAATGATAGAGACTTAATGTAAGTCTACTGCATGAAACGTGCTATGTCATCATATACCTGTGCACTATTACCTCACACCTACTGATCAGCTGTACGGATTTCATTCTGCACACTGTGCACGAACTAATAGATATTGCACTCCGTACCACGTAACTTCTTTTAAAATGGAGTTTTTAATGCTTTCCCGGTTTGTAATGATAAGGAAACATAGCGTGTGTGTTTGAATTACATTTGTTCCTTCCTGTTTGGCTCTTCGAACTCGGTAGATATTTCCGACTAAAACAACTCAGAACAGATTTCATTTAGGCAGAGTGACCATGTCTCCATGATTTAGAAGTTATGCCATGGGTCTATCGAATTTATATCAAGTGATATATTAACAGACATTGCATTGCCAACAAATAGGAGTATGGTAACCATAGATAATGGAGATGTATTGCATTACTCAGTCGGGTCCCTAATTACACTCACAGGACAAAAAAAGGTGCGACAAATGAATTCTTCCATTCTATCAGCAAAATAGTTTGTTCCGATTAGCATTTATAGTGTCTAGAGTATCAATAGATATGCAGTAAGTAATCAATTGAATCATTTCAAAGCTATGGTATAAACTGTAATCATAGGATACCCTAATGGCGAGGCTCTTTGTTATTGGCCAGTTTTGAGCACGGCCGGGCGTCGATTGACGTCTGGGTAATGCTAAGAAGCAGACAAAAATGGCTGTTGTAGGTCATGGGTCACGTGACAACGGAAAGGGGTCAGACGGCTGATAGGATAAGAGAGAGTGTTCAGACAACAGATCTCCCATTTCATTCCATTACCGCCCGCTCATTGTTTGTCGACTATCACTCAGTAGTGTGTAATGACCGACCGTTCTGGGAAAGCAAAAAGGCATTTTTCATCTAAAAGTTATTCAGATAATTTTCTTCTGATACGAGACCTATCGTAATTAATGTACTGGTTGACAAAATCATGCTGTAAATGTGATTTTGATATCCTGCATGTTTGATAACGAGTTTGAAGTGGCCATGTTTCCCTCCCCACTTTCAGGCTTTTCGTTTGGCCCTGAGTAAAGGTTCATCTAGCGCACTCAGCCGATCTCACTAAAAGCTACCCACTAAAAGAATGGCCACTAAAAGAATGGTCATGTCGTAAATAGTCATGTCACGCCATGTACGATAATGGTCATGTATGGTTATATGTCATGTATGGTCATGTCTTAAGGGTTATCAACTTATCAACTTATTTTTAGTGAATGAACATGAAACACAAGAAATCATGAAGTTGATTGAGAGTAGAGATTCCACTGGGATTCCTTATATAGCTGGTATTGTAGTAAAGATCGTGTTAATGGCGAACCTGAACATATGTAAGGCTACTTGTTCTAGAATTATTTGAATGAAATTATTTCATAAATAACGAGAGCTGGAAATGTGTGATTTTGAATTGTATGCTGACAACTTGATTATCATGTAAACTTAAAGGGTTAAATTCCAATGAAGTGTTGGATAAAATGAAACACATATTTATGAGATTCAAGTCATGGAGTAATTCCATGAGTCTGACTATAAACATGGATAATCAAAGATAATGTAGTGTACACCAGCAAATGAATTAGAAATATAAATGAGTTGGAATTGAACTAAACACAAATTAGCCTCAATTAATACATACGACTACCTGAAATGCGCAGGCTAACTTTTCTATTCTGTATTCAGTTACTTAAATCAGATTTGTAAGGTTCTGGTTTCTACAAGGAAGAATGATTTAATAAGTTCTGAACGTGGTTCTGAATGTTGAGCCACTTTGAGCAGATGGGGAGGTGATGGTGTAAAGGGTGGAATGGTAGCTCCTAAGTAGGTCAGGAGGTACGAAGTTGTAGGCGTGTTGTTTTGGCCTCCTCTCCCTTTTCCTCAAAACACTGTCCTCCTCTTTTTCCCAAAGCTAAAGCCGCAGGGATAATAAACCAGGACAGTGCCATCTTTTATCCATCTTCCGGGAAACATTGTGGAAGGTGATTTTTGTTTCCCAGACATAGCCTAACCATCGATGGCCGTCCGTATATATATATAGAAAGAGATAGAGAGAGACAGAGATAGATAGAGATAGATAGATAGATAGATAGATAGATAGATAGATAGATAGATAGAGATAGATAGATAGATAGATAGATAGAGAGAGAAAGAAAGAAAGAGAGAGAGAGAGACATGTGTATATATATATATATATATATATATATATATATATATATATATATATATATATATATATATATATACAAGGCATTTATATAATCATGGACAGTTCTAATGCTTTTCCTCCGAGCAATGAGAATTTATTCCAAGCAATATACTTATTGGATAAGTTTCTTAGCGTCTACTCAATACGACTTGAATTGAACTATAAAATTATTACCATGAAAGTGTTTGAATGTATGGGTGCCCAACCGGATTCTTCTTAGATCCAACCAAAGTGGGGATAAACTGTTGACTAAGTGCCAATATAACCTTCCAGCGATACGATTACTTCTAGGCCAGCTCGTGCTTCCCAATGTATGAAGAAGTAAATTACTTATTCCTTAATCATACTTATCGTCACCACCGACTGCTATTTTTGAGACATCTATTTGTTTGCATATATACATACATGTATGTATATGTAACGCATGTGAACCCATACAAGTAACCAAAATTATGTGACAAACATTTGTCTCAGTAGATGTATATCAGACCACAGCTAGGCAGTGAACCCAGCATGGGAGAAAGTTTTTGTGCTACCGATGGAGGTATACTCGTGACCATGTTACGCACCTGTGTATATCCAATGTATACCGTTATGAGTATAAATATTACGCATAATACATACAGATCAGGCAAGTGGCACGTATATCAGTATCACTATCAGGTATGTGATCCAGGCAGAGTAACCGAGAACAGTAACCGGTAACAGGTACCTGACCGTCTTCCATCGCCACCTAACAACGAGATGATAAAATACCTTAATTCTTATCGTTTGAGTTACTGAAATAACTGATTCTGAGATATTAACTACCAAAAAGGAGGATCAAATTGTCCCAGAAAGCGTAGCGCTCCGTTCTCTCAGATGAGTATACATTATAATATATGTAAATTTTAATTGTTGGTATTGGAATTGTTTATCTTACTAACTTATAGGTTTGGATGTAGGACAGAGTGGAGTATGGGTGTAGAATAGGGTGGGGTGTGGGTGTAGTACTGAGGGTGGTGTGGATATAGGACAGTGGGATTTACAACAGAGTGGTATGTGGGTATGGGAGAGAGTGAGGTGTGGGTAAAGGACAGAGTGAGGTGTGGGTGTAGGGCCGAATGGGGTGTGGGTGTAGAGTAGAGTGGGGGTGGGTGTGGGATAGAATGGGGTGTAGGTTAGGGCAGAATGGGGTACAGGTGTAAGACAGATTAGGGAGTAGATTTAGGACAGAGTTGAGTATGAGTATAGCATAGAGTGTGGTGTGGATATAGAACAGAGTGTGGTGTAGGTGTAGGACAGAGTAGGGTGTGGGTGCAGGACAAAATATGGTGTGGGTATAGGACAGAGTGGGGTTCAGGTATATTACAGAGTCAAGTCTGGGTATAAGGCAGAATGGGGTGTGGGTGTGGGACTGAGTGAGGTGTGGTGTAGGTCAGAGTGAGGCGTGGGTGTAAAACAAAGTGAGGTGTGGGTGTAGGGCAGAGTGATACGGGGGTGTAGGACAGAGTGGGTTGTGGGTGTAGGACAGTGAGATGTAGGTGTATGACAGAATGGGGTGTAGGGTAAAGACAGAGTGGGGTGTAGGTATAGGTAGAGTCGAGTGTTCGTATAGCATAGAGTGGGGTGTGGATATCGGACAGAGTGGGGTGTAGATGCAGGATAAAATGGGGCATGGGTGTAGGACAGGGTGGGGTAATTGTTAAAAAAAAAAAATCTGAAAATATTGGAGTTGAAATTTGGTTGAGATATAGCTGAAAATGTAAATGCCCATATACTTCTATGTTAAAGATTGCAAACTCCCAGAAACAACCAGCACCTGTAACTTCAAGTGGAGAGGCGCACTCTTCCAGCCTAGATCTCATGCAATACATCCTGTGGCCGCATCATAAACGATGTGCTGAGAGAGTGGTTGCAACCAATATTTCACCACGGTCTGTGCAGGCACAGATACAACAATAGCAGGTGATGTCACACCTCAGTTATTCCTTTGAAGATTTGACAATGCCGACCAGTCCCTCTGAAAACCCGCTATATAAGAATTTTAATTTTTTCGATTTTGTTGTTGTAACATATATATGATTTCGAATATGATTTTGAATACATTCCCTCTTGCAACTAAGAGCGGCGAATTCCAATGGTCGTTCTAAGGAATTGATATTCAACGACATATATATACATGTGATGTTTAACTTATCGCAATGAAATATTTTGGTACGAATGAATGTCATATCAACTTCAATAAAAGATCAATGCTTGGACGTTTGAAGAGGTTTTACATGAAACTGTATTGATACATGTCAATTGCTTCTCTTGGAGTATATACCGGTATTAGCTTATATCAAGCTTTCCATATTTGGAGCTGATGTTCTGATACCTAGAATTTCATTTTAAAGCTTTCCCTGCATCTGTCCACGCATGCATTCCTGAAAGTGTCTCATTAACCCATCTCGTGAGAATGAGAATCGAGGAGAAGTTGCGAGACATGTTTTATGTATGCAGCTCCCCCTCGTGTTGCCTGGCGACAGCAAACATCCCCAGGATAGGCACAAAGTCCCCTAAGGTGATCCTGGACACTGACGTTTTTCATGACTTTCTAAGATAAACGCAGACATATATATGCACAGCTTGGGGACATTTTATCGTGAGACACGTCCATCAACCGCCAGACAGACAGCGAGAAAACAGCCGTCCAGCTAGACAGCTGTAGCTAGACAAACAGAGATATAGCTATAGCAAAATAGAATATGGATGGAATGTACGCAATCGTTTCCGGAAAATAATAGGGATGCAACCGCCAATAATTGTAAAGTGGTATATTTTGGTTGTCACGTATATAATTATAAACTAAAGTTGCACTTTGTAGCTTTTCACTTCTGAGAAGAAGAGACTCCTAACACCCTTTGGCGTTCTCACAACGTATTGAACCATGCAATAAAATGTTCTTGAGAATATCCGTATTTTATCATTGAAAGCTATCTTCACACAAACAACGCAATCATAAATAATTTGGACTTCATATGACAAAGATAAACACACGGAAGACTATAAACGGGAAGGGAAGCGGAGGCCTGTTTTGCTGTATTAAGTTGGTTTTTTTAATCATTACTCTGGTGCTAGTGGAAATCCGCTTACCTGATGAAGAACATGCTGCACCGACTACGAACTCACAATGTTGGCAGGTTCTACACAACAGAGTTGTATTCAAAGAGATAATTTTCTGTGGCTACTACCTTTTTGAATATATGATAACTTTCGAGGATTCCACCAAACTGTCCAAACTTGTCTTCTACCAGTCGCCTATCAGCCTCTCTTTAGTCATCGGATCAGACATTGTGTCAGTGCCCGACATTCCTTTAATAGGTATTCTACCAGAGAAACAGTTACCAGGTTGCGAGTCTGCAATATAATCGCAAACAGCTACCGTGTTCTACTCGCCACTTTACTCCCAAGGGGCCTCCCAGCGTCGGCCCGCCATCCAAGGAACCGGAAGTTAAATTAGCAGCGCATGCTTCGCAGTCACTCTTCAAACTGATTTCCGGTTTACGGAATACGCGGAAACAGGGTTTGTCTTATGTGGGCATGGCGCGCGGTGGCTTGTGGGGAGGGCTCTGGTTGGGAGCGTAAACAATCGTTTGCCAGTACCAGTAGTTAAGCTATGGACCTGTCAGTTTGTTTTTCTCTTTAATGAATTGCTTATGTCCATGAGGATGGTTGGAGTTTACACATTAGCAATACATCTAATGTTTCTGATCCATTGTTTTGTGCTGTCATGAGTATTTTGCCAAAAATGGCATGTTGTAGGCTGCTAGGTATATCCCTAGGCTGTGTTCACTGTGCAGTGGTGGATATATGAGCGATAATAGGGCTCTGACTAGGGGGTTAGGTTTGAACAGGGTTGGTAAGGGTTTTTGTTGTACTGAGGGTTTGCATATGACAATAAACCAGATTATAATGATGATAAGTGCATTTTCAAAGTGTTCACACCTGTTGTGACTGGTTTATAGAGCCAGTACCGGCAATACTGCCAGTAGATCTGTAATCATATGCCAGGTCAAATCAATGCCAAGTGTAAAGAACAGTTACCAGCCTGTCCCTGACCAGTGGCGGCACACCATCAGCCACCGGCATGGCCTACTCCTCCACCAAGCTAGCCAGTTGGCCGGCCTCAATTTCAGGAGCTTCAGCCTAATTGCCATATTAGACGACTGCCATTGATTGTCCGTGTGATTTTGGACTGCCAGAGTAAAACAGTTTGAGTAGGTTTTATTGGCCAGCCAGCCAGCCTGCTGGCACCACCGCAAGCTTTGCTAGCATCAGCGTTAACCACTCCCTGCCCACACCTCATTGGATGCCGTCTACATGAATGGGTGGCTCCCACAAGCCACTTACCCGTGATCAGATGCTGAGTGCTGAATGTTCGGACATTTTCAAATGTTTTGACATGATTTTAGCACCAGAATTTGCCATAAACATCCCTAATTTTAACGCTTATCCGATTTACCTTCATTGTTCAGTTAAGCACCTGGTGCTAGGAGAGTTGGAGCAAGTGGAGGGGTACAGGGACTGAAGCCAGTCCAGGAAAGGGGCAAGGTAAGCGATGGCAGCACACAGTGGGGGAGAGACAGAGCGATAGGACACAGAAAGTGAGGCCAGTCTAGGACTCCATCGAGATTAGTTCCATCGAGATTACCACAAAAAATGTAAGTTTCCGTAAAAATATCTAGTGCCATTTCGATGTAGGAACATCTTTTATCCCGGGATTTGGGTTCCCCATTACTTCTCTTATGTTGGAAAGTCAAAGCATGAAATTCCTAGCATGAGTATTATCAATTTGTGTTATGGCTTCTTTAGCATCTAACAAGAGACAGGCCAGACCTATAGGTGCGCCTTTCTGGAGACATGTTCTATACAGATTCCCGAGAGCATAGAGTGATGGGGATGTATAGCGAAACTTGAAAAAGCGCGGGGATTCGTGGTAACCATCAGCTGCTTGGAGATTGAGGCAGCCGGTGTCTGTGTCAGTGGGTCTCGGGTAAAAATAGTCACCGGATCCTGTGGGTCGATGCCCTGGGACCATGTGGTGGCTTCCATGTGTTCTCCAAGGCATCACGTTGTGTGTCATCTAAATACTGTTACCGCCACTCTGCAGCTACCTGTTATCCGGTAACTTGGGATCTTCTCAGAAGGCTTCAATGCGTAGAAGTTGTAGTGTCCTATAGGCCTCTATCACGTTACACATATCAGGTTTAACAACAATACGTTAGTGATCTTGTTGTTGTCCCGGATGTGTTCTTTCCTAGAATAATGAATGTCATATCATAAACATGACTTGCGAAACAAAATGACAATGCGCCTTTATGTTTCGCATGTTGCAGACTAGAGGGCATCACCGGTCATGAGACAGGGGACCTGGTGTGGATGACTGTAAACTGCGGCCTACATGTGGTCTTTACTGTAGATGACTTTATAGGCCCATTTCCATTGGCCGACAAACATTGTGTAGATTTTTTGTGCTCTCCTAATAGCCTATTTCCATTGGCCATCACCGATATACAGTCAAGAATCACCGACGGACCTTAGCACTGCTGACGCCCAATGGAAATATGCTATTAGGAGAACACAGAAAATCTACACAGTGTTTGTCGACCAATGGAAAAAGGCCTTATGGAGCACTGGTTCTTTAAGACGGGTGGGGAACGCACATTTTTGCAACGAAAATTGATAGCAAAAATAGTGGACCTCATGGAGGTAAAAAATAGCCCTCTCCCCTTCTCCTTTGAAATGCTGGAGGGGGGGGGGCGGTGTTCTTCCCTTGTAGAATATCGATATAAAGCCTCTGATTTTGGTAACCTCGGTGAGCACATGCGCGGCTCACAGACTCAAAACAAACATTATGGCAAGTGTGGTGCAAGTCTGAGTAGGAACCACATGTAATGGAAAATGCACACTGTTTGTTTGTTTGTGGTTTAACGTCCCAGGGACGTTAAACCACAAATAAACTGTAACTAAATATATTAGAACAGATCTAATATGAAAATGAAGTTTTGTAAACCTGCATTGGTTTTGGAATGTATTACACATACTGATATATATTTGATCCCTGAGCAAGATACACTGTCTTGATTAATTGTCAAGTGCCTGCGGCTATTATTATTGCTCTAGTACCTGTCAAAGTTATCAAAGTTTGTTTTTTGATTAGCATATCATTTTTGATATGATATTGTAGGGGTCGGGTCAGTCAAGCAGTGGTGTGTTCTGTTTACGCTAGAGGATGCAGGTGCTGATTCCTGTTGTGTGGTGATTCTGTTGGGCCCATGCACAAGAGTGCTACAGGTTTGCCCAGATTACATAACTTGGTCTGATTATAAGGCCAGGTCCACAGCAGGTCGATAGGTTACTCTGTGTGTTCTTCCGCGCTGAGTGAACCCCTTGGAGCCTCACAATTCATAGGGTTTCTCCAAACCCTTTCAGTGGTTGAGTGAGGGAACTTGCATCGGCTTGTGGACTCACCTCACCTGGCTTTACTTGGCACTCCGGTTTCAAGGTACTGTGTACAGAAAGGTATAACTAAAGATGAGATACCTAAGATCTCAGAGTCTGGTTTTGTGTCCAGTAGGGATAGTAATAGTTAATTCTTCATCTTAATACTTACCGAAAGATAACCGAACCAACCTATGTAATATAACATAGGTAGCAGTCTCACTCTGGTAGAATAGATATGGAAGTGGAGAATATACTCTGCAGTAAGATCCATGGTTGTTAACCATCTAGGGTTCCGTGGCAGAGGAACGTCTATAGTTATGGATAAGGCCACGGACAGAGACTCGAAAGAGCTTCATAGCATGGAAGAGACGTTGGCATTAATCAATGAACGTCTTGACCAATTGAAAAGAACCAGTTGGAAAATAGACAATGTTGGCAATGTGGACAGTTGGGACATATCTGACCAGATTATCCTCAGAAGGCGGCTACCACATTGAATCCAACTTTGGACCTTTGGCTTTACCATCCCAACGCGAGGATCTGGTAAACTAAGAGGGGCTGTGTAGAGTGGTGAGGCTGTGGTCTCAGACACTGTAAGCCAGAGTACTCAAACTGCAGAAGTACTGAAGTGGGAGACTTTCCCCACTTCTAGTGTTGGATCAGGTCGAAACGGTCTGCTCTTGGTATTTGTCCCTGGGACACCCTTGTCTGAAATGGCTACACCAACGTGGATGGGATCTTGGAACACTTGATGGGATGTTTTGGTTTATTCTGCAGGTGTCTCCCCTAGGTGGGCGACATTGCTATGTACCTGTGAGAATCCAGGGAAGGAAGGAAGACCTGTTATTAGATGCCAGAGCTAATCAAACGGTATTGAGTAACAAACTATATCAGACATTTGGATTTGATAAGGAATGCCATGTTCCTGAAGCAAGTGCAAGAGCTGCTAATAGAACTCAGTTGAGAACCAGAGTTTGTGGAATTGAGATGTTCCTGTCATGGATATCTGCTGCGGTAAACGTCAGACAGGCTGTTGGCATTGCCCCTCAGCAGATGATGAATGTCCTGATTGCTGGGGAAGGTGACTTACCTTTGGACAATGCTTTGTTTGATCCAGATCCAATGTTGTTTGCTGACAGAGGATTGCAGACTTGGGACACCCTGGTGGGTAGTGCCCGGATTTGATCTATACAGATCTGTAAGCATACTACAGGTATGATCAAACTGCTGGCCAATAAAGTAAGCTCTGTGGATGATTGTCCATTAGGTGTCGCACCCTTGCCGATAACCAGATTGGGGGAGTTGGATTTACCAAGTATGACCATCTCTGGCATCGGAAAGTAAGTGATCCGAAGGTACGGATAAGTAGTGTAAACACCAGCCAGGGAAGTGTTTCCAAGTCTGAGTTTTTGCTTGAGACCCTAGAAGCCTTGGCAGGCTTGGAACAGAAAAGGAGGGTCATTACCCTCATCCCCAAGACCCACGAAAATAGGAGTCATTTGGAAAATAGGAGACCAATCACCCTACTTAATACAGACTACAAGATTCTAACTAAGGCCCTGGCTATAAGGTTACAAAGGGTGATTGGTAAACTGGTAGGTCATGATCAAACTGGCATCTTAAAAGGGAGATATTTGGGGACCAATATATGTACCATTGAAGACGCCCTCCTCTCCGAGGACCCCCTATGGGGTGGAGGGGGACTGGTCTCCTTGGATTTTAGGAAGGCTTTTGACTCTGTCTCCTGGCCCGCTATTGTAAGAAGTTTAAAAATGTGTGGACTGGGTGATTATTTTATTGATTGGATCAAACTTATTTATGAAGGACAAGAATCTTGTGTCATCAGAGGACTATGGTTGGAGAGTGAGGCAGGTGTGTAGCGCTAGTGGCAGCGGAATATACAAGGGTTTTCTCTAGGAAAAACTTATCGAAGTATTACAAAAACAAGATCAAAATACCTGTAAAGGTCCAAGGAAACTATATATACAAAATCGGAAACGATTTACACTGAATATCCAGGAACAGCTGAAATCTACAACCGCACTGAGTGCACCGGTGTATACATACGGGGCACTGACGCCATTGTATGCAAGCGATCGAGAGGAAAGGAATACATACACGCAGAGCCAGGTATGGAACAACCGACTGATATTGCCGATGAACATTTATGTGTAAATAATGCTAATGATGAAAATGTTGATCATCACGATGTACATGTGATTGTTGATGCTGTAAATAATGTTGTAGATAACACTGTAGAAAAAGTACAAACTGTTGAAACTGTTCAAACTGTAGAACCGCCTCAGTCGCTTCAACCAGAGCTAACACAGGACGAGCTATATGAAAAACTTGAAGCGGCAGTACAGACTGAACGACTATCAATAGGCAAATGTAAGCTAAATGTAGCTAAAACGAGAACTGGAAAGTTTAAGAGGTCCCGAACACTTAGCACGGAAGCTAAACCATGCAAGCTAACATACCGAATGAGTCAGGGCTCGGAACAGCCACCGAGAAAAATACCAAATACCCGCTCACAAAAATCAAAATGTCTTGAAAAACCTGACAAGAATATTGAGGAATTCTTTGAAAAAATGACACTGAAAATAGATAGAATAACAAATGAACTAAAGGAAGAGATGAAAGAGATAGGGACTAAAGTAAACGAAACCAATGAGCAAGTCCTAGAAGTAAACAAACACACAAAGCATGTTGAAAAACAAAATGACACACTAGGAGATCAAATGAAAACAGAACAAAATGAAATCCTAGAATTATCGAAAAAAACAAGAACAACACACACTAGACATTGACTCTAGAATATCGGCCCTTGATGAAACAATCAAGTCAGTTGAGGTAAATCTCCAAGAGAGAAACAAGGATATAACTGTGAAGATTAACGAAGTAGATGAAACAGTCAAACAAGCAGAGATTAATTTTCTTAAAAACTATGACTACGTAATTGCTGAGCAAACTGCAATAAATGAGCAACTGTCGGGGATCAAAGAAAACATCAAAAAAAGCAGCACCCAAGCACTCGAAAGAGATAGAGATCTAGACGTAGAGATCATTAACATGGGAAATAAACTGACCACCTCAATCCAGGAAATGAAGGCTGAAGTACTTACAGTAGCAGGGGTAGTTGATAACCATGGGGCTGAACTGATTCGGTTAAAAGATAGAGGACCTGAAATAACAAATGCAAATGGTGATAATATTAAAAACCCAAACGAAACTGCAGAAAAAACTAAGTACAATTCACCAAAGCGTTTCAATGTGTTCATAGAGGGCCTGTATGAAAACCAAAACGAGTGTCCCTATAGGGCTAGTTTGTTTGTTCTGAAAGAAATATACCTGGAAATATCAATCCAGGACTTGAATTTTGCCCAGAGAATAAGACGAATTGATGGACGAACAAACCAAATTTCTCCCCTGTTAGTTTGTTTCACTACAATAAGGGTACACGATGTAATCTTACGCAACAAGAGATACTTGAAACAAGCCGAAGGTTTCGCTAGGGTTTACATAAACCCAGATGAAACAGTAGAAATTAGACAGGCAAGGGGTCGTGCAAGAACACTTGCTGGAAATATGAGAAAGCAAAACAGAAATGTAAAGCTTCGAGGGAGCGATGTATGGATAGAGGGTACGTGGTATGACTGTTCTAAAGTAGAGAACCTACCAGATCATCTAATACGGGAGCTAGACAGAAATAAACCACAACAAAACACTCAGCTGCAAAACAATAACCCCGTCCAGCAGAGGACGTTCATGGATCCTAACCGAATGATACACATAGCTAACCAGGATCGAGACCTGAAATCTACAACTATGTCAAACATCCAATCAACTACTGTAAATACACCCGATAAGGGAAACACAATGCAGTGTGAAACTGAAATCAACAACAAAACAGGTCCTAAACTGACTAGGTCAGGTATTATTTTCAAAAAAGACCAAATGATTATCTGAGTAATTTCTATAGTTGTCAGATAAAACACAACAATGTCTCTTACACAACTGCAGAGCACTGCTACCAAGTGGAAAAAGCCAGGGCTTGCAATAGACCAGATATAGTACTAGAGATATTGAAAACAACAAACCGTTCTGAGGCTAAAGAGCTGGGTAACAGGTGTGAAACGGATAATAGATGGAACTCACAGAAACTCAAAATTATGGAGTTTGTGACTGAGAGTAAATTCTGACAAAACCTAACACTAGGCGAGGCCTTAATCAATACACATCCCCATGCACTTGTAGAGGCAACACTAGATCGTTTCTGGGGGGGAGGGATAGACAAAAACGAGAATAACTATAACGGAGGTTACTATACTGGTGAGAATAAACTGGGCCAAATATTGACTAAACTTAGGGAGGAGCTGAGAAGAGAAAAAACAGCAAAAGAAATGAGAGCTGAAAAGCAAAAAACCGAAGAAAAGGTTGAGAAAGAGTCGACAATGCAGGTGGCGATTACAGCAGTTTGAAGAAAACATAAACATGATATGAGATTTTAGTAAATATAGTGTGTGACCTATAGGTAGTGATATGATATTATTCACTTACTTGTCAAAATATGAAGTCTTGTAAAAGTTACTTAAACAAAAGTAATTTAATCTGTATATGATTTTGAACACTGTTGCTTGATGATTTAACTTTTTCCTATATGAACTTTTTGAACTTTATCAAGTAGGACTCAGACCAGAAATATGTATCCGAAGTATCTGCTCGTGGGGGATTCTCGCGCCAGAGGTATGGACGAGATTTTCAAGAATTCTCGAGGCATGGACTGTACGACCATCTGGCAAGGAGGGGCAACAATAGACAAGCTTCAAACAATGATTCTACGTGAACTACTTGATGCAAGCGCCTATGGACATAACTATACTGCTCTGTACTTCCTGGGCGGAATAAATAATCTAACAACAAAAACGTATGCGCCTACAAGAATCAGTGCTAAAGATGGCAGGATCGGCGGATCGTTGAAGAAACAGTAGATGCACTCAAGGACTTTGTGCTTGCGGTGAAGGCCATGGACCCATGTATAGTCGTGTGTATTTGCTCAGTATATTCGGTGAATATTAATCATGCAAATGGCCTTTTCCGAGGGAAACATGGAGACCAACCAAAGATAGAAATGCTGATCCGAGAGTTGAATGAAGAAATATCAACAATTAACAAAGCGAACGGTGTCTTGACACCTTTTCTAACACGGATTATTCACAAGAACGTGGTGGGGGAAGACACCGTATACGCCTATGCAAAACTGAGAGATGGCATACATCCGTACCATCAAGTACAATGGGACATAGCCAGGGTACTATCGTCATACATAGACAAAAACATTGAGGTGGGTAATCACCTATAGATGTACAGACTTGGAAAAAGTGAACCAGAAGAAAATACAGAGGAGTACTACTTGAGAAAATTGTAAAAGTTATGAACTCGATATAAATAACAGATTGCAGGTGTTGTAAAACTATAATGCAAGTATACAATAAGGATATACAATAATGATAATGTTATATGTATTAGAATGATAACTATAATGAAGATAGTATATAATTTCTTGTACATTTTATAGTAAAAGCCTACCACTAGCATACAAAGATATAGTGTGTACCTATCACGTGAATATTTGGAGTAAAGGAATCGTAAGATTCGATTATGTATTTTCTAGTATAGTTGTTAAGTATGTATATTGTTTCATTGTCATATACTATCACTAGCAACTATGCTGACAATAATCCATCCCAGGATATTGGAAGCTCAGGCATCTACCTACATAAAGGAGATATCCTGTGTCTACACCCTACCTCAACTATTATTTGTCCATAGTATATATGTACTTATATGTATGTATGTAAGTGTAGGAATCAAATTGATAAAAAAACAGTAATAATTTCTGATATAGCTCGATGTCAAACACCTTCAAAGGATATATAGTGCCTGACTATTTGAAAAAATTACAAGGCATTGTAATTGCAACTATAAATGTACGTAGCTTATATAAGCGATTACATGAACTAGAAATGGTATTGGAAAATGTTGATTTCACAACAATAACTGAAACGTGGCTTAAGGATAAATATACAGAAGAAATGATTCACTTAACTGATAAATTTATACTCCGGAATGATAGAAAAATAGATAAAATAGGGGGTGGAGTAGCAATATATATAAAATCATGTTATAAACCATATACAAAAAAATAGATAAATTATGCTTATCTGATGAAAAAATGGAATGTTTAGTTTGTATGGTTGAAAAACCAAATTTAAAAAAGCTGCTATTAATTTCTGTTTACCGGCCTCCGAATAACGATGTAGAATACTGTTATGACTACCTAAAGAAAATTATGGAAAGACCTGAGTTCGAAAGGCATGAGTGTTGGATATCAGGGGATTTTAATGTTAATAGCAAAACTGTAAATTGTCCGAAATATAAAGAAATGAAGAATTTCCTATATGAAACTGGAATGCAAATGGTGCAGACACATGAAACATACATAAACAGAACTTGTAAAAGCACAATAGACCATATATACAGTAATTCAAAATTTATTAGAGAATCGGGAAATGTTAACTTCTATATATCAGACCATGTGATTATATACTGTGTTAGAAAAAAAGCTAGAGAGAAACATCCAAAAATTAAATTAACTTATTGTAAAAAGATTGACCAAGAAGCAGAGTTTGAAAAAACGGTAATAGCTGAAACAATGCGACACGAGGATGTATTACACTCACATGAACCTTGTGAAAATTTTATAGATAAATTGACCCAAAAATTTAATGAGAAAATGCCAATTATAACGAAATATGTAAGAAGCAATAACGGGCTTGCATTAACAAAAAATACTGAAAAGAAAATCGAAAAAAGAAAAAAGTGCTTAGAAAAACTATACAAATTAGAACCGAATAGTCCAAATTACAATAATACACTAAGGACAATAAGGATACTGAGGGATGATATTAGGAAAGAAATCAGGAAAACTAAGTCACGCATAATCGGTAAACATCTGGAAAATAATGCAAAAAATCCTAGGAGATTTTGGAGAAAAATTAAGAACATTTGGAATCCACTAGGTGGTGAAAAGACGGAATATCCAATTACGAAAGATGAAAAAATCGAAGATGTAACGGAACACATGAACATGTTTTTCTCAAAGGCAGGTAAGTTTAATGAGGTAGGTACTCAAGATGATAATAACGCATTAAATGAAATAATTTACTTAGAGCAATTAGATGAATCTGATGATGCAAAAATTTGTAGGTTTGAAAATGAACTTAGTGGTATTCTAACTGTAGATACTATTACAAAAATACTCAAGAGCTTTGATAATAATAAGAGTAGTGGAATTAACTATATATTAACAGGTATGATGAAGAATATACTACTTTTGGGAATTTTTGACTTTCTGAAACTGGTAAAGATAGTATTATATAATGGATATTTCCCTAATTGTCTGAAACTTGCAAATATCACACCACTCCCTAAAGATGGAAATTTGAAAGAATTTGGAAATTGGAGACCGATTTCGGTCCTTCCGTTCCTATTGAAAGTATTTGAAAAAATAATCCATAATGAAATATTAGATTATTGTCAAACGAATGAAATACTATCTCATAATCAATATGGTTTCCTACCACGACGCTCTACTTCTTTAAATTAACACAATCAATATTAACCTATATAGACGAAAGAAACTTTGTTGTAAGTACTTATATTGATCTGAAAAAAGCCTTTGATAGCGTAAATCATTCTCTATTAATCCAAAAACTTGTAAAAATAAAATTACCTAAGCACCTGACTATAATAATGAAAAACTATCTTGAATATAGACAACATAGAACGAAGTTAAATGACACATACTCTGGATGGATAGATGTTGATACGGGTGTACCGCAAGGTTCTATTTTAGGGCCGCTGTTATTTATAATTTTTATTAATGATCTACCAAAATACATAATGAATAGTGATATTATTATGTATGCGTACGATATAGCGTTGGTAACATATGCTACAACCCAACAGGATGCAAAAGATAAAATTGAATATGACTTAAAACACCTTGAACGCTGGATATTAACTAATAAATTGAGAATAAACTATACTAAAACTAAAGTTATGTGGCACCACAATGTTAGGAATAAAATAGATGCTGAGGTAGATATAACAATAGGAAATATAAAACTAGGTATTGTGAATCATTATAGATATCTGGGAGTATTACTAGATAATAACTTAAATTTAAATATACATTTTGAGAAAATATGTAAAGACTTTTCGTTAAAATTGTTTAAGTTTAGAAAGCTAAGTTACTTATTAAATGATGCAACAAGGATAAAAATAGTTAAACAAATTTTATTACCGATTCTAGAATATAGTGATGTAATATTCTCCCTAACAAGTAAACACAACCTTAATAAACTGCAAGTACTAATGAACAAAAGTCTTAGAATAGCCATAGGGAAAAAACTATGTGATAGAATATCTACTAATGAGCTACTTGATTATTGTAAGATCAGGCCATTATCCTATCGTAGAGCATGCCATTTACTTTCGCTAATCAAATGGTGGAGTCAGGGTATAAATAATTGTGAAAGGGATCCTGTAAAGGTAACACATAGATTTGAAAAAATCTGTTTGAAAACTCGAAAACCTAATACTGAAAAGTATAAAAAATCAGCACTCGCCTTAGGAATAAAATTATGGGATAGATTACCTAAGGAACTCCAAACAAAAAGATCAGGTGATCAATTCAGAATGTATGTTAAAGAGTACCTAGCAAAAGAACCTGAGGTACTACAGAATACATAATAACGAATATTGTGTAAAAGTTTTATGTATTGTCCTGTATTGTCTTGTAACGTCTTGTATAGTCTGCACGGGACCTAGTGTGGAAGATCGCTTGTTAAGTTAAGCGAACACTAACCAGTCCTTTTTCTTTTGAATAAACACGTCTCTGATACCAAAAAAAAAAATCAATAACGGCTTCACCACTGGATGGTTTAAACCCGGGCGGGCAATTTATTTGCCAACCTTCTGTAGCAGACTGTTTGGCCATATAAGTTTACCTTTGTTCTTTCCAATAACCTTTCGAAAATCTGTCTTTTCCTGTAGGAACTTCAGAAGTTACAGCAAATCAATGATTATATTACTTATCATCAGCAAGTCACGACAATACCTCTGATATTGGCTATTGGCATGAGGCTCAATGAATAGGCCCACCTATTGAATCTAGCGCAGAAAAGAAGCAAAGGGGAGACACACCTTGACTAAAACAAGAGAAGATCTAGGTAGGCTACTTTTGTGCGCTAGATTCAATAGGTGGGCCTATTCATTGAGCCTCTTCATTTTGCAGGTGGCGTGTATGTAATCTGTATTTGCCAACCTATTTTCATTCAGGCATATCTTCAGAGCACAGTTTTGGATCTTTTGCAATTTGTCTGTTAGATTTTGATTAAAGTTGTGCCTAAAGACATCGCCATACTCAAAGTAGGGTAGCACTTTTGTCTTATAGATTAAAATTGCCTGTTTTGTATTCAGATATTTCCGTATTTGCGAAAGCAAGTAAGTTTTATGTGATGCTTTTTTTATTTGGTTGTTTTGGTTTTGGAGATGTCCACAGTCAAGCAATTGTTATTACACCAGTCATTCAGATTGTCCAGATCTTCTTGCATTTTTGTGTTCGACTTCAGGGTTCTTATTTGTAGATATAATCACATCAATTATCGGTATTGAGCTTGATGGCACAGTTGGTGAGTATGGTCCTTATATTATTAATATAAATAAGAAATAATAAAGTTCCAATAGTGGACCCCGGTGGAACTCCATGTGTGATGTGCTGTTTTGATGATCTATTGCCATTTGTTATTGTAATTTTTGGTTTCGATTATTTAGGTAATTTGTTATTCAGTTACAAGTTTTTTTGTGAAGGCTGTATCTACATATTTTTTAGTTAAAATTTGGTGGTCAACGGTGTTGAATGCCTTGGTGTAGTCAATGTATGTTGCTATTGTAATCTGTTTATTGTTTATGTTTTGGAATACTGCATCTGTTAGGTCTGAGGTAGTCATGGTAGTCAATCTATTGGCTCTGAATTCCCCTTGGTTGTCATCTAGAAGATTGTTATTGTCTAAGAAGGTGCTAATGTGTTTGTGAATAATCTCCTCGTGAAGTTAGATATAGAGCGAAGATCTGTTACTAGGCAGCTATTCTCTTTTTGGGGGATTGGGGTCACAGTTGCTGGGAACTGAGTCTGACTCTGATGATACTGTAGTTGATAACTGTGGCAGTATTGGGGACTGGTCTGTAATTATGGACAAGGCTGATGACGAGGCCAGTGCAAAGGAATCGAACGATGGTGACTTTGTCAACCTCCCACTCAGGCTGCACCTACTACACAAGAAGCGCCAAAGAAGGGATCACAGCCTCCAGCTGCAACTGCCACTTCTTCACTTTCCGTGCCAGTTGTGTTCACCTCTGGTGCCTTGGCTCTGGCTGAGGACTGGAGGCCTGAGCACATCAGAACTCTCCGCACTCGGGTTGCCAACCAGGATGATTCCTGTGTGGAGAAACTGAAAGATGCAATTGACAAAATCACCCAAAGAGAGGCTATGATTTCCCACAATAAGATAGCCCAGCAGATGGCATGCCCATTGGAAGCAATGTGGCTGAAGCTGGTGGGAATTGAGGTGTGACTTCAATGCCATGATCAAACCCTTGCGGAATACGACTACAAGTGTTAAGCCATGTTCAGGGTCTCAATGTACCAGATTGATGTCTCTAAGAGGCCTATTCCACCAATGAGGCACAAGCCCAGGCCAGGCGCCTTGTGGTCGCCTATTGGCGATCGGCGGCAATAGCCGGCCCAAACCTCCCGCCGCCGGCGATAATCTGCTTGGTGGAACAGCTCATGAAGCTCGTAGGCCGCTCACGGCCGGCCCCTGCTGGCCGCCGGCCTCTCCCCGTGCCTGCAAAACCCTGTCGCCGGGCAAAATCGGCTGACCTGTTGGTGGCCGCCCGCCGCCGGCCGGGGACAATACTCGGTGCAATAGCCAATTTTGGAGGTGTTCCACCAAAATATAGTGATAACCACAGAGAAGGCCAGGCGGGCGGCCGGGCATTATGAGTGCAACGTCCCCTGCAAGCCCTGCTAGAGGAAAACTGATTCATTTGATTTTAAGCCCCTGGCAGGCCTGCCGGCGTGTCAAAAGCTACATCGAGAGTGACGCCGAGAGCACGCTGAGAGCTGTTCCCCAGGTGCACGTTGACACACACCGTCAATATTGAGCTGCAAGGCCCGGAAGGGGTACTCGTATGGACTATGACCGAAAATTCGGACAATTGGGGTAATTTAGATAATTCTAGCACCAGAGTCGAATATACACATTCATAACATCAATCCTTATCTTTATTTACCTTCATTGTTCGATTTAACATGTAATTCCGCGGTTATTTGACGTTTTCTGACCGTTCCCGTACAATTCCCGACACGCGGACACACTGCTCCGCTCGATACGCGACTTTCACAGGTTCAGAGCGTCGTAGTGTATCGCCGCACGCCGCGCCGCCTATCGGATCGATAGATAACCTCGGGCTTGCGCGTGAATACTGCCAACGTCCACCAGAATAGCAAACCCGTTGGGAGTGTATTGCCGCGCCGGGTCCGGCCGGCTCTATGGCCGCTCACCGGGCGCCTTGTGTACGCCTGTTGGTCGCCTCAGGTTGGCTTTGGTGGAACCGCTCGGAGAATTTAGGGGTTTAGGGGCGGCCAGGTGGCCGGCCCCGGCGGCAAATGCCGGCTGGAGGGCAAAAACCTGCCTGCTGAGGGCCTTTTTGGTGGAATAGGCCTATAACCCGGAACGTGCAGAGGTAGTGAACATTAAAGATGAAGGGGAAGGTTCCCCTGGTTTGACCTGGCACCGGCTCTGACTGCTCAGCAGACAGCTGATCTGATGGGTTCAGGAGTTCCTGAAGGGCTTCTCAGGTGTCAGTGCTCCCTCCATGGCACAGCCCATGGATACCAGAACTGACATAGTGCAATTGGCAGGGAACAAGGTGAACTCTATGGGCTTCACACTGCAACCACCATTGCGTGAACCCCCAGAGGCGACCTGGATGAGGAGAGACCCGCCTACAACAGTGAGCTCTCCCTTTCCATTCTGGCCTATGCCACTGGGGCCACTGTTTTTTTTTGTTTTGTTTTTATTTCGTGAAAAAAACATACAGGACATTCAGCCGTGATGCTGGTTTTATGTGTCCATCGGCGAACATAGTACATAGGTTTGTATAATGGTTAACTATTATAAGCATATACAGAGACAGGCATTGTCAATGTGATTCATAATACAAACAGATGAAATGAGATGTGATGGGACATGACACCTACATAACGGATCAGCTTCACAAATCCCTCGTCCACAGCCTACTCATAGTCTTAATGTGTTTCTTATACACCTGCATCTTTTCACAGTCCTACAGCCTGCTACTCCATCTGGAGTCAGGTATAAACCTGAGCACGCCTCCAGGTTTTGGGGAAATAGACTCGGCTGATTTACAGCAAGTGATGGCACAGGTTAGTGTAACTGACCCAGTATCTCCACCTACTGATGTAATTCAGCAGGCTGCCACAATTGAGACAGTTCAGTTGACTCCAGACCCTGCACAGTCCGGTAACTGTACCACAAAGAGCTCTGATGCCTCCAGTGGTGCACAAACCAACGTGTAGGTCTGGTGGTTTGGGCGAGACAGCCATCCGGGGTTGAGACCAGCAGGACTAACAATCCTCCCGGAATGAAAACAGGATGGGTGGAGATGGTCTGTGGTCGGAAACGGCCTGTAGTCTGGCAGTGAAAGCCCGTTTTTGGGGTGAACCTTGCTTTTGCGTCCAGACAGTTTTTTATTGATGATCATTTATCTCCTGAATCTTCTGATTTAAAATCTGCCGGGTGCAACACTGAAATATTTGGGCAACTCAAATTATGAGCGTTTAAAGAAAAAAAGTTTAAAAAAAGATTTTTTAATCAATAAATAAAGATTGTTAAAATAATATTATTCTCATTGCTTAAAAAGTCTATCAATTTTTAGCCCAATTATTCAAGCAGTGTAATTGATATTTGTTTTGATTTTTTATTAGATGTTTTTCTGTGCCATGACATACTTAAATTGAATAATTGGGTCATAATGATAGAATTACGTGAAATAGCTGGCTTCATAAAAATTCTTCACAGAACTGATAAAGGATCATAAGAAAATAATATAAGGCACTCAAATGTGGCTTTATCATATGTATTTTAGTAATAAAGAGCGAATTTCATGTTCACACATTCATCAATAAATTGCCAGTTTTCACAAGGAGAATTAACCAGTTCACGGTGGGTGATGCTTTGAGTCATCGCCATGCCATATTGGGTGATGCCTTGAAATTTTCTTTTAAAGTAGTTATTATTGAATCAAGTGGTACACAGATGGTGAATAGCAGGTATCAAGTGCTATCATGATGTATCGCTGATATTTAATCAGCTTCTTCAGGTGATCAATGATTTATATAAAATCTTTTGAGTTTTGGAATAATATAGGGAATGATTGATCAATGTGTACTAAAGAAGAAACCAACAAGTTTTGTTCAAAGTAGTCATTCTCTATGAGTTTGATGTGGAGTGATATGAATGAGGCAACAGCTCCCAGACTGTCCACACTGACACTCTGAGTTGCTAGTGTCATGAGTGTCCCTCCTGGCATGTGAAACAGACCAGAGCGAGACTGGTTATGCCTCATTGGCTGTTGAATCAACAGTCAATCACAGCACAGAACTTGCAAGCACAACCAGCAGCAAGATGCCTCCATGCTTGTGTATATAAGAATCTCCAGTTGTCATTAAAATCAATTAAGTTTTTGTCTCCTAGTAGTGCTACATACATTTTTTTCTGAGTTCTTACTCTTTTACTCTTAAGGTCTACCCTTACTTTAAGGATGTATGTTTAGTTTTTTTGCAAAAGATTAATAGGCATTGGTTATTATCAGGTAAAGCAATATTCACCTCAGAACCACAGAAATAGCTGGTGTAGTCAGCAGGGTATGACCATGCATGGGAATTTTATTTCTGGACTCAGCTATTTACTGGGGATGAGAGAAAGTTTTTTCAATTAAATGAGTAGGTGTTCATATTGGCAGGAGTACTATTGATAAAGGTTTCCCATCCATAATTTGTAGGATCTAATTCTTTTCAACATGGATCACTGGATACTGTACCCTGTATGTTTGAGATAAGTATAATATCAGCCTCAAAACCTCTGAATGATAGATACTCCTTGTTTAGTTGGCAGAATCTGGCAGAATCTGAACAGGTTCTGGGAGGCATCTTGTGGCAGGTTGAGTTTGCAAGCTCTGTGCTGTGATTGTTGAATCAACAGCCAATGAGGGATGACCAGTATCATTCCAGTCTGTTACACATACCAGCAGGGACACTCATGACACTAACAACTCAGAGTGTCAATGTTAGAGTGCCTTTTCCCCATGTGGACAGTCCACAGTCTCAGAACTAGAGCGAGCAATAATGAGGGTAAACCATACACTATACATCAAGACAGGGGGAGCTATTTCAAAATGGTGACTGTTCTAATTCAGTCATTTTTGTATACTAATGACACAGACTAATACTACAGACAATTTAGGAGATTAATCCCTTTGAGTAGAAACAATTTTGATTATTCATGATAGGAATGCAGAGACCAGAATATTACAATGTGATATGACACATGATACTTGATATCATGTATTTTTCTATAAAAATATTAAACGAGACATTCTACCTACATGCTGGCAAAGTTTCATGTATATATTGATCAATTATTCCCATGTTATTCCAAAAAGATTTACTACATATCTTGGAAAATGATGCCTCAGGCATCACCAAATCTGGAATGGTGGTGCCTCAAAGCATCACCCACCATGAATTGGTTAACCCTTTAAGGATGAGTGCCTGTGGCCAAACTACTCCCATAAGGATGAGCGCTGGTGGCAGTTTGTCCCACTAGAGGATGGGCACAGACTGGTTAAAACTTTCAAGGTTGTAACCACATAATATGATAGATAATCATAAATGTTTTCATTTTTTTTAATAGATGTACTAACTATGATGTCATATCCTAATCTTGTAAAGATTTCATGAATATTGATCAATTATTTCTTTCTTAAAGATTTGTTGTAAATATTTGAACAATGATGCCTAAAGGCATCATGCATCTTTAGTGCAGTGATGCCTCGAGGTATCACTCATCCTTAAAGGGTTAACTCTACTACCTTGTGGAAAATTACTGATATAAAATGATGCAAAAAAACAGATCATCTATAAAACATATATTGACAACAATTCGAAAACTGGCAATATATTGATGAATATGTGAATATGAAATTCGCTCGTTATTACTAAAATACATATGATAAAGCCACATTATTATTTTCTTATGATCCCTTATCAGTTCTATGAAGATTTTTTATGAAGCCAGCTATTTCACGTAATTCTATCATTATGACCCAATTATTCAATTTAAGTATGTCATGGCACAGAAAAAACCTAACAGAAAATCAAAACAAATATCACCTACACTGAAAGTATGCTTGGGCTCAAAATTGATAGACTTTTTAAGCAATGAGAATAATATTACTTTAACCATATTTATTTATTCATTAAAAAACTATTTTTTTAACTTTTTTTCTTCAAATGGTCATAATTTGAGTTGCCCAAATATTTCAGCGTTGCACCCAGCAGATTTGAAATCAGGAGATTCTGGAGATAAGTTATCATTAATAAAAAACTGTCTGGACGCTAAAGCAAGGTATACCCCTCTCGCCGCCAGACTACTGGCCTTGGTTGCCCCTGCCTGGTCGGATGAGCTATCATACTCAACTGGCCATTGAGTTTGTAGGCTCATCTATGGACTCCTTAAGTATTAACTAACTCAGTTCTTATATGGGGATCAACCACATCTGAATCAATTTTTGGATGGAGAGGGTGACTGTTTCTGTCTCGCATCAACATGGTGCTTTTCCTATAGGCCCTACAGGTCACTGGGAGGGGTAGTACAGTACTATCGTAAAACTGGATGAGGTTTAATCTTGGCCACCGTATTCCACGACTGGAGTTTGGCAAAGTGACTTCATGAGGCAAAGCCGAGTGAAGTCCGGAGCCAAAACTTCAGGAGTGGAATGCGGTGGCCAAGATTAAAACGAATCAGGTTTTGATTTTATCCTACCCTATCTCCTCGATTTTGGAATATTACGTGATAACAATGCTGTATGCCACTAGTGGCATATAAAACTCTGTATGCCAGTCAGCGTGGCATACGGAAACCCAATGTTAAGCCTATGGGATTTTATATTAGGGGTAGGATAAAGAGATACAGAGATTGGTAAGCGATCCCAAGTTGGGCCAGAGAAAACCATTACTGGATTTTTCAGGCACAACTTGGGTTTCAGACGACTGAAAGGTCTTTAAATGGTTGTCCCGTAATAGGATCCCATTGTGAAACCCCTTAGCCTGTGCACTCTGTCAGGCTTTGCCTGTGGGGTGTGAGATCGGTGGGGAGCTTTTACCTATCTTTGGCATGGTTTCCCAGAGAAGGTTATGACTGACCTCCTCAATTTCTAGTTGGTAAGTTCCAACCAGAGACGGCAAGGATTGGGGCCTTAATTAGTTCCTTCAACTCCTCAACTCCAGGGGGGATTCATGGAATCATCCCCCCTGCAACACTGGAACTAGGAGAGGGAGGATGGCTGGACACCCAGAACCTGTCAGCTATGGGCTGGACCTTCATAGGTCTGACCCTGGCAGGTCTGCTGGGATCAACGCCTACATTGTTGTGTTATCAAGTATTGAGTCTGAACACATGACTAGGCAAAACTGGAAGTGAGTTTTATTCTCCCCCACAATCTTTAGTAGTACTGGCAGTTAACACCAGATGGCAGTATATGTAATACACAATACAACATCTCCCTTTTTTTCGAAGATGACTAGGAGAATCGAACTTTGTATGTAGCACCAACAGCTAATAACCATTTAAGGTTTTGATAGATACAGTGATATGAGATATTATATAATACTGTTGACTAATGAAATATGACTTATGAGTATTTGTATAAGGCATTACCATATGGGTTTACTTGAGTTTATAAACTCTGAGATTAAAATAGAGTGAACTAAACATAAACCATATGTCTAAAATCTTTCAAGCTGAAATCAAATTATGGACAGTCTCATTAGTCTTGGTAATGTACAGGAGTTTTTATTTCTCTCCCACTCCTAGTCTTTACAACAGTGTTTGGGCTAGATACAGGTTTGGGACTGTTCTCTACAGCCTTCTCAGGCATTGGCACTGCCTGAGGCACAATTGAGGGGAGTTCATTCACTGTTGGTGGTAGTTTATTCAACTGAACACGATTACGGACGTATGTCTTCTTGGGGGTACTGATCACATACGCCCTATCATGCCCACCTTTGTCCTCAACAGTACCTGTCTCACCCCTATCCTTTATCCATACAGCACTGCCTGGGTGGAGGGTTGTGAGTGGCCTAGTATTATGACGCTGGTCATAATTAGAACTCATATTTTCCCTGTACTTGTCCTCACAGACACGGACTGTCACTTTCTCTGGCAGATCCGGTTCCAGTTTAGATGGAAGAACTGGCATCATGGTGTTTAGGCGACGACTCATCAGCAATTGGGCTGGGCTGAACCCATTGTGTAGAGGAGCATTCCTATAGTTGAGCAAGGCGATGTATGGATCCGGTTGCTTCACAAGGTCTTTCACAGTGCGGACAGCTCTCTCAGCAGCACCGTTTCCTGAGGGATGGTAAGGAGAGCTAGTGAGTGAAGCCATAGTCTGTAGCAAATGCAGCAAATTCTTGACTGCTGTATTGGGGACCATTGTCAGAGCACAGTATTCGTGGAATACCATGGCGGGCAAAGAATGACTTCAGATGGTTAATCACACAATGAGATGTAGTCTCCTCCAGCTTGGCATATTCTGGGAATCTTGAGTACATGTCCACTAGAACAATATACTGGTCTTTGCCAAGTTGAAAGAGATCTGTGGCGACTTTGAACCATGCCTGCTCTGGAGGAGTTGATGGAATCAATGGTTCAAACTGAGTTGGTCTGTTCTTTCTGCAATGGTGGCAGCTACTGACTAGTTCCTCGATGTCAGAACTGATGCCTGGCCACCAAATTGCATCAAGGGCGAGTTGACGGCATTTAGTTATTCCCTGATGACCTTCGTGCAACTTGCAGAGCATTTCTGGTCGCAAGCTTGAGGAAATGACTATCGGAGTTCCCATAAGTAGAAGGTCATTGACGATGGTGATTCAGACTTGTATGGTGCATATTTCTTCACAATGCCCTTCAGTGAAGAGTTATCAGGCCACCCTTCCTGTACGTACATGCACACTTGATGACCGATGTCATCCTCCCACTGATGATCACGGATGTGATCGAGACGTCGATCAGATGCCGGGAGGGATGCATGCACAGCATTAACATATGCTGTCACTTCCTCCTGGAGTGAAATATCAGCGACAGATGGACCATTTCTTGGGGCTCTTGAGAGTGTATCTGCAGTGTAGAGCTCCTTCCTAGGAACATGAATTATGTCATAATCAAACCACATCAGGCGCATCCTGAACCGTTGGACTCGCACTGGGAGTTGGTCTAAGTCACGCCCTCCTAAGAGAGGTACAAGTGGTTTGTGGTCAGTCTCGATGAGAAACTTTTTACCGACCAGATAGACACAGAACTTTTCACATGCCCATGTGAGCGCCAAGGCCTCCTTTTCTATTTGGGCATATCATTGTTCGGTGTCTGACATGGCTCTTGAGGCATAGGCAACAGGGTGCCATTGAGTGCCTTTCTGCTGCAATAGCACTGCGCCAAGGCCATAAGATGATGCGTCTGCAGAGATTTTGGTCTCAGCTTCTGGACTGTAGAGAGCGAGAACTGGAGTTTTAGGGAGCACATCCTTGATTTTCACAAACGCTTCCTGTTGAGATGGTCCCCAGTGCCAATCGTTCTTGGTACTGAGAAGTTCACGTAGAGGTCGGGAGAGAGACGTGATGTCAGGAGTGAACTTCCCTAACTGGTTGACCATACCCAGGAACCTCCGTAGTTCTGAAATGTCACTCGGAGTATCCATTTCGGTGATGGCAGCTACCTTACCAGGATCAGCTCTGATACCATCTCCAGAAACGATTTGACCAAGGAAGCTGATTTCCGTTTTCTTGAACTCACGCTTTTCCTTATTGAGGGTAACTCCTGCAGCTGCAAGCCTGCTTAGAGTTTCTTGGAGTCGTTGATCATGTTCGGCCTCATCGCAGCCAGTGACTAGAATGTCATCCATCAGGCAGACTGTCCCGGGCAGTTCTGCCAGTATCTGTGATACCTGCCTCTGGTAGAATTCAGGTGCTGATGTAATACCGAATGGCAGTTGATTATAAGCATAACGACCAAATGGTGTAATGAATGTAGTGAGGAGCTTGGATTCCTCTGTGAGCACTACTTGGTGGAATCCACTATTGGCGTCGAGCTTCGAGAACACCTTGGCATTCCCAAGTTGACCTAACACATAGTCAACAGAAGGCAAGATATAACGTGGACGGAGCACAGCTTTGTTGAGTTTCGTCAAGTCCACAGAGTCTAACGTCTTTCCTATTATGCTAAGGAACGACCACAATTGGAGCACACCACTCTGTGGGACTGGTCACTGGAGATATGACATCGAGGTCCTGGAGTCGCTTGAGTTTCTTTTCCAGCTTAGGCAAGATTGGATGGGGCACACAACGTGGAGTGTGAACTGCATATGGCTCAGCATTGTCCATGAGTTTTATTTTGTAGGGGTGCACCATCTTACCTAGACCATTGAAGAGTGAAGGAAATTTCTCAGAATACACTGAACAGGTGAATTTTACAAGGCCAAGAGCAGTTGAGGCCTTGCAACTGAGCAAATGAGAGGCATCGTTGATGACATAGATATCTTCCAGATGAGTGTGGTCCTGATATCTGAGTGTTGCAGGGAAATACCCATGACCGGTGAATTCCTGCTGCTTTGCACCTCTGAAGATACAATTTGATGGCTTCAGTATTTCCTTCGAGAAATGTCTCTTGGACAGATTGGTGTCAATTAGAGTTGCTTCTGCACCAGTATCAATGCGCAAGGGAACTGAGATGCCATTGACACTGACTTCAACGATTTTCTTCGCAACTGGCTCGTTGTCGGTTATCACCATACCCAAGGAAAACTCTTGTTGCAGTTGAGATGAGTCTTCGCATGAGGTGTCATCAGACATGCTACCTGCAACGTGGTTGACAAACTTTTTCTGGCATACCTTTACAAAATGTCCTTTGAGTTTGCAGTGATGACAGACAGAATTCTTTGCAGGACAGGTTGCACGAGGATGTGACCCTCTACCACAAAACTGACATTCTGATGATGTCTTGGAAGCACCATGGGTCTTCTTGGCAATTTGAGGGTTAGGCTTTTTCTTTTGAGGTATGAACTTCTTTTTGACTGCTAGTGATTCAGCAGTCCCACCTATCTCATTTGACTGGCGCTTAGCCATCTCATGAGCACATGCATTTTCGAGAAAGTTCTTTAGCTTCAAGTCACCATCCCTAAGAGCTCTTGTTCTGAGAGTTGCATCATTTGTGGAGTTCACAAGTTGTGCAAGAGGTAAGAGTTCCTCAATTTGAGCAGCTGTTTTAGCTTGAATATCTATCAACTGGATCTGCTCCTTTACTCTCATATAGAAGTGATCCATAAATTCACCAGGATTTTGCCTCATGTGATACAACTGATTGAGGAGATAGATAGAGTTCCTCTGGGGACTATAGTGCTTGGTGAGGGCTGCTACTGCTAAAGCATAATCCTTACCCTGAATGCCATTTGCATCTAGTTTCTTCAAAACTTTTCTAGTAGAACCTAGATAGGGGTAGAGCTTTTCAAACTTTTCATTATTTTCAGTCACTTTCATTGCAACCAGCATAGAATCCAACCCCGCCAACCAATCCTCCCACTCAGTGGCTAGAGAAGGGCCCTCTTGACCCTCAAAGGATGGGTAGTTGGGAAGTGCAGTGGCCATGGCGATCCAAGAGATGGGAAACTGACAGTAGTAGGCTGACACAAGCCAGCACACAGATTACACTGTCACTGAGTTTAGTACTGTCACTAGAACAACACACTGCCAACTGCTGACAGCACAGAGATGATGTAGACACACACGTCTATGAGAATCCTACAGAGTCACCTAGTCCTGCAGAAATACCAGTGACAATTCCCAATGACTGTAAAGACTTCCAGCTAAACCATGCTGCTGAGTGATAATGCATGCAGTTGGCACATTGACAGAGTTTTACAAGAAACCTGGTGAGTTTCAACAACCAACAAACATACCAGCAGGTAGATCAAAGTCTTAGGGAGCAAATACCATTTAGAGTGGGTACTTATCCTGTAAATTCATCACAAAACCGCTGCCACCATGTTGTGTTATCAAGTATTGAGTCTGAACACATGACTAGGCAAAACTGGAAGTGAGTTTTATTCTCCCCCACAATCTTTAGTAGTACTGGCAGTTAACACCAGATGGCAGTATATGTAATACACAATACAACATACATCATACATCCAGAAGATGGGAAACGGTAGGGTGCTTGTCAGCCCAGGCTGACCACTGTAGGTCTGTGGCTGGCAAGTCTTCCATGCCTGACGTCACGACGATAAACGTTATCAACAAGTCATCCTATTCCTTCATGACCAGATGAAATACTCTTTTACATATACTTCCTGAGTTACGCGTTTGTGACATTAGAAGTGAGAGGGTATACCCTCTCGCTATTTGGGACCCCGATAGTGACCGGACATCGCACTTATGAAATAGTCAAGCCACTATTAGCGCCTGTCTGTAATAATGACTCCCGGAATGGCTTGTCACTAAACTACTGAAACGCAACTTGTCGCTATCGTGTCACTACACCCAATAACGGACGTCCTACAGGCTACTGAAACGGGCCCCTGGCGTGACTGACAGTTCAAGGTTGTCCACTAGTAAGACGTTATCTGTCACATATTTCCATAGGGCAGGAAACCAGTCTAGTGAGTGACTATAACTTTCGCTGGTACCCCACTTATTTGCAGCTGCAAGATTAACCAGCACAACCTCTCTTCCTCATGATGTTTCCCAAATAACTTACTAATACTTGTTTATTATGTACGATGATACAAAATAAAGTAATATCAACCTTTCAGATGATGATTTTGCTGCACCCACTAGCGGGTAAACCAGCATCAAAATGGATGCGTTACCAATGCACAAAAAATGACAGGCGTTACCTGGCCTATTATTATGTGAGTGAGCACATAGGCCAGGCTTCCAGACCTAAAAGTATGGGCTCTTCACTAATGGAGGTACAGTGATATTAGACCACTGTTACTACTCTTACTCTTTTTCACATATGTACATCAAGCCTTGCAAATCTGGACAAACATGTCCTGAGCTTCATCTTTAAGACATCCTATACTCAGGGATGCCAGTTGGGGTCCGAACAAAATATTGAAATACTTTCCATTGCAATACAGGGTTTACGCAATACATACACACTACAGTAGGAAATTAAAGGATCAAGGGAAAGCTCATGTTTGTCCATGGGTCAGTGGGGAGGTTCAGTGGCGGATCATGGGCTGTGGCTGAATTTGGTTATTTAGCAGTTGATATGTCAATATTACATGAGGGAAAAAAATCTATTATCCTGAAAATCAAAACATGAATTTCAATGGAAACATTGAAAACCGACATCCGTGTTATACTGGGGTCAGTGTATAGAGATAGGGGAAGCATGGT
Source organism: Alentia gelatinosa (assembly GCA_950022655.1). Lineage (NCBI taxonomy): Eukaryota > Metazoa > Annelida > Polychaeta > Phyllodocida > Polynoidae > Alentia > Alentia gelatinosa. The sequence continues at coordinate 30,649,357 of OX465584.1, read as the reverse complement.
AAAAGTTTGAAAGTTAGTTGAACTTCCTATAAAACAAAAAGCCACATTACAGGCTCTGCTCCCCAATTGTACCGCCATCTCGTAGATTCTGACAGCCACCTGGTGATTGGTTCATGAACTAACATTATCTGTCCCCCTTCAAAAGTGGGGAATAATATGTGGGGGATAACACAATTTGAGGGCATGCAGGGGGTGGTAGCAACTCCCAACTCAGCAACAGAGAAGACACTTGACAACCTCTGTGAACAGGGAAAGCTGAAAGGTCGGGGTACGCCTCTGAAAATGCAGTATATTACAAAGGAGAGATCATTGGAGGCAACCAACTGGCTCCCAGTTTTACCAGGGTACACACCAACGAAGAACATTCTCTAGTGGGACAGCTATTGGTTTTTTTTATTGAATATAACTGCTTGAACTACCGCATTGTTTGGCTGAATAGAAGTTGGTCTCCAGCCGGAATAATAGGAATAAAATGCGCCCCAGTGAAAATTTAAAAGGAATGTGCCCCCCACCCACTATCAGAAGTTCAAATAAAAAGCCCTACCCAAGAAGCGCCAGAAAAAGTTGCGTTTTTGTACTATAAATTATCAAGACCTATAGTTACAAACCTCGTTGTGCAGATTTAGTACTTAATCAAAGATGCAGACATGCCCAATTCTATGAGTAACATGGGTAAATGATGAGTCAATGGATTTATATGTTTCTACCTCAAATCGAACAAGAATGTGTATTGATTTTCAGAGATTTGAAGAGGTCACATTAAATTGGCCCTAATTTGATCTAGTTCCACCCCTTGGATTTTCATTCTGATATTATCTGGCGTTCTACGAATTGATTACCACTGGAATTAAATCTATTGCTTTAGCAATACAGACGAATACAAACGCGTCAACCTGCTCGTAACAGAAAAACTAAAGGTTTATAGGAATCCATTCAACGAATTGGCTTAGGTGTCTTAATTGTTTTATTCATCCTCATCCAGATTAATAAACATGGCACTTAAGGTATGACTGAATTTACTTGTGGGATATCTAACCCACTACCATTGGGGTAACCTGGTACCATTTGGACAGGAGGATTATCCATATGCATAGCTACAATGGAAGCTATGGAACAGGAAACTCGAATATTGTAGTTGTGAAGCGCATTGTATCAATTCAATTGAGTAGAGCTCGGATTTTTTTCAGATTTTCCAACGGAGTTTCCGTATTTGAAAATGTCTTAGGGTTGCCACCATCTAGGGATGTCAAAATGTTCAGGATTATTTTTTTATTTTTTCCCAGAGAAAGAAAATGAACAAATGTTTCTTTTCAAAGCCTTACAGCTGTCTTTTCCATCAGTTTATTTTGTGATTTAAGTCCGGACTTTTAAAACACCATACCTGAAACGTATGTAATGTAGAGCTTCCTACGTTCGAAATACCTGATAAATTTTTACTTTATTCTATAGTCACTGATTTGAGGGTGGCAGAGTTAGCCAGTTTTTTATCCGTATATTTGAAAATTCTAATTTTCCCAAATTCCCTGGCAGTTCACTGATATTGGAAAAATAATTTTCTATAATTTTCCCTAACTTGTGGGAACCCTGACATTGTTACCAGAAATTAAAACTTTTATATTTTTATCTTTCCTGTCTAACTTGGTCAATTGGTTCCACGTACCATTATGGCATTTAACTACATGGAGGTTTTGAAAAACACAAATGCTTTAAACCAGTTGCAAATGTAACTACCTCCTTTTAAACAAATCACATACTTATGCAGATTATACATGATCTTTAGGTCATAAAAAATGTGAAAAGGAAGTACCTTCCGTCCTCAGATAGCCAGAGAATCCGGTAGCGAAAGAGTTAGGATCGCTGCATCTTTTTCCTCAACCAAAAATGGGTGCATTTACTGATCGATCTTACATATTATATCCATGCACCACAAGTCAGAGCTATATCTTCTGCTTCATTTCGGTAACCCTGATAAGATGATGAACGGCTACAAAGGTCTACTAAATCCATTAGAAAACACATTTTTATGAGTATGACCTCCCATAAAAGTGCGCAATAAAATACGAAAGAATGAACTTGTATCACAGAACATGATTGATAATGACTGATGAGAATGTATTTTTTCGGCAACCACAGATGTCCGTTTCAACATTGTGCAGTTAGTTAAATAGAACATTGCGAGAGGGGGACAGACTGTTTTTGATTCCTGATATTCAAAATTCATTTTTTCCCTTAATTATTTTTGACTTATCCTTATACATTTACACTCTTTTTTTTTCTCCTTATTATAATAAGTTACAAAATGATAATACGGTTACATCTAACAAATTTTCTCACGTTTGAACAGTTGACGTATAGAGATACAACGTCAGGGAAGTGCAGAACCAACATTCAACCACACTCTGTCGATGGTAACATAAAGCTGTTAATCCTTAAATTCCATCTTAGTTTACAGACAAAAATAAAACGAAAATAATACCCCCACTCTGTCGCCTTTATAATAGATAACATACGAAAGAGAACTGCAAACCGTATGACAGAGGGTCCTTTGGTAACAGACAACATTGTGACTTGGATGACATTAGTTCTGAACGTTGAGAACGCTCAGTCTGATAGGAATAAGTTATGACAATACAGACAACCGCTACTCGGGCTTCCCTGTGCCGTCGTCTTCAGTGACTACTGTCCCCTCCTCACCCTGTGAGAACAACTGCTGCTGAGCCAGTTGCTGAAATATCAAGTAAATACGTCCACGTTATTAATAGGGTAAGCATGAATTCATCCTCACAAAGTTTAAGTGTACAAGAAAGAACTATTGAATATTGTTACATGTTTATATCGGTCTTCTGTTCTGTCATGGCGAGAAATATGGAAATGTTGCAAATACAGCATGAAAAAAATTACGGATAGTTTGCAATCAAGATGTTAGCCACATGTGCTTAAAGGAAGAGAGTGTCATCTCAACTGTCATGAAACTATACACAAAAAGGAAACTTATGCAAATATTTGGCATAATGATCAAGTTTGGTGTTGTTTGACCCAATCTAAAAGAGGTACATTAAGAACAGAATAATTGGCTACGACAATAGCAATAAAAAGGGGATTTTGTTTGTTTCGGTAATTTACACGTCCAATATGTTCTATTAGACTAACTTTGATTGTCTTTATCTATATATGTTAATATCCGTTGGAAAAACAGGGTAGTTTGTCTGCGAGATCCAGGCAGTTTACTGTTTTACATTATATCTTTTGGATTTAGAAAACGTGGCTAAGAACACTTCTAACCCCAACCGAAAAAAAACAAAAACATTATATCTTTTGAAAAGCCTGCAGTCCCTGAGGAAATAAAGAACTTCTCTCTTTTCAGTGCTATGGAAAACACTGCTGTTGTATCTTTAACTAATTCCTCCCTCATGTCCCTGTTATCTGACAATGAAGCATGACAAACAGAGGAGATGTGACGTACCTGCAGTGCCTCCAGCTGGGCTGGGTCGGTGACGACGTAGATGTGCTGCTGTCCCTCGCCGTCCGCCAACGTGATGCCCTGCCCGGAGGTGAGCTGCTGTAACGTGGCCTGAGCCGCCTCCTGTGTGAAGCCTCCCATCACCCCAGCGTCCGACATCATGGTCACCTGCTGCAGACCAAGCCCCAGAAATTGAAATTATCATAATACTACACTAAAGCTATAGTTACCTATCGCTATAGATATTTTTTGTTTCGTTGTGTAGTTTCACGTGTCAGTGGGCTAGTTACATCCTTTTATGACTGACTCACTGATTGAACCAATCCGGTTCTGGTATATGTGCATGCTGCGTCCAGTTGTTTTTTTAAAGCTTATTTTATTTATTTGCACTAAAGTCGTACAATAGAGGCCTCTGCCAAGGCAGGTATTCTGGCCGCTCTGTGATCAAAACGGGTTGTCATACAACTAACCGACATTTCTGGGAATGTACATTATTTACAAAGGATGAGGTAATGATGAGTATAATACAGTTACATAGTTACTTTACATCAAAAAGACGATCACAGATCAGTGTGTTTCAACTCTGAGCGCCCAATTCAGAAGAAAATTTGGCTTTGATGAACTTTTTGTAACTATATAGTGAGCTATTCTGTACTTCCTTAGGTAGACCATTCCAGCCGTCCATGCCTCTATATATCGGACTATATTTTTCATGGCGAAAAAAAGGGTCAAAAATACACAGGGTGGGTTTGCTTGTAGGAGTGGAAACCTATGCCCACTTCATAGTGCTGCTTCACTGAAAGGCAGTGCCGCAGACCATTTACACAATACTCCACTGGCCATATTATACTGACAATTGCAAACCAGTCCCTCCTCCATACCAATAGGGCCTGCAAGCTGATGAGTGCGAAACTGCTCCCTATAATGGGCTACATTCCAACCCGACTGGCAATTTATTTGCCAACTTCCTGTACCGGACTGTTTAGTCATGGATGTTTCCCTTTGTTCTTTCAAAAAACCTTTCGAAAATCTGTCTTTTCCCGAAGGCACTCCAGAAATTACAGCAAATCAATGATTATATCACTGATCATCAGCAAGTCACGACAATAGCTCTGTTATTGGCTATTGGTAATATCCCATTCAAATTGATATATTTATGTTACTGCTTTTCAGGAACTCATGGCACAGCATTCGAGGGATACTATTCTAATACAGGGTTCGGAAATGGTTCAAGAGGAGTTTGCGTCAACGTATTTGTGTGTGAGTTTCCCATGGGTGTAATATGACGTACCTGGGAGGTATCGGCTGTGTTGATGACTAGAGCACCTTCGTCTTCATCCATGGTGCCTTCTGGAGCATGGAGACCTGTTGGCATCTGTACCTGGATCCTCTTCAGGCCTGGAGCTGCATTACCGTTAAGAGGCAGACCTGCTGAAAGAGTAGTAATACTAGTTAGATATAGTCTCTATAATATCATGAACCTTTAAGTAGTTGTGGGTTATGAATAAAGGCAATCATTTAACATATATCATATCAGACCATTCAGTTAGACAAGTGCAATAACTACCATTGTGACTTGTATAATGCTCGTGTTGTATTGTTTTTTTTTAATCATAGCATAGTATTTTTTTCTCATGACAGAATCCTGGTAATCGTTACCTGCTTTAGATCTTTTAATATTATGTTTTGACTTGCTGACCACTCTGGTATTATAAAACAATGTCCACACTTATATTCAGTACTTTTTGATCACATTGACAGAGGAGCAAAGAGCAGGTATCTTGGAAATGTTTCCCCTTGTCTTCCTTATATCTATTTTTGACTAGATTTCCCTGGTGCCACACCCACAGGTGCGTCAGGCCAACCACGGTGCGTCAGGCCTAAAACTACCTTCTTGGATGTGTGGGTGGGTGGGTAGGGGCATCATAAGGGAGTTGCTCTAGACGGTATGTGCTGATGTTGCTGCATGCAGTGTACCATGATTATAATGTTGGATTTTAGTCTACCGTGAGTTTTAGTTTATCGATTGATATTGCGTGTACAAGGGCAAAGTATCCGACAACCTCTGTCCTCTATTACACCTACCAAACAGAACCATTTTTATTGAGTTCACTTTTGAATTTTACTTTCAGTACAGTTCCACTCGTCAAAAAAAATCATAATGGAGAAAGCAAATGAGAGTTCTGGTAACGAAACATGATACCCCATTGTTGTACAAGGACTGGAGTGGAGACTCACCGAGTTCGGTGTTCTGTATGATGCCGGTGGGCACGAGGAGCGCGCTGTCCGCGTCCACGGCCGACTCGTCGCCGTGCGCCGTGCGTTTGTGCATGGCCAGCGTGGACGTCTGGCGGTAGTTCTTGCCGCAGTGGTTACACACGTAGGGCTTGGAGTGCGTGTGCACCACGTGGTGTTTGTAGAGCGACGAGTACTCCGTGAAGCGTTTGCCGCAGTCCTCCACGGCGCACACGTACGGCTTCTCACCTGCAAAAGATCACGGATGGCAATTGTTATCCGTGAGACAGTGGAGAGGTTCTCCGTGAGGGATTTGCTGCCTCTAAGAGATCAAAGAAAACATTAAAAATAGGCATGTTTCGGCCATGACATGGGCCTGAGGGTCTGTGGGGAGGTTTTATCAGTAGTGCGTGGGGTTTCAATGTTTCGTTTGCCGTGAATGAGGCTTAATTTCTTTTATCTTTGTTTTAAACAAAATCAATTTGAAATACTGAAAATTAAAAAGTGGAATTCCTGGGAAATCTGACATTTCTGAAAGATGAAAGCTTTTGGTTACAAATACACTCCCGAGTACAGTTGATGGCAGCTGGAAAATGAGAGTTTCCTGTCAGATTTAGATTCCTGGTGTGGTTACAGAAATATCCAGTAGTGGGTGGGGGTTTCAAGGTTTCTTCAGCTTAGGATTCTTCAGATATGGATTTGCTTGTATATTTGAAGGCATTTGCCGTTGTCAAATTTTGGGTATTGGCGAATTTCGCAAGAAATACATTGTGGAAACGCGACAGTGTGACTCAATACAAGTGACGATTAACAAATTTTAGGTTACGTTTCTCATCATAAAACATATCCCTTTACTTCTGATCACCACTACTAGGGGAATTTTGTAGCATAGTGCTAAGCAATCATTATCTTCGCTTGCTCCGTCCTAAATATCACTGCTACTAGAGGAGCTCGGATTTATTGCATGGAAAATACATTGTAATTGGTTCTTGCACGAAATCATGTGGACCTGTGACATTATCTGAGGCTGTACCTGTGTGTATCCGTATGTGGTTCTTGTAGTTGGTGGCCGAGGCGAAGGCCTTGTTACACCCGTCCTCGTCACAGATGTAGGGCCGCTCGCCCGTGTGCGTCCGGATGTGAACTTTCCGGATGTTTGACGTGGTGAAGGAACGCTCACAGCCTTCAAACGGACACTTAAATGGACGCTCCCCTGAGAGAAAAAGCACACATTAAATTCATTGAAATGTGGTCTGCTGTCAAAGCAAATCTTATCCAAATTCTCATTTGGTAGAGAATCGCCACTGAAAGCCAAATAGTGCGTCTTAAAAAACACTTCATATTTCATTATCACGGAACATAGATCTTTACCGTTTTTCTGAACAAGAAAAACATCTACATATATAAACTGGTCGAGGCGTTTCGCACTGAAGCAGTGCTTTGTGGTTTATCACTCAGGTTGGTAACATCGAAAGATTCACTTTAATACAATAATAATATAATCGCTTCATGTTTTTTCCACTTGGTTTATTGCAACCTCATAATGCTCATAGATGAAACAGACTTCCCCTGTCATCCCACTTGAGCTGAATTGAAAAAAGACAGAACCACAGATAATCTTTTGACACTGTTGTCAACCCACATTCCCTGCCCTGGTAATTGGTGACTACTTAGGTCAGGAAATCGGTACGATAATCATTCTATGTTACGATACTCAGCCCATATGACACCTCATCCTAGACGGAGACCTATCTCTAGTAATCATGATTCTCTCTGGTACAGTCACCAGCGTACCTGTGTGTGTGCGGACGTGCTTCTGGAGGTCGCCGGACGTCTTGAAGGCCTTATCGCAGGCCTCCTCCGGGCAGCGGTATGGTTTCTCCCCTGTGTGAACCCGTGTGTGGGACTTGAGCCCGTAACCCGTGGCGAACGCCTTGCCGCACCCCTCCTGTTTACACTTAAAAGGCCGGTCACCCGTGTGAGACCGCTCATGCACCTGAAAACAAGACATTATGATGTTAATTCCCCTTTTTTTTAAAGTAAGATTTCCCTAAGACGGGTCTTTTTCCTGTTTATCTTATGTAAATCTACCAATATATTGTAGAAGAAAAATTCCAGCTGCCATTGTTAAAGATGGCGGCGAGCTTTTGGTACCAAATCATCTCTCATCCGAAAGCGCCCACTGGAGAAGGGGAGTGAAACCAACACATTTCACTTCAATTAATACAATAAACACAGGAGAATATTATACATTTAGAATAAACTTGGCAAAGGTAGGTTATTTGTTGAGAAAATAAAGCACGTGGATGGGTGAGATTACGTCTGTTAAAACACGCGGGGCTCACCTTCAGATGGTGCTGGGTGGTGTAGAGACGTCCACAGCCGTCGTAGTTACAGCGGAATGCCTTCTCTGACATGGACATGGCGCGCTCACTGCCCAGTCTCATCAGACCGTTAGCCTGCCGCCCGCCCGTCAACTCAGCGTGCTGCCAGAAAAAAGACAACCAGCTACCTGTCAACTCCTCTATCTGTTAATTCAGTTAACATTCCATATATCATCGCTGTCCTTAATTATTTAAGCGATTTTTTTTTCTTTAAGCGGGGTGTCCCGGAAGTGGGGTTCTACTATACAATGTATTATATACCTGTGCACCTAATTTTAATAGGTATGCACTACTGCTATCTGTTTGATAGTTTGAATGATTTTACGTCTGGTGAACCATTACAGGTCATTTCAAGACGTACCATATATATTGTGTACTGCATCTTGTGCCTTACCAAAGAAGAAACCAAGACGTTTTGGTCAAAGTCGTTGTTCTCCACGAGTTTGACGCGGTGCAATATGAACGAGGAGAAGCCGAATGAATATGGCATAGCATTCAAAGGAGAGAACAGCTACTTTGACCAAATAAGAGTCCCGTTCTGTACTTATCCCACACCTGTACACACTAAAAGACTGGACGACACACCAGATACATAATGTCATAGACCATAAAGAACGGACTGTAATACTCGTAGGGACATGGAAAACGGGTTACCAATGTTAAGTCTATGGGACAAAAATACCAACGGTGAGATATATTGTTAAATGATACATGTTCATACACTGGCGGAGTGAGAATGTTCCCTCCAACTAGATTTCTACATGAATTTACAGTAAGATTTTTGGATAAACAATAAATATAAAACAAAATAATCTGGTTGTGCGTCATCCAAGACAGATTCAACGCTACTATATACCTGGAACTTAGCCTTATGGCCTTGTGCGATAAATAACATCAACCCCCATCTTGTCTTATAGGATGTACAACTATGGTAAGGTTGTTCTATTTTGGAATATATACTTTCTCTATATTTTTAAACACAACAAAATATCTAGCGCACTATGTTGAACCTCCACAGATGACTGAACTATCTGCGGGTGTAGCTGAGTTTCACATCGTCTCGTGGCTGGTCCTGTGAGCGGCTCACCTGGTTAAGCTCCTCCAGGGTGAGCTGTGTCTGCTGGATCTGCATTCCTTCCGTGAAGAGCGACTCGGTGCTGGCGGTGATGTAGGCGGTCGTCCCGTCCTCCAGCTGGACAGCCTGTAGTCCATCTGTAAACACAATACTCAACCGTTTACAAAGTCAGTTATTATGAAGGGTTGTCAGTGGGGGTAAGAAAAAAACATTGAAATAATTTTTTTTCAATACAGAATTTATGCATTACATATGCATTACAGTAGGAATCAAGGGAAAGCTCAAGTTTTTACATGGGTCAGTGGGGAGGTTCAGCAGGGGATTCTGGGCTGTGGATGAATTGGGCTAATTAGCAGTTGGTTTATCAATATTACACAAGGAATCATTTTGTTGTTCTGAAAATGAAAACATTGAATTCAATGGAAACATTGAAAACTGGCATCCCTGATTATGTATACAGCTACCCTGTAGCATATCTCTATGGACAATACTCACTTGTATATCTATAATTCAAAAGTCTCACACTCCGCAGTATATCAGCAAACATGATAGGCATCAGTGTATTCAATTTGTTCAGTTTTTACAATTACAGAGCCTACAGGCACTTAATAAACACCACGTAAATTGAAATAGTTCATCAGTTATTAGCAGCAATATCATTTAATGGTGTATTTAGTCATTTCTCGTATAGCCTAAAACATGTTAAACCAGCGCACGCACACAATTAGTATAAATGCACTCAGTCATAAATTGCATGCCCATATGAGTGTTTACCAGGTTTCCTGTTCTGGAGCGAATTTTCTTCTATTTTTTTTTTGCCATGTATCATTAATCAGCAGTCTTTCTTCAACACGAACAAAAATTATTGGTGAATAAGTACAGAATAATTTCACTACGTTTTGGAATATACAGATGACGTTTACACAGAAAATACGGCTGAAATGGCCTGTAAAAAGTTAACTTACCCTTGTTGGTATTCTGAATGTAGGCAATCGTTCCATCCTCTAGTTGAATAGCCTGTCCTTCTACCAATTTGGGTAACTGTCCTACAATATTCTGTGGTGGATCTGGTGTTTCTGGTTCTAAGGGATCAAACAAAGTAATATGTCACTCGCATTTACATAAAGACAAACAAGAAAGACGATACTAATCTCATTACTTGAGCCCAACCCACACTGTGCGACTTTTTCCCTTGAGATATGTTTGAGACTTTATAGCGAAAATATCGCATGGGGGGTGGGGGGGGGGGGGGTGGGCAGCCAATGCAGCAGGGGTCGGGAAAAGTCGCCGACAAAATATGCTCGGGCGTCAGTCACCCAAGCAGGAGGTGGGTGGAATATCTCTAGGCATATTTGTGCACACCTGAGATTTTTCCTTGAGATTCCCCCCCCTTTACATTTTGAAAAAAATCTCAATGACGAATAATTCAGATAGAGGATATTGAATTGTGTTCTTAATCAGGAGATTAATTGCTCGATCTTCACTAGCACATAACGATTTAAAAAAGATTTCTGAATTATATTACGATTTTCAAATTATTATTCAAAGAACACTGTATATAATTTTGACAGACATATTCCTGATATATAATGACTTTTTCAATTATAATCTGTTTCTGTGAAGAGAAACATATTGGTTAATACGTTTGAGCCTAGCCGCTGGGCAGGTATATCGCAAGGGAAGTGTAGACTACCACTGTGCACGGGTGCCTTGACACTTTTCCGGAACCCAGGACCCGGGTTGAGAAGGTACATATCGCATGCGACAAAATATAACATGTTACATTCGAAAATCTCAACGAACGTCTCAAGGAAAAAATCAGTGGGGGGGGGGGGGGGGGGCTGTGCAAAAGGGATGGTGCGATATCTCAAGGAAACCGAGGCACACCTTGCGATTTTGCCTCAAGGTATCATCCGGGGGTGGCCGGGTGATGCCTTGAGGCATGATTCACAAAATATCCATTTTTCTAAATAGAATTGGAAATACTTGCTCAATAAACATGAAACTGTCAAAGATGTAGGTATAAAATAACATTTATTATTTTGTGTGAAATAAAAAAGAATATAACGATTCATGTGTCATGTCACGTGATGCAAAGATAAAATATTCACAATATACCCAGCTTCTTGCGCTATTCACTTGCGCTATAACTCGGCTTCATGCCTGTACTACTGCAGCAGGCACCCGGCGTGATAGGGTTAAGAAAATGTATAGAGGTGAAAGTAGTTTGCTGGTGTAAATCTGAGGCTGCACAATAAAGAAATTTATTCTTCACCTACAAGATTATTTGAGACCTTCATTCTGAAGTGCACTTAAAGACATTATATGAGAGCATAAAAAAAAAAACTATAAGAAATTTAATGAATAGTAGCAGCTGCAGGTAACACTTCCCCTAATTATTACCTGGTCATTGTCAGAGGGGAAGTTGAGAGTGTTGAATACACACATCAGTCTGACCTGTCTATTTTGCCATCTTACAAAGTCGGTGCATCCTCTTGGGCTAATGTGTACACTTGTATATACATGTATATTGTAAAATGCGGCAATTATTATGTATATTCTACACCGTGACAAGGACTCTGGCACATATCCCCGTGGTAATGTGATGCAAGTGTATGAGTTGGTGCGATTACTCAGCGTTGTCTACTTGAGACCCTCTTTCTCTATTTTGACGACTTACAGCAAGAGACTTCATACCACGTCCTGCATTGTCCTGCCTTACTCTCCTAATTAGGCACTTACTGCTTACATTTATCTGAAACTACATACGTTTTTGGTCTGGTAACGCAGTTTGAACAATGGCTGTGGTTCCGTCATATAACTGGACAGTTTGGCCTTCGAACATCTTCCCATCTGCAATTACACGACCATCATAAAGTTTTTAAATACATGACACAATACACAATTTATAATCAACCTATATCAATATGCGACACCATATCTACATAGCTAAGTGACATTGTATAGTTATCTGATATCAACATATAACTTTATACAGTTAATCTACATGAGTATAGGAGAAAAATGTTTCCTTATCCTTTATATGTTGCACCATTTGTTGAATTCATAGTTATAATTGATGTGAAAGTAAGTAATTGGTATAGAGTTAGTATCTAGAAGATGGGGACTGGGCCGAGCCACAAGTAAAATCCAAATTATGAAATTGTTAGACTCTGATGTGAAATCTAATGTGTCCAGACACATGATGCTATTTTCTCGTGCTCAGTGAAGAAGTCGTACCGTCCGTTAGCGTCACGCTTACTGCCTGCACCTGCTGGCCATCTGCTAGCGTCACCATCTGCTCACTGCCAATCTGCGCGTCCTGGAGAAGTCTCACGGACTGCGGGTCCATGGCCGAAATCTCGTCAGCCTGCAAGAAAAGGAATTCATCTAATTGGTGCAGTAAAACAAGAAATAAAAGGAAGCAGGCCATGGAGATTGATATACTACGTCCCCCCCCCCCCCCCCCCCCCGGTCTTCTCATGACTTATATACATTTTTATTGAACCTTTGAATAGGCTACTTTAGGCAGCTTTACTTTACTATGATTAACATATCTAATATACCCCCTCAAAAAATTATATATATCTTCCCTGCACGTTCAGATGTGCACCCGATTTTCGGAATCGCCTACGAAGGTAATTCGGTTATTTTCCAGCGTTTTATATTATCATACGGAAATAAGGAACTTCATGAAGTACGTCAAGCTTTACTGTATGTGATGAAAGGACGTCATCTCTGATACCTGGGGTTGCTCACTGGTGCCGTCAGTCGCGTCCTCCTGGTCCCTCAGAGCGGAGTGTCCTACCTCCATGCCCTCCATGGTGGTCACTCCAGGCTCCACTCCTGTGCCCACGTCCGGCATGTCTGGTGCGATGGTCAGAACCTGACCCTCGTTCTGTACCCAACAATCCGAAAATATTCAGTTTTACACACCAAGTCCAGGAAGACGAATAACATTCACCAATAGTGAGAAAGCGCAGGACAGAGTATAAAAATTATGATTCACAAAGAGAGTAGAATGGGTTGAATCAGAGTATTACACACCTTACCCAAACTAATATATACAGACTGAATAAGTATTAAAAGTGGACAAAGATAAGGGCATTAAAGAGGATATCAAAACGGTGCAGCCTAGAATCACCACCATCGAGTTCCCCATCTTCATAGTTTTTCCTTGGGTTCATTATAATGTAGATGTAATCGAGTCTTATCTCAACCTTTAATACTCTGGGGTTTCTGGTTTTGCAGATATATTATTCAGTGTCACTGTGCGGAAAATTCCAGGGTTATTGATTTTTAAGGTTCACCTGCTGGAGAAGCAGCCCGATCACTTCTTGTGACGGCGGGGCACCGTCCTCAGAGTGGATAACCACACCATGAGGGAGCCCCTCGCTACCCGCCACCTCATGGTCCTCCTCCTCCATTGATGTGCGCGTGTGTGCTTTCCGGCCCTGAAATGATCAAAGAACGCTGAGTTAGAAAATAACGTACTGACAGATCACATGAATAGCCTACCACTTATAACATCAAGTGCCATCACTTGCGGCACAATATCATAATTGAGCAAGTTAATATCTACAGAAAAGACTCATTAGCTGAACATCAAAACTGCACCTTTAACTCCACTCAGTTTGTGGCATATTACTACGATTGTTTGACCAGGCCCTCTGGGTCAGTAAAGTACAATTCCAGATGTTACGATTGATGTCTTTTGTGTGTACTCAGTTCGATACTACATACTTTTACACCAGGTACCATGCTACACTTTAATTTAGCTAGTTAGTTCTACAGTGGTCTATATTGTAATCTAGATGGTACCAGGCATGGGTGTATTCAACTAGACGTAGATACTGCAGAGGGTGGTGACAAATCGAGGTCAGAAAATGTGTATACACTACAGCTATGCCCCCAGTGAAGGGAGTACAGTTTATGTATCTTTATTTAGGGCTAATCAAACGGAAATTCTCAAGCTACAAATCGGGTTATGAGGGTCATAGAAAGAAATTGATGAGTGTTTGGTCGCCTAGAAGTAAGTATAAGTATCACCCTCACACCCTATCGTAATTATCTTTCTCTCCTTATAGTGACAACAAACTTGTGACAATCAAGTTTACTTGTATTCATTGGAAGAACTGTTCCTTTAACATAAATGAATGAATGTCCACGAATTAACAGTTTTCTTAACACTTCAGAGGATAGGACAACTACACAGGCATGGGGTATTGCAAACAAAATATTAACCCTGAAAAATCGGGATTTGGCTGCCGCCTAGGGCCCCAACATGTTTATTTATTTTGAGCCCCCAACCCCAACACTATTTTCATCTCGGATTTACATTGATCTCAACAGTGATTCTTGGGGTGTCAAAAAATCGGCCCCTACAGCAATGTGACCAATGGTGGCAATGGTAGGCTAAATTATAGGTCTAATATTAAATATTAAACTGAATTGGACAGCAGGACGTCGAGTTGTACTTGCCTCCCTATCTGTATTATGTTGAATATATCAGAGATGTCAGTTGGGGTCATAAAAAAGAGAGGAACATTTTTTCAGTATGGAGTTTACTGCCTCAGAGAGACAGAGAGAACATGTAAAACACATTGTCATTCTCCATAGAACGAGGCAGGACTAGGTCTTTGTTAGAAAAGGTCTAGATCTATACCAAATAATCTGACCTACACGAGTATACCAACGATGTGAAACTTATTTATGAATTAATTTTTGACATGATAAAGCCAAATTCCGTAATTGGTTTAATATGATAGTTATTTGCTTCAAACTCTTCCGCCAGCTCGCGCTGTTCGTCCACGTTACAATTTACATCCACATTAATATGATAGTTAAACTGAATTATAAAACAATTGATAGAGAATTATTCATCTAGCTCTATTTGAGCTTTATTCTGCCGTTGTCCTCGACTGAATAACAGTTGTCATTCGGTGGAACGATAGAGGGGAAACTCTTGGCTAAATCACAACAAGAATACTGTAGGCTCATGCCCAGGGGTTAAAGCCACCACAGGCCACGGCAGTGTGCAGGGGAACATGTGCGGCCGGGCAGGCGCCGACCCAAAGCCCGTCAAGTCCTCACGGGGACAGAAATTTGCTGAAACCAGCATGCCGACCTCATGGTCATAATCCACACATGCCATAGCCACATGATTACGTAACCTATGTATTTATTTCAAACCAACGTGATATTCCGGGTAGAATCGGTCGCTAGACGTTCTTACATTCTTGAATTCACTGGTCGCTGAATTCTAGTTATCAGCCAGACGTTGACCCAGCAGCAGACTGGATTCTTAGACTCGGGAGAGACCGTTCGACACCACCACCACTAGCCCGGTTTGTAACACACAATTTCAGTCTCCATATTGGAAATACGACTCAAGGTGACCCCAGCTACTTCACTCCGACACACGAGGGATTTTGTGAGAGTTTATGGTCAACTAATAGGGTAAAGGAACCGTAGAACAACCGTCTCAGAGACCGACTAGTCTATTTGGCATTTGGAAATGTCAAACTCCAAGGAACACTGGGAAAACTTACCCAAAAATCCCTGCTTCCTAGACCGCCATGCAATGCTGCTACCGTCGCGCTTTGTAAGTGGGCCCATAACAGGTATAAGAAGTTTCGCAGGCCTGTGTAAAGCCGGGTGTGATTAGTTATTCAGCAAGCGGGCCTCGAAGCGATGACGTCATGACACTTTTCATTAGTCTGGTGCCCCGCCTCGGACTGTCGCCGAGACACCTAGTGGATAACTCGGGAACCAGCGTAATTTTTCGTATGCAGCACCGCCTGGTTGGTTATATCAGAAGTAGTCATTGACATCCTGAAACGGATAACTGTTCCCGCCTAAAAAAAACTCTGGGGCCACTAATATGTGACTAGCCTCTGTGCTAGTTACACCACTTAGGCTATACTCTGAAATAAGTACGGATTTGACTGACTTTCCCTGGGATATATACAAATAGTAGTAACCTGGGTAAAACTGCAGATCCGTGGTCTCTAGCGTGTAAGCATAGGAAATGTCACTTTGCGGTCTCGTATCGGGCCGGGAAAGGCTTATAAGCTAGAGGCCACGGATCTGCAGTTTTACCGTAACCTGTACCAAAGGTTGATTTTAGAATTGTACCCGGTACTCCTATTGATCTCCAGACGAAGCTCTTTTTTTATTTCCTAGGAAAATAAGTGTATGTGGGAGAGGGGGGTATATTCAAGAAATCTTTTTCCAAAGTGCATCTTTTTAAATTGAATCTAAGTTATCTGTACACCCAAAATAAGTTGGATCCACCTCTTTTGTATTACATCACATCAAGAATAACAAAGAATACAGGTATTTCCATTCAACGCAGACTAACTGTAGGTAGATCACATGAACATTTTTAAATGCTCTATTTACAAAATCGTGGTATTTAAATGGTGTAGCTTAATGACAGAATTTCAATGCTGTTTAAATCATGACTATAGTTGTATAAATTCAAAAGTTATTCAAGATTTTAGCCATGAGAAACGGGTTTTTGTCTTCACATTTGCATGATTTGGAGGATTTGCTCTGACCATCTTTACCCCTCCTAGACAGTGTATGGAATCTTTGATTTGGAACAACTTTGGAATGAAAAGAAACTATTGAAATGAAATAAAGAGGTATTGTGTGACCCCTGCAATGGTTCATTTATTTTGACAACCATGACTCTGACTTGACCTAATTAATTGACCTAGATTGTCAATGTAATTGACCTAATTAAGATTTGGAGCCTGAATTTTACACGATGCCTGGCATCTCTCGAGATGCCAATAGAATGATTAATAGCATCTATATCTAATGTATTTACATAAAATATATTATTCTAGCCATTATGAGATGCCTCATACAACCTAATTGTATTTTACCTATTCTAATTTTTCAACAGCTGTAGCTTGGGTTATATAAGGCCCTCACTCATAAACCACACATCATCGGACAGATAATTATATGAATATCTTATTATTTCTATTCTTATTATGTCACTAGGAAAGGGTCTGTTCCATATAGCCGAATTGACCCACAACTAACCCACAACTCACTACATCCTAATTTTATTTTTAGCCGACTGGTGTGTGTCTGACCCACATCTGATGCACGTTGTTAGAATGGAGGAGGTCACCAGTACTCACTCACCAGTCCTCACTCACCAGTCCTCACTCACCAGGCCCCACTCACCAGTCCTCACTCACCAGTCCTCACTCACCAGGCCCCGATCACCAGTCCTCACTCACCAGTCCTCACTCACCAGTCCTCACTCACCAGTCCTCACTCACCAGTACTCACTCACCAGTACATAAACGCCAGCACTGATTTACCAGTACCCTCTAAGTTGTGTCAATCTCTTTTTAAAAATTTCTTTTAATCAATAAACAAGACAGTTCATCCTGTTTGGTGTATCTGTACTTGCTCAGACCGCTGGGTTATATATAGACCGGTTACTCAACACCATATGTAGGGTGGTGAGGGGCTCGATACGTGACCCCTGACCCCGCGTTGAGCGCGGGAAAACAACCCTAGATAAGTAGTCTTGCAAAAGTCCCTTCATCTATTGTGTTTTATCTGTGTCACTAGGAAAGGCTCTGTTCCATATAGCCGAATTGACCCACAACTAACCCACAACTCACTACATCCTAATTTTATTTTTAGCCGACTGGTGTGTGTCTGACCCACATCTGACGCACGTTGTTAGAATGGAGGAGGTCCCACCAGCACTGTAGCATATCGGGCCTGGGACTGTAGTGTCTCTGTAGTGCGTCGGCCCATCTTGGTGGGGGGTCCAGATGGTGACCAGCCCCGTCCCCTTTCACTGCAGCGGTACTGGCCTCTGTGTGCGGTGTGTTGTGACTTAATCGCCGGTTTCACTGAGGGGCGTTGCGTGGCATATCTTTCGCGCCATCTGGCCCTCTCATCCATTGCTCCGACTTATGGCGCAACACCCTATCAACCTCAACACCAACGCATGTATATCCCAGTCCAGATGTACTCCAGTGTAAGTCTGGAAAAACAGATATTTCCTGGCCTGGCCAACCAGCTGCAGTCCTCACTCACCAGTCCTCACTCACCAGGCCCCACTCACCAGGCCCCACTCACCAGTACTCACTCACCAGTACTCACTCACCAGTCCTCACTCACCAGTCCTCACTCACCAGGCCCCACTCACCAGTCCTCACTCACCAGTACTCACTCACCAGTCCTCACTCACCAGGCCCCGATCACCAGTACTCACTCACCAGTCCTCACTCACCAGTACTCACTCACCAGTCCTCACTCACCAGGCCCCACTCACCAGTACTCACTCACCAGTACTCACTCACCAGTCCTCACTCACCAGTCCTCACTCACCAGGCCCCACTCACCAGTACTCACTCACCAGTCCTCACTCACCAGTCCTCACTCACCAGGCCCCGATCACCAGTACTCACTCACCAGTCCTCACTCACCAGTCCTCACTCACCAGGCCCCACTCACCAGTCCTCACTCATCAGTCCTCACTCACCAGTCCTCACTCACCAGGCCCCGATCACCAGTCCTCACTCACCAGTCCTCACTCACCAGTCCTCACTCACCAGTCCTCACTCACCAGTACTCACTCACCAGTACATAAACGCCAGCACTGATTTACCAGTACCCTCTAAGTTGTGTCAATCTCTTTTTAAAAATTTCTTTTAATCAATAAACAAGACAGTTCATCCTGTTTGGTGTATCTGTACTTGCTCACACCGCTGGGTTATATATAGACCGGTTACTCAACACCATATGTAGGGTGGTGAGGGGCTCGATACGTGACCCCTGACCCCGCGTTGAGCGCGGGAAAACAACCCTAGATAAGTAGTCTTGCAAAAGTCCCTTCATCTATTGTGTTTTATCTGTGTCACTAGGAAAGGGTCTGTGCGGTCCCTCATCCATACTGCCTCTTTCCCACACTGCCTCTCCACCATACTGCCCCTCAACTATACTGTCCCTCCACCATACTGCCTCTCCACCATACTGCCCTTCTACTACACTGCCCCTCCACAATACTGCCCCTCTATCATACTGCCTCTCTACTATATTGCCCCTCCACTATACTGCCCCTCTGGAGGCCATGCTGCCCCTTCACCATACTGCCCCTCTGGACACCATGCTGCCACTCCATCATACTGCCCCTCCACCATACTGCCCCTCTATCATACTGCCCCTCCACCATACTGTCCCTCCACCATACTGCCCCTCTATCATACTGTCCCTCCACCATACTGCCCCTTTCCCATACTGCCCCTCTACTAGGCTGCTCCTCCACTATACTGCCCCTCCACCATACTGCCCCTCTCCCATAGCTTGGTGGAGGGGCAGTATGGTGGAGGGGCAGCATGGTGGAGGGGCAGTATGGTGGAGGGGCAATATAGTAGAGGGGCAGTATGGCAGAGGGACAGTATGGTGGAGGGGCAGTATGATGGAGGGGCAGTATAGTAGAGGGGCAGTATGGGAGAGGGGCAGCATGGTGGAGGGGCAGTATGATAGAGGGGCAGTATTGTGGAGGGGCAGTATGGGAGAGGGGCAGCATGGTGGAGGGGCAGTATGATAGAGGGGCAGTATTGTGGAGGGGCAGTGTAGTAGAAGGGCAGTATGGTGGAGAGGCAGTATGGTGGAGGGACAGTATAGTCGAGGGGCAGTATGGTGGAGGGACAGTGTGGGAAAGAGGCAGTATGGTTGAGGCACAGTATGGTGGAGGGGCAGGGTAGTAGAGGGGCAGTATTGGAGAGGGGCAGTATGGTGGAGGGACAGTATGGTGGAGGGGCAGTATGGTGGAGGGGCAGTGTAGTAGAGGGGCAGTGTAGAAGACGGGCAGTATGGGAGAGGGCCAGTATGGTGGAGGGGCAGTGTAATAGAGGGGCAGTATGGTGGAGGGGCAGTGTGGGAAAGGGGCAGTATAGTGGAGGGGCAGCATGTTGGAGGGGCAGTATGGTTAAAGGAAGGTATGGTAGAGGGGCAGTATGGTTGAGAGAAAGTATGGTAGAGGGGCAGCTTGGTGAAGGGGCAGTATGGTGGAGGGGCAGCATGGTGGAGGAGCAGTATGGTGGAGGGGCAATATAGTAGAGGGGCAGTATGGCGGAGGGACAGTATAGTAGAGGGGCAGTATGGGAGAGGGGCAGTATGGGAGAGGGGCAGTATGGTGGAGGGGCAGTATGATAGAGGGGCAGTATTGTGGAAGGGCAGTATGGTGGAGAGGCAGTATAAATGACACATACTTAGTGACACAATGAGTAACCCTCTCTGACCCTTTCTGACTGACTGCAAGTCTACTTGTCCTGGGACGGGAGATGCGCGGGGAAATGTCCCGATGCGCGGGAAACATCAAGGCAACAAAGAGCTCAGTCAGGTCTATTTTAAGCAATCGACTGCATCTGGGGTGTGACTGGAGGAGGGTATGACCTACATCGGGTTGAAGGTTGTGAGCATGAGCTGGAGGGAGTTGGGAGGGGGTTGGTTGTTATGCAGTGGAAGCGTGTCCCTACTAGTGGATGAGCACACCAGTCTATTCACCCGATGCCTTACCACTTAGGAGCGGATGGTGACTGGACCATGTCGGCTATATGGAACATACTACCAGTCTATGTACAGACTAGGCCCAGACCACCTTCAGCCGGGAGTCAGCGGACACACACCAGTTAGGCTCCAGTACCAGTCAAGTCCCACCCCAGCCCCACTCCAGTACAAGATCGTGAGTAAAATTGGCTATATGGAACAGAGCCTTTAGGGTCTTACCCTAAATTGAAGCTCTGAAGATGAAGTCAAAGATCTCAACTTAACTAAAACGTCTCGGTGCCAGAAATCTTCAGATCATTTCCAAAATGTAAACTGGGTTCAAATTGAGTGATTTATAAGTCATGTCAAGTTAAACCAAGCATGAATTTTTTTTTTTTTTCATTAATGGCTAATTGGTTGAGATTGCACAATTGAACTACTGGAACAGTCCAGGGCATCATATCAGAGTCTGGGCTGTCTTAATGTCATAGTTGATAATTGTCTTGGTTTTAACTTGGAAGAAGATAAACATATCATAGCTAGGCGTGCTAATGTATTGTAGCGGGCACGGGGTAGATCTGGGAGGCACCGTGTGGTTGTACAACAGCCCTACCGAGGGTAGGAGAGGAGGATGGATATCCTCCTCCGAACCACACCGAGTGCCACCGAACTACACCGAACGCCACTGCATTACACCGAATTACGATGCGGTGGACGCTGAGTTGCTGCATATGACATCACGTTTGACTATAAATACAGCGAGCGCAGCTCAGTCGAGTCATTCTGGGTGGACCAGCCCTAGAGGCGAGGTCATGAACACTGCTTAGACACGTAGGCCAGGCTTACAAACCGCGTTAGTGTGATTGTATCCGTAGGCTCATGTAATAAATCATAGTATCCTGTACACTGTATCTGGTGGTTCTTGTCATTCTGTATTTACCGTTACAGTATATTAAGGCATATCAGACGATTTGGCCTGAAAATTAAAACCTGTCATTCACCTGATAATTGAATATGAGCTCAAAATCTTGTAGAGCACATATCTAACGGGAGAAATCGGGGGTCACCGTGCTAGATTTTGATTTAGAGATCAATATCATGATGATATTGTAATAGAATGTATAGAAATTATAAAAAGTTGTTTTTCACATAGTAAAAACCATGTCGTTTTCATCAAACTTTCACAGAATATAGTAGATGTATAGTTCAAAAATGTAATATTTTTTAAATTCATAGATCACTATCATTGTTTTTGAAAGAATTGAAGAAAACCACATTATTCTGTAATTTCCTATGTAAATCCGGCAAATGTTAATCGGCCTATTGTACTTATGAGAATTGGATACACTGGACAAAAATGTTGAATTCACTCATTTAGAATTATAATGAATCCCAAGAAATTAGTTTTGACTGATAATTGACATTATTTAAAAATCACCAGGTAGCGCCACTGTAAATTGTATGATATGCCTTTAAAACTTAAATTAGATAAAGGGAATTTGGTTAATATGCTGCGAAAAAATAACTTTGGGTCTTCTGCATTGGAAACCTATAACCCCGACCTCCTTTGTAATTTTGTTTAGGTCATGAATCGGGTGGAATAGCTTCTTAACAAACATAAATTTCAGTACTTTATTTCAACAATGAGACGAATGACATTTACAATGAGAACTCGCGTCTTCAGCATTAATCAATAATGAAGTAATGTGAATTTAGCTGATAGACAAAATCGACAAATAAATCATACTACAAGTATGATGGGGCGATGTCTCACCAAAATTTGGAGGCTTCGATATTTCAACAGCACGAAAGAATTTCGTTAGTCATCATGGCATTTGTCTGATGTTGGCGAAAAATTAATCATATAGGAGAAAATATAAATGATAAGTTTGAGCTAGAATCGAAAGCAAACTCTCGAGAACTTATGTAAATCATGCATTGATGCGAATATATCATCCAATCTTTCTCGTCGTAATCATATGGTATTTTCAGCCGACAGGAATCACTACGATCTCCCTGAATCTCCGAATATCTCCAATTAATTTAACCAAAAGGACGATTATCTGACATTTTCAAGAGTTAATTTACCAAGCGTTCTATTACTCACCTAAGATCTCTAGAGGTGTAAAGGTAATAATACCTTAGAGTGGGAAACCGAGAAGAAACCTATTCTATTTCGTTTTGGACTTAAATAGATATATGCCAAAGGGTAATTTGGTTTTAAAGGAAAGATCTAGTACTCAGACAGCTCATACATACGTCATAAAAAAACTTGAGGTATTAGAGGTTGAATAAACGATCATGAATCGTCTTTTAATTAAAAGAAACAAAATGCTGCTCCAAAACCAAGTTTCATCCATCTCTACAGCAGATCTAGATACTGACAGATCCCCATGCTCTAAACAATTTTCGAACCAGAATTTCAGTACAAAAATATTTCAATATGCCTGTCCAAATTCTATTCATATCAGTATAGACATAACACCAGTTTATAAGATTTGTTTTTACCTCATGGAATTTCAGTTTTATATTATAGACCAGTAGGACATTTTCTTATACCAATTCCAAGCAAACCAGGGGATTTTCATTGACTTAAATATAAAAGCATGAATATCACCCTATGTAAAATAGTTTGAATAAGTTTTTTACCAATTCCAAGTAAACACATATATTTTTATTGAATGCAGAATAAAAGGGTGAATATCATCCTATGTTTCAACAATTCATAATGCGAGTATCTAATTGACACATAGTACACTGAGATTAGAATTCCATTTTGATATTATTTGTCAGAAATATTTGTTTTGTATTTCGCTTAGTTAATCAATAATAACCAGTCTAAGGGGTCTGTCAAGAGATCTTTTGTTCATAGAAAATTGAATGAAAAAAAATGATGGGGAAAATTAATCATTACTTTAAGCTTAATCGGCACTGCAACATGGCAACCTATTCTCCAAACCTCCTGTAAATCGTTATCGCCGATGTGGCTTTAAGATGAATATTGAATATACTGTACACATGGTTTGCAGCACTGACGATAGCCACAAACAAATGATATGTTAATAGATTTCATGAGGTGATTTAGGTTGGCCGCTCCCTCAAACTTCAGTGAACAGCAGCAGCAAAATGGTTTATAGACATACACCAAACAGCATATTCCCCCGGTGTACGTCCGCATTTGTCAAATATCTGTAAGATCCGATAAAACAGTTGGGTGTGTAAAGATAGTAACTTTGCCGGTGCACGTTGGCCAGCATGTATCACAGTTAATTGACACCAACAACCAGCAAAACTTCCCAAGTTCCCACAAGCATCTTATGCAGCGTCCGAATTAATTAAACACAATATCCAGCCTTTATCAGAAAATTCAATCCGTCCAGCAAGTATTCATGTAGAGATTGATTGGACCTAGCACTCAAATTCCCCAAACTCCGCAAACCACCAGGTGTTTTCCTTGATTTATAATTCTGTTGAACAGGTCCATTGTCTTTTGTGCGCCTATTTTTCAACAGACATCTCCTCCAGTTAGCAAGTCAAACTCATCAGCAATGAGTGTTTAATGGAAGAAACGCGAGTCCATCCTACGCTAACAACACCGCACATTGTCCTACTGGTGGTAGGACCCCTTCTGTCACCAAAAATTTACTGGCATCACATTTTCGCAATGCTATAAGTGTCATCATTTCCTTTATCCAAATCATTGCACTGACGTCGCCATTTTGGTTTCCTCACACGCTACTTCCCAGCGGTGACGTTCAAAAACGTCACTATTCTATCCCCGCCCGGTCACGACGCAGCACACCTCGGCGACGTCATGACGCACACCTCGGTGACGTCATGACGTGGTGACGTCATCACCGACGCTTGGGGACCTGCCGGAGGAGGGGCGGCGGACGGACATTGCGGTTGAGTCCCTGAAACCCGGGGCTCGGACTAGCACCACCAGAAGTTTCCTGCTCTTGCAGGTTTCGGGTGATCATCAGTGAGATCTTAGACGGACCTGCCAGAGAAGAAAATAGAAACAAAATGTATATTACACTTCAACAAATGTACCAATCCCTCAGAGCAGCCAATACAAATTCTAGATCCGTTTTATGTTAGAAGTACACTGGAAGAAAGCCAAAATTATATAAACGACCATATAAACTACATGGAGATCTAGTGTGAATACAAACATAAGGGAGCTCTGAGGGGTGAACACTGAGATGTGTTTGGTGATTTCTAAATTAAATATGAACAAATGTTATTTGCATCTGAGAATAATCCTTCAAATATGTTAAGCAATTTTCAAATGCTGTCTTAATTGTTTATTCAAAGAATCTCCAAAATAATTGAATAATCTTGTGCAATACAGAAGCTCGAAGTGTGCGTGCTAAACTGTTATTAAGTGTGTCTGATCTTCTTCATTGGGAGATTGTGCGTTTTCTGATTCTTTCTGCAAATAATAGAGGTATGCACTTTGTATGATAAGGTGTAACAGACATAAGAACTTACTTTTACGCTGACTGTACGCTGAACGACCACGGTCAAACTGGATAGGTGGAAATAGAATGATTTAGAGATTACAAACATGCTGATAGTAATTCAGTGTATGTTTAAATCTCAAGATTTTGAAAATATTCCCTTCCCGCCAGGCTTTAATAAACTATTTCACCGACGATTCCAAGTGGAACATTTGAAATTATATTCCTAGGTGTGCTGGCGGTTTCTAAACAATTGGCACAATTTGGGTCACTTTGGGTCTGGTTGGGTGTCAGATTTGCCTCATTTTCAGGGTGTTGACATGGGAAATCCAGATTTTGAAATTATTTCCACCTCAACAGGCCTTAATAAACTATTTCACTGACGATTTCAAATATGTACTTAAATGGAAGAGTAAAGGTTACTGCTGTAAGTGGGCTGGGGGGGGGGGGGGGGGGGGGGGTGGGGGGTTCTAGACAATTGGCAGATTTTGTGTGACTTTGGCTGGGGTCGGCAGGCAGAATTTCCTCATTTTCAGATAATCAGGCGTGGAAAATCACAATTTTGAAAATATACCCTTCACACTAGGATCTAATAAACTATTTCACCGACGATTCCAAGACACTCCCTATAAAATAGAACAGTTAAAATTATGGTCCTAAGCATGTTCTTAAATAATGCAGTT
The DNA here is from genome assembly GCA_950022655.1 of Alentia gelatinosa. Taxonomy (NCBI): domain Eukaryota; kingdom Metazoa; phylum Annelida; class Polychaeta; order Phyllodocida; family Polynoidae; genus Alentia; species Alentia gelatinosa. Next base: position 30,623,522 of record OX465584.1, on the reverse strand, counting down.
AACAATATGGCTTCTAAAAGTGGCCGATTTGACGTCAATTTGGCAATGGTGGGCAGTCAGAATTCCCTCATTTTCAGTGGGTTGATATGGAAAATCGATATTTTGAAATTATTTCTATCACACTAGGCCTTAATACAAAAACTAGCCAATCAGGCTGATAATATGTCTGTACTTATTGTCAAACATGCCAAATGACGGTATCTTTATTGAATAGAACGAATATATTTTGTTAAATCAATGACTTATGGCAATAGAGCAATTTGAAAAAAAAAAAAAACTAAAAAACTATTTCATCAACAATTCCAAGTATGTTCCTAAATAGAACAATAGAGATTATGGCCCTAGGTGTGCTGGGTGTTTCTAAACTTAACCTAAACAGTTTTGGAGTCAAGTTATGAATATATGAATATATGATAATAATATAAAACTCTCATTTTACCAGAGGCATAATGTTCTTATACCTAATTACACCGTAGAATGTCGCGTGCTCTCCATGCCATCTAGTGGATAAGGTGTAAAACTAAGGTGTGAATGTGCTGCTGTCGTGCTGCAAAGGTGTGAAATTGAGAACAATAGCGAGGCAATCATAAATAGGCCAACACGGCTGGATTTCTAATCCAGGTCTTCAAAGTCCGTGCCATAACCTGAAGACCAACCACCTTCCCGTTAATAAATATTTCCCATGCAACTTCTCGCTGTAGAATTTCGATTAAAAAGTAATATCCAAAACTTTGCAAAGCCTCACCTCCAAGGGTTTGGGTAGCGGCAGATCACGGGCCCCTGGCGGTGGAGAACTCCTGCCGTTGGCTCCGTCCTCGTACGAGTCACAGTCGGCGTTGAAGCTGGGCGGGGCGAGCGTGCGGCTGTGGTGGGCGTTCTGGCGGGATTGTCTACGCACGCAGTCGTTCATATAGATCCTGGACATCCCACTGCCCGCCCTCTCCCCTGCGCCCTCCTCCTCTCCGAGGAAGTGGTGGCTCTGTGGTCGTTCGTGGCGGGCCCGGAAGGACCTTTGTGGCGCAGTGTCGTTGTAGATCATTTCACTGTACCCCTTGATAAAGAGTTTCTTGCCCGGAGACGGGGCCGGGGCGGCGGCGGCGGCTGCGGGGTCGGGCCCGGCCGAGGAGGCGGGGAGGGAGAAGTGGGGTGCCGAGGCACTATAACTGGCGCCGTTGGTGACAGGGGGTCTGCTGGGGGCCGCAGTGTTCTTCGTTCGTATGGCACTCGGTAAGTTGTTTATTGATGAAGAACGCTCGCGCCGGTCCCCCAGGAAACCGTCAGACTGCAACAGTAATTAGTGGTCCTAATTACCACTGAACAAGTAGCGTATGGAGAGAGTACTGGCGAAACCAGACTGGTGTAAAGGCAAGGATTAAAAAGAATATTCTCATAAATGATCAAAACCACACTATTTATTTTTTATGCATTACCCTCCCCATATGTGCTGCAGGATATCTATTTGTTAATATAAATTCCATGTTTTCCACACTCTTGTCGTGGGAAGTTTTTGATATAACTCCCACCCCCCCCCCCCCCCCCACCCCCTCCAAATCCTATCATTGACCAATCTACACAGACCGCATTTTTACTGCGATGATAAATCTTTCAATATGGAAACGCACAGACTCACACACATATACATATATGGACAAAGTCAAAAGTGTCCTCTGTAGGTTTCTATCAATTTTATATTAATAAACACTTTATAACTTAGATAAGATTAGTTTCTTAAAATGTTCATGAATTTCAAACATTTGAAGACTTAAGGGTGCTGGGTTGAATTCAGAGGTATACAATTTGTGCATGGGTGAGGAATGGGCGGGAGGTGTGGGATGTGGGGTAAGTGGTGGTTAAGGCTGAGATATGTTAGAACAAATTGAATACAAACCTCGCCGAGTAAGCGTTCCTCGGCGGTTATCGCGGCCACCTCTTTGTCAGTCTTGCGCACAAAGTGTTCTATGAACTGCCTGCATTTTGCAAATAAAGGTAAAAAGTGCTTAATTCTATGTTAAACTAAGTACTCCTGCTATATTAGAATTACTTGGATATTACATATTATACATGCCTTGACTCTACATTTGCGAAAACTTAGCAGTGCATGGTAGCTCCCAAACCATCCTGATATTACAATACTGCCGACAGTGGAAGATCTTTCGAAAGAAATAACATCATCTCATTGTTGGAATACTGTTCATTCTTGTTTGAAAGTTTTTGAAGAATGGATCAAGCTTTACTTGAACGACTACTTCACTGCGGAATGCGCATTGCGCTAAACAAAGGGTATCACAGATACTCGATTACTCAACTTTCTGAACAAATTGCAGAACATAGGTAAAATTGTTGAATTCAAGAAATTACTTACATTCCTGATTGCCAACGAATAATATAAAAGAGCAGACCATAGGAGCAACCATACCCATCCCATTAATACGCTAAAACTTTATTTCTCGGTTTTGTATTTTTATCTTGATGTGCAATACTGTCTGTCACCTGTAACCTGCTACAGCGAGTGTTCCATGAATTGGGCCTCTAAACAGGCAGCCGAGCTGGCGCCAGGCTGGGAATGTGCAAAGAGTGTATGAATCTGAGCTCTTCCACCAACCCACCTATTCTAGCCGGCTGACGATCACACGGCGCACACACAGTACCCAGTGGCCACCCAGTGACCACTTCCACCAAGCTGGGTGGTCAGATGGCGCCAGCAAGGTGATAAACAGGCAGGGGCTAATGCCGCTGCCGTCTACTCCAGCACCATAACAGCTGGCGATCTAGCTAGGCAGTGTTCCACTGTCTTGGGACTTGTACAGGAATAATGACGGCTCATCAATTTTCCGCAGAATACTACGTTTAACCGAATAATGAAGGTAAATAGAGATAAGTGTTGATGAAGTCTATAGCACACTCTGGTGCTAAAATCCTGCCAAAACTTTCAAAAATGTCTGCACTTTTGGACTCTGCTCATGGGTTAGCGGCCCCTGCGTGTTGCTCATTCACGTTGACCACATGCACTGCGGTATAGGCCGGGGGCAGTCAACATGGATGCCAGCAACACTCTTGGCATCCCCAGCCAGCCGCCACTAAATATCAATTGAAACAGTTTTTGGTCATTGATGCTTTGCAGGGAGTATTGTACAAGTTAGCACTCATAACTGCCGGTGGCCAGCTAGCTGACAACGGTTTTTTTAAAACAAACTGCAAGGACCCAGCACCGCTGGCCACCAATCAGGCAGACCTCACGCACTCTTCCACCGAGCAAATCATTGCCGCCAACGCACAAAATGGGCCAGCAACAACCATACAGGTATTGGCCATGGCCATGGCGCCAGCTTTGTGGAACAGCGGCTTACAACGGTTTGTATCTGAAAAAAAAAAATCAAGGTGAGAGATATAGAAAATAAACCAAAAATAAAAGTCCTAGGCCATCTAACTGTCCCCATACAAATGTGATGCACAGATGATTACCCTGTGGTGGGGCTGAGGTTGGCTCGCTTGGCGGGGTCCAGCAGCGCTTCTCTGATCTCGTTATAGCTGCGGATGGTGTCGTTGATCTCAGGGTGGGTGCCGGACGAGTTGGACGTCCTTCGCTGTTGCTGGGCACGCGACAGGTAGCTGGCGTTTCTACTAGTATCTGGCACGTCCAGAGTGACCTCACGGCTGTTGTTGTTGCGGTTCTGCTGTGGCACGGACTGCTGGCTCGACGAGGTCTTGGTGGAGCATGGTGTGAAGTTCGTGTGGTGGTTGGCAGTTCGAAGCTGCTGGCTCTGCTCCGACTGCAGACTCACTTTACTCAGCGTAGGAGGAGGTAAGGTCGGAGCAGTGGCCGCCACTCTGCTCTGACTCGCGCCAACAGAGGGCGCTACAAGAGAAAATCACAATATAAGGAGGTGGCTACAAGAGCACTACCAAGTAGAGCCGATACAAGACAAATTACAACAGTTTCTTACATTTGTTTTTTTTGCGTAAGAGTGCAGATCGGTATAGCCACGTCCTAAAATTGAAAAAGTTTCTTACATTTGTGTAAAGAATAGGTCCCTTTTAAGTGTAGATCTAATGAATATTACTTTTTTTCCTGGCTGGCGTGAGGTGTTTTGCCACGTCTCTTACTATTTTTTAATGAAAATCAAGTAATTAAGAGCCATTTCCAAGAAAGAACACACTTATTTCCTGAAGTTTAACTATGCCTTCAATAAAAGAGAAGAGGCCTTTCCACCGAACTTATAATACCTTAGCATTACTAAGATGGGCTTACAGTGGAAGGTAGCGGACACAGATTATTTACTATCCAATCGTACCGCACTAACATATATGGGGAAGGATTCATCATATTTACAGTAAATCTAGGAGGTCAAATTGTTTTTCTGAAAATCGTCATGTTTGATGTTTCAAATATCCCCATTAAAAGCGAATTTTCATAAATTAGTGAGGTACACATAAATCAACATAACAACAGGCTCAAGTCCAATCCATCCGCATGTACCAATGATAGTGGGAAGGGTGGGTTGATACACGACTGCGTACAGTCCCTTGTCACATACCAATCCTCCCTGTCCGCCCCGGTTGATACAAGCCGATGTAGAGGTCATTCATGCCCTCTTCTGTGCGTATCTCTTGTACAAAAATTGGAAACGTCAAAATGGACCAGGATTTGAAACTTATGTGACAGACTTGATGAGACACGGTGGAAATAACAATTTAAAAAAAAGAGTATAACAAGATCTGAGTGGTACAAGGTACAGTGAAACTTCGTTAAGACCGTGTCACAATAAACGTAAGACTCCAGTGTGAAATTACCTCGATCAGAAATGGGTTTCTGTAGCCAATATTCAGTATATGAATTCATCGACAATATGTTATGATACTAATATCAGACCCTATGCAGTTATGAATATATTAAAACCACATACGTTCAATCATCAAAATGCTCTCAGATAGTGTGCTAACAGCTGTATTTCTAATGATCAAGTGAAACATATATTATGAAGGTACTGCAAGTACTTGCATGTCTTTCTCGTCATAGCAAACGAGTCAGTTAGATGTCGACTCTGTGTTGGAGAAATGATGAAGACCATTGTAGATTCACTACTTACTACCTGTATACGCATAGTGGTCGCCCTCTGTTTTAATTACCTTAATTCAGCTGTAACCCTATACTTAGGACCTCATTATAACGAAGTTTCACTGTATTTTTATTCACCTCCAACAAAATTCAAACCAGTTAGTTCTGTAAATCATTCAGCTTATAACGAAGAGGAAGAAGAAGTGTTGTGATCTTTGTCTTCTTAATAATTGTATCAAACATTCCTAATATATCACCTCTTTTTGGTGTCCTGGTTGACACAAATCATGAACAAGAGCAACTCAAAGGATCCACCATGCTCGCCGACAAACTGCCCCTTGCCGGATCACATGACCACCCGATACACCCAACGTGTCACCTCAGGGCTCATAAAACACAAGAAAATGCAGAAAAGAAATCTCCTGCCTACTCAACGACTGCACACGTGCTCAGTAACCGTGCTGAGAACTACTGGCCAACTACGTAGGGTGAGTTGCTCATCGGGGGGGGGAGGGTCAACAAGGCCAGGTGAGTCTGCGGTACCGGAGTAGAGGGCGTGGCGGGTGGGTGGGTCGGTGCAGGGGTACGGTCAACAGTCCAGAGAACAGTGCGTGGTATACTTTGTCATTGGGAGCCCGGCAGGACGTCGGAGCTGCTCGGCTGACTGAGGCGCTCGAGCACGCTGGTCATCCACTGATCTAGTGACATCTGCCAGAGTCGCCGGCCCGTGCCCTGAGCTGCAGCTCCCGCCACGTCTTTGTGTGTTAAAGTAGAGACTGGGTCAGTTGGGAGGCGCCCACAGAGCTGCTCGCAGAGGGTCGGTGTAAGGAGCGAGAGCAGCTCCATTCTCAAACTACAGTTTCAGTCGTATGATGTAAGTAAAGGTCGCAGACGTGGAAGAAATGCTATGCACTTACATTATTTTGTGATTTATACCCCAAACTTCTCAATGAAGATCTCGGATTTTAAGGAGTTTTATTCACTATATTGCTAGAAGACGCTAAATTATATCATGAAGCTTATTTCTTCGACCAAAAAAACCAGCTTGGTTAGTAGTGATTGAGGTTAATATTTAATAAAGACCGAAAAGAACACAATCTGTCTAGATGAATAATGTAATATACATCTAGGCTTAGCTGGTTTTTGTTAAAACCCTTAGTACACTGCCTAAACTGCTAGTATGCTAACAGCAGACACAAGGCTCCACGCCAAACAAGAAATGGGTCCCTTTTTTCAACCTTCAGGGTTAATTAAAGATAGAAGTAGTTCGGGGTTAGATTTCAACACAACTATGGAGTCTATTATCTCGGAACATCTATGACAATATTGATGGGAGTTGTGTAGTATTATTTAGCTGCTCCCACTCATACAGGACCTTTCTATCTACTACCGACTAAATAAGTACAGCTGAACTCAGAGGAAGAACAAAACATGTAGAAGCCTAAGGTAAGGATTTAGGGTTGTTCTTGTGTTAGATACTGGTGGTAAATGCAAGGGAAAGTCACTAGGAAATATTAGCTAGCTATATCATCAATGGAAATCACTTTGTACACATCAGATTCCACTTGGATTCAGAACTTATCCTGTATACGTCTAGCACTACGGACCTCTCTAATGCTATATAAACATGTGCATCCATGAAAGAATTCTACTGTACCTGGTGCATTATGAGAACCCTTGACCTGTCTGCGGTCCATAGAAGGGGCAACTAGGGGAGGATCACTTTTTTGTCTACCCACATCTCGAAGTTTGGCTTTCCGCATTGCTGAGAAAGAAGAGATAGGTAATTTACTGTCACAGTTTGTTTAATTGATTATCCATGTTTGTTATTCAAAGACATCCAGCTATTAGAAGAACAGATATTTGTTGTAACACCGACTTGTGTCACCCAAGTCCTTGGCTGCAAGAAACGCCAGAGTTAAATGAACTTTTAATAGATGAATTAATGACAAGAGAAGAGATGTAGATATAGATATAATCGGATTCAGAAAGACGAGGAATAAAGGCAGGATGTATTCCAAGGAAATATAGAAAAAGTGGAAATAAACAACGAAATGCAAAGAGTTTGCAGGAGGAGAACCTTACCTTGTGCTCTGGGCTGCTTCTCCATCTCTTTAAAAGCCTTTTCTCCATCGAGCGTCAGTTCCTCCTCCATTGTGACACGTTGCTGGTCTGTTCTCGGTGTCTGGGCGGAGTCTTCACCTCGGGTTTCGGACTTGGTGCTGGATGGCAGGAGGGTGATTGAGGAGTTGGTGACAGACAAGGACTTGGCACTTTGCACACGACCGATGCTGGACGAAGAATGGCTGGCTGAGCTCATATGGGACTGGGGCCGCACTGTTCGAGCTGAGTAACCTGAATAAATACAATAAATACTCATCAGTACATGTAGATCCACGATTTGAAGCTATAGAAGGATCTTCGACAGGTTCATAGCTGAGGTATGGAAGGTACAATGAGGCCCTAGAATGATAATGTTCAGTCTTTCCACAGAGAACAGAAAGGATCAGTTGTAGCTCTGTAATGTAACTGCTTTGGTAAAGTTTCTAATCTATTGTAACACTATCATCTATCAAAATAAATCAAACGAACAAATAAAAATCACACACTAATGATGCTGAAGAAACCATATCCTTTTCAAGATAGAAAATAAAACACCTATGACCTGATATGAAAATAAAACCACTTAAATATAATATTAAGTTTTAATAGATGGGTGTTTTCAACATTAACTATAACAATACTTTTTTGATGTATTAATATCCTAAGAAGGCTTACCTTCTCAAAATATACAATAGATCTAGATTTCTAAAGCCTAGATGTACAAAATAACATTTTGAAAATTACTGAATATATGGATTGACTACCGACTGTAAATAACAATTTAAAGTAGTTAAAATCATTCCAACATGCAGGCATCTTATAATGGGATGATTGGCCCCTTCTTAGAGGAGAGGTTTCTTTATTCAGCGTTTTTCATGCAGGTTTTCAGAATCAGATTATAGACAGATTTAGCAATTTGCATAATCATGAGTCAAAAGATGGAGAGAGCAACATACATTTGATTCCTTAACTATCATCTTAACTATAATTTGTAGTTCTGAAAACCCTCTCAACTAAGATATAAAATCCGGTACAAAACGGGGCCATATCTTAAAACCAGGTGTGTGAAGTGCTTTGGGAATCAAACAGTGCTGCCGGTAACCTTGAAAACGGAATCATGTGCTCAAATCATAACGGTGTATCAAAACGGGTAGCAGATTAATGGCGCTAGGCATATTAGAATATCATGGCATTCAGGTACGCACAGTAAAATTAGGTAATTGAGAATCTCGTTAAGACTTCAACATTTTCAACTTGAATACGAACTCTGATTAGAGATATTACAAAACCAGTCTCTCAAAAGCACCCAACTTAGCACAAGTGTTTGTCAATGACATCCTTTGTGACTTTCTGTCTTAAAACACAATAGTAAGTGTTTTATGCATCTATTATCACCCATGTATGTACTAGTTAAGGTTATTCCAATCGGAAGTATGGGGCTATCACATCAACCTCGGGTCGAGTACTGCAGTAGGTTGTAAACAAGAGTCAAGTGGAGCAGTGTCAGCAGTTGTCACTGGCTTTGGTGAACGATTCTTATGAATGAAATAATCACGGCAAGATTATGTTATTTGGGAAAAAGGTATAACATCCATATATTTAATTCTGTTGAGTTTGAGAATAAATATCACACATGTATGCCATGTCAGACCCTCTCATTTTTCTGGAGACCATTTGTAATAAATGGTCACAGCTCTGGAACACAAAACAGTGACCGAGACCTCTCAACTCTCAAGTAATTGCTATTGTTGTGACCAAAAAGTCTCTGGAACGTGACGCCCTCTAAACGGTCATTAACTGGTCACTATTAACGATTGTCACAACTGAAAAACACCTCCCAGGTCTCAGAGAGAAACGCTTTACGCTGGACATAATGATATGGGACAGAATCCTCGCCCGAAGCGTCATATTCAGTCTCAGTAGTATGAACATCTTCTTGTACCAAACACTCTAGGTAAGGGTTTACAAGCATGGGTTGGGAAATAACAAAAAATCCGGAAAAAGGGTACCCTGAGCTTGGGGGCCGGTATTTTCAGATGTCCTAAAGTGGATTTCTTGCCTCAGCTCAGAACTTAGAGGGCCCTGTTTTATTGTATAGCTTATTTTCTCCTCGAATTCACATGGACATCAGGAATGGCCCTTGGGACGTAACATAAAAACGGAAATTCGGGGAAATTCCATGTCTCGATTTATATCTGGAGACTTGGGATCAGAATGTATCGCTTTGGAAGCAGGTCCCATTCACTCCTGCCACATTGAAATGACAACAGTTCATAAGTCACTGCATCAGAATGGAATCAATGGGTAATGTGCGACTGGGGACATGGTCTACAACTCTATGGTTAGAAACTCACCATTATAATAAAGAGGACTATTCTGTGTTGTTTTACATCACAGGTGAGATCAAGGGATGAAAGAAAAACTGAGGTGAGATTGACAGGTAAGTAGCGTGACAGCGGTATGACCGGGACTTGAACCCGACACCTTTAACCATCAGACTGCACCAAGATCTCCAAAATACTACTGGCACTAAAGACAAATATTAGCGTGAACATGCAAGACGTAAAAGACAAGGTATGCTGAATCTACGATCCTATGTGCTGCTAATGTTGATTCTGATTGCTGATCATTGATACTAAAGAGAATCGTGGGGGTTTATGTTATCGCCATGCAGAATTTCGGGAGAGAAAGAAATGATAGAACGTTTTTATCATACACCTTTATATATGGAAATGGAAGTCATGACACAATCATAACATTTCTAGCGTCCACAAGTCGTAAATAATGATATCAAATGGATGTCACCCTCCAAGTTGAAATAAAAGTCTGTTGCTGATTTGCTAATAGCTATTAAACAAATTAATGAATTATTGAAATTTGTTGTTGGACATCTTTTCTTTCTGTAACTATTTGGATTGTAAAGGGGTATGATAAATGGGACACATCCTTCCAGACACTATGACAGCCTGCAGTTCCTAGTGATAGGCTCCTGGTCAGTCCTCAGGTGATACAGGACATCATATCATCTGGAGGTTGATATCCTTACAGTAGAATCACATGACAGACAAAGCGGACGACGTGACGTGCCTATAACGTGTGTCACGTAAAATATAGTTCCTACTTGGGAAGAGTTACTGTGTTATTTGGGGGTCAAAAACGTCATGCTGCTATGCGTGCCATCTGGTGGGAGGGTGGGGAGCCTTGGTGGTGGTGACGTCATCCGGAGTCGTGGTAATGGAGATGTATCGATTGATATCAGTGGGTTAGCTTAAAAATAAAAACATAAAGTATACTTTCTACAGGTTCGAATTTCTTCGGGAAAAAAAACCAAAAATAGTTAGTCTCCTGTCAACAAACTGTTTTACACCGGTATACTCTCTGAAATGTGTTGTCATTTATCGATCCACTGCTATGATCAAAGATCAAGTTTATCTGTATAGAAAATGAGTCTTGAAATGTGAATTACTAGCTTTAAGTTGAACTGAAAAATGACGCTTTTAACTTTATATACATGTGGTAGTTGTGATTGATACTACAATCAGGTAAAATTTAATTGCAAGAATGGTAAATTGTATTTGTGTAAAACTTTGTTGGACGTTGGTGTATAGTACAAAGGGAACAATTCACTTCTTGCAGATTGACTTGTGCATCTACACATTTGATATTACAACAGTGCATTTACGGGTCAGTCTTCCAGTGACGTGAAGTTCTACATTTCCCCCATTATTTCAAGTAATTCGCTGGGTCAACACATTGTGAAACCAGAGAGACATTGAAACATACGATTTGTATTTGCGATGCTTTATGATATTTTAGTTACGCAACGGTATACTTGGTTAGACACACAAACACACTGGTGCGAGGGGAATAACTCCATATATTTCAATGATTGTTCAATGCAGTCAAGACATATGAAAATCTCTGGAGTTGGATGTGTTTTGTGATAGGGTTAGTAGGTCAAGCCTGGAGCACATTGAAGAGACCACTCTTGCAAACGTTAGCACCCACAGTGCAGCGTTTGTATAAAAAGCTTTCCACGTGCTTTTCCATTAAGGGAAACCTACCCGTCATGTCTGGTATGTCAGATAACGATGGGGAGGAACTCCCTGTGGGCACAGAAACCAGTTGTCATCATACGACAATGTCAAAGATACAGGTTGCTATGGTGTCATTTTCTATACCAGATTTCACAGCTGGTATACAGGATATCGAAACTGGTTTTCGAATTTTTGGGCAATAGACGTTACCCCAACATTGAAAATACCAATAGAGCACTTAAACTACATGAACAATACTTATGTATGCGATGAGTATATGAATAGGAAACAAGTATATATTTTGGAGGTATATCTAGGGGATGTTCTCTGAATTTTACACAAAAGTGTTAGAATGGATAAGCTGTACCTCATTACCACGTCCTTCTAATTTTACAATTATATTATATTTGAAATTCCCTTGATGGAATCTGACTTTATTTCAAATGATTTCAAATGTCTATGAGGTCTTGTTCAGTGACGTTCGTAATAAAAGTGGTTTTACATCACGATACAAGATTGCTTCTTTAGAAAAAATAGAATTAAGTAAATAACCTGACATAATCATGGAGACCTCATATGAGACCCCATACACTCCACCGTGCCTAGAGTTAGGAGGAAGTACCAAAATGGATAGGGTTGTATCTTATATACACCCTTCGACAATATCTTTTAGTGTGACCACATTCCTAATCTCTGCATGGAGACATTCATATTGTGTACTTTTGCCTGCAATTCTTAAGGAAATATGTTTTAAAAGAGTAAGTTTAGCAATAACTTATTAAACTAACATATATTCTGTGAACAAATAGAATGCTTGTTTTTCAGCAGGAGACTGTAATCAAATAAAATTTGTGCTAATAACGTGCACAAACAAGGGACAATGTATGCCAAGACATAACCACATATACTCAAAAAAGTATATAGTTCTATTTTCCCCTATATTTATCTATTTATAGCAAAGCGCTCAAAATCAATAGTTTACATTTAATAAGATTATTTGATGAATTAATTTTAAATGAGTATTAGATCCCCGAGCTTCCACAGTGCGTTATGAGATGTGGGGATGTGGTTCTTAGTTCTCAATACCAACTCACTGCCTCCTTGATAAACTACAAACCCCACATTACTCTTATATCACAGCCAATACGTTTCTCAAATTTTCGTCTGCAACACGGTCGGCAATTTAGCCTCTATATCATCATACTTGACAATATGATTTTTTTCTAATCATACTGGGCAGATTTTTTTCTTCAATTCTTTGACCATGTAGAGTGTTGATACTAGGACTCTTCTAACATGTTTTTAGTTATCTATGGCTCTCACCTCGTCTTGTGGGGTCGCGATGTCGCTCACGTTCCAGGGACCCGTCAAAGGGGAGAGGGTGCTGTTTGATGGGACTTGACTTGCCCTGGTCCAGCTTCTCCTGCTCCCCCTGTAAGGTAATTAACAAAGGACACTTTACATGAATGTAATATTTTATACAGCAACACAAACACTGAACACTTCCAGACAGGATCCTCCTTACACTTGCTTGATTCTTTTCGCAGCTTCTCCAGACCCAGAAACCACACCAGAGGCAACTTTGTGGAAGGGGCTTTGTAAAGGTTCCCATGGTTGGCATAGCCTTTCAATGGGATCAACCTTGTACCAGCTTTCCATTTTTAACCTTCATAGGAGAGCCATATTTAAAAATTCAATCAATTCAAAATCTATTCTGATATAAGATATATAAGTGGGATTCCGGAACGTTCTCACTATTGATGGCCTTTTGTACGAGCATGTAGCTGAAATATCATGGATATTCAATAGATTCCTTTATTTTACTTTAGATTCTAACAGTAAGTTCAAGTTGGTGTGAATCAAATGGTTTGGCCAAATCGGCAAGGTTTGTCGATAGACTGATTGGAGATCATGCTACAATAGCAACACAGGGACGACAGAAGAGATTAACAAGACCCTGGTTCTTGCCGACGTCTAACTTTAAAACAGTTTTAAATTTGTGGGTACTTAACTGATCTGTTCATTGGCTATCTTAGAATCCGAATCTTTATACATGTGAGGAGAGGCCAAAAGTTTAGAAGTTAGGGCAGAATTTTAGTGCCAGAGTGTGTTATACACATTTATTACATTAACACTTATCTTTGTTTACCTTCATCATTCCATTAACTGCAGTATTCAGCAGAAAATTGAAGAGCTCTCATAGATACTTACATACCCTAACATTGCAGAAATGGCCTAGTTCTGTGGAGTAGGTTCGATGTGCTCCTATTGAATGACCAGAGAACAAGCAAAGCATGGATATGCGACCAACGTCCACCAGACGGCGGGGCAGAACCATCACCCCGCCGACGCTGGTCGACTGCCTGGCTGAGTGGAAGAGGTTGCTAGGAGCCTGCATGGGTGCCATGTGGGCATCAGCCAGCTAGAATAAGGTGGGTTGGTGGAAGAGCCTATAGCATTTGCACATTTCCAGCCAGTGGATTGCCCGATGCCGGCAGGGCCGCCTAGCCTGCCTGCCTGCCTGTTAAAAGCCTAGTTGGTGGACCACTCGCTTAAGTGTTTAACCTGCTCTTCCCTGCCGGTTGCTATCCTTGGGCTGTAACCTTTTTTTTTTATAGTCTTTTATTCACTTCTTTCAAGAATTGGAAGATCTTCCAGTGAAGTACAAACAGCATGTTACATCATTGTTATACACAGTAGTGAACAATTGGGTGATTATAGTGATGATGAATGAACAAGATTTAACACTGGCCCCTTGCGGCTGCCAAATGGGCACCGTGCAATGGCCACACAGTACCGTTTTCAGGCCCAGTGGAGCACTCTCTTCAGGGCATTTTGCAGAACTATCTCTGAAGGGGTGCATGAAAGTAAGGTTATGACAATACAAACAGACGACTTTCCTACCTTCCTCTGCTGCTCTAGGAGGTCCTGCTGGCGCTGTTGAGCTGCAGACAGCTCCACCAGATGTCGCTGTGCTGCACGCCGGTCTGTTTTGGCACTGGCCGACTTTGCTTTATTACCTAGTTCCTCTAAATCTTCTGTAACAAGAAAACGTCAAAAATTGAATTAGAATTGTAGGAAAATAAGCAAACAGTTTGTGTTTGAAAACAATAAGGGAGCGATACAGCTTGGAATCTAATACTTTATTTACAAAGAGATAGACGGTAACTAAAAGTGCACTTGGCTAGGTATCTACTGAGATATATGAAGTGGTGCACTGTGCTCCAGACTTGGATGATATAAAAATTGGAAATAACAGAACGTCTATAATGAAAGCTAGGAAAGGAATATTTACAATATGCATGCAAACCACAGCCATGTAATGCCGAGTCATAAACTGGAGCATTCTATGATCGTCAGCTCACCACCAGAAAATCCCAAGCTATTGAAAACTTATTCCATAACTTTAACAAATAAAGCAAATTCTTTTAAATCATGCGTAGTCAAAATGTTTTGAATAAAGACCTTAATATGTACAACATCGATAAGATTTATACTTTGATATATATATTTTCTAAAACACACAGCTAAACACAATCAGAAAAGAATCCGCTGTAGACTAGCAACACAGAAATCTGAACCATTTGAAAGGAAACTGACCAATTGACAAAATAACCAATTAATAAATTCAAAACAAAAAAGGTGTGCTGCTGCGTTGTTACCCTTGACGCCTATGTGCATGGTGGAGAGGGTGGCGGGGGAGGAGTGTGAGAGACTAGCCACGGTTACGATTAGGAGCTGAGAACCGTCATCCCGGAGTTGTTCATGCCCGTGCACGACAGACTTCTTGCCACGCACATCAAGATTAGACCAGCTGTCGGGTCCAGCTGGCAGCAGTGAGAAGAGACGGTACACAGCCAGGTTATTGTTACTGCCGTGACTAACGGTCGGTGCACAAACTAGACCAGACCAGACTGCCTTGTAGACCGTCAATGGTTCTGGCGACGTGTCGTAGTGAGTGGGTAGGGTTAGAGGTAACGGTTAAGGTATACAGCACACTTATGCTCTAGTGTCAACTCTCACACATTCAACAAATCAACATGCTCAGTGGTATGGTATAAAGAACGGTTATAAGGGTTTACATGCATATTGCAAAAAATAAATCTTAAAGCTACCTCTAGAAAAGGACTATCATTTCCTCTACCTCGTGATGAGGACGGATCGCAGGTATCATTTCATCATGGTGGCTAATATTGATTTATCTTACAGTAAAGTTTGTTCAATGTCAACTTCCGATTTATTGATACCTTATATAGCTGATACTTTAAAATAAATATTCACGATATTATAGCCCTGCAAACATAAAAGGCGACTGATTGCCTCCGATCTATAAACGTTTCTTAATCACTGTCGGTCTAAAAATCATGGAAATAATAGAGGTAACGCTTTATAAAGAAACCATGACTGTTACATCAGCTTGCCAAATAAACACAATATTCATCATCTTTACACAATGGCACCACCACCAAGATTTCCAACATTCACATAATGCAAATGTAAATAGTTATTCATCGACAGACAACAAACAGAAGTGAAGTACTCTACGATATAGTGGGTTTTTTTCTGTATTTGCGCACAAGACATTTTCAAGGTAGGTCTGTATCTGGTTTAGAGGTATACCATAAAGTGTTCTTACTTTTATCTGGAATTTAGGTTACCACAGATGCATTTCTTTTAACGCCAGCACGAGAACGAAAAGGTAAACTATCTCTCAAAATTCTAGTTCTCCAACTGAGAAAAATCATTATACCATGTATTCTCGAACACATTCTTTTGAGTAATGTCTTTGATCGCCATTTGCTCACCAAATACGATATTTTGTTGAGGCATGAATAAATCCACGTCGACAGCTTACCAACAATAATAAATTACGAAATGCTTTCTGTGTAAAACTAAGGTAAAGTTCAGATCGATGAGGATATATAGTTTTTGTCTGTCAACATTTTTGCAGCCAGTTGGTTTGTGTCTCGTTCCAACAGTCAATCTGCCTTTGAGAACTATTTTCTAGGCGATTGTCTAATTTTTGTGAGGGTGGTCAACTACTATTGTGGAGCTGCTATTACTAGTGTGACGTGGTGTAGTTCTGGAGTTGCGAATATGAGTGAAGCTTTGAGACTTTGTCTGATCTGAGGAGACCTTGCACATCTCCAGACTGGTGGACGCCTGTGAAGTGAGTCTGCTCTGCAGGTGATGGATGACCAGAGCCAGATCCAACCACGATGTGCTTACCTCGCCTAGGCAATGTGAGTGGCATGTGAAGCTGCTACCAATTATCACATATCACAATGAAGGTGTACTTTTAATAGGTCATACTCCACCTTGCGCCTTGTAGACGTACTGATCCACATCACAGATCTCCGCCCATTGCTGGGGGCTCTCACCACGCGCTTCCAGGTGCGCCACACCGTCATTTGACAACCGCAGGTGTAACCGATCAAAAGCATCCATTTTGGGCTCAGGCACTTGGAGATGAGTTTGCGGGCGCAGCATGGGAGCGGGTGAGCTGTTCATGCTGGACTCTCTCCATGAGGTCTCTGTGGTGGAGTAGGTCTCACGTGCTGACTGTGCACGTGACGTGTCGTGAGACCGCGCACTGCGCACCCCGCGCTGTGACCGGCGTCGTGGTGTCGCCGATCGACCGAGACACGGACTGGTCGCAGACCGACGTCCAGACTTCAGCAGGACTACAGGACACATGAAAGTGCTCCCTAATATCAATTATTTGATCTCAAAAAAAAACAAAAAAACAAAAAATTCAATGTCTTTTTCCTAGTAATTCTGAGGTGCTTTGTGTGAGTGTGATACTATTGTACGTGTGTATACACAAATAGCTGTAGAACCTTTAATGACCTCTGTGGTGGATACTTGTTATATGAGTTGACACACAATGCAGTTCTGTAGGAAACTCTGTGTGATGAAATTGAATGTGAAAAGTCTGGTGACATGACCTCATGGATGCATCACAAACAAGCTGATATGAGCAGAATGCAAACAAACTATATGTCTACTATTCTATCTATATTTGAAAGGCAAAAAAACTAAAGCTGTGAAATGAAGGAAACAGAACTAGTTCACCAACTATTACACAAAGTGAGATCAAGAACTAAACAAAGAAAACTAAACTATGCTAAATTAAACTAAATCTGGGTGCGTTGGTGGCACGGGTTTCAGGTGCAGGTCCTAGAGAAGCGAACTAGTGAACAAACCGAGCTGGTCGCCGCTAACGGAGTAGGTGGAGGCAATGCGAGCCGTGGGTTTGGGAAGCTTGGCCGAGGGGTGCTGGTGCTGAGGTTCACTGAAGGGCAGAGCGCCACCTAACACATCTAACAGAAGGTCAGATGAAGGTCAAACCAAACCACAGACGTGACAATAATGTAAAACAAGATACAACACTAGAATTAGGCCCTCGTGTTCGGGCTAACAGTTAGCGACGTATAGTGAAAGACAATGATAGGGAAACGGGTTGTTATATTGCCAATTGATGAAAATAATTCAATGAATAAATATGGTACATTTACTCAGCTATCAGTACCATTAAGATACTTTAGCAATGGATTCAGTTATAAACCAGGTAACTTCAGCTCAAACCCAGTGATATGACATAATGCTAGATAGGAACTGAATATAATTGCAACAAATACATGGTTGTCTAATTAGGACGGAGATAAGTTTATCAATGAACTATCGTAGAATGATTGAAAAGGAAAGTCTACAAAAAATAAATACAAACTCAACTAACTACCGGTGCAATTTGTGCGTTTTTACAGTAATGAACAAAACAAAACGAGGATATAAAATTATAAACTAAAATATACTTAAATTACAAAACACCACACAGAAGGTTAGTGCTTTTAACAAAATATTTGTTCGAAAATCCTGATACTACATGTGATAAAACTAGGACTGGCGGATCTATAAAGTTCCCCTCTCTATACCTCTGCTGATGTGGAAAAGTCAAAAGAAGCTGTTTCATGTATAGAGGTATGTTGTTTCGTCAATATATTATTTTAATGTAAACAAATCGTAATTATCTGACCACTACAGCAAGACTGGACGTTCTATGAACACTTAGAGGCTTTATATTAGAACTAATTGGTAATGAAGGTAAATTATAATTAAAGTTACTAAACACTGTATTTACAAATGAAGAAACTGCTTCATTGTGAAGGAGCTCTGAAGCCAGATCAATCAAGGATCTAAAGCTGCTCACTCGAAGAATCAAAAGTACGACCCCCTAACTTTCTGCATGTATCATATTCATATTAATCTTAACCCTGGCCAATGACGTATTCTAAATAACCCACTTGATTTTATTCAGATAAGCAACAGATAAGGATATTTATGTTTCCAACTGATGAAAACCTACTGCACTAACTTAATGCAATGTTTCTACTGAAGATACACAAATATTTGGTAATGAGCATTTGCACTAGGGAGCAGTTTTTTTTAAATTCAAGTTATATAGATATTTCTATTTTATGGTTCTTAAGAAAACTAAAATAAGGCTAAAAATAGTGTGCATTTAACACCAGATCAAGGTGGTTCTAACCCGTACCGACCGTCTTTCAAAAAGTATGAGGCTTTGGGCTTTGACAGAGAGCCCTCAGAGTCCTTGGGAGAGGCCCCCGTGCTAAACATCAAAATAAAATTGTATGATATATTCGTGAGGGTGACTATGCATCATGGTATAATATCATGAAGTTGCTTAAGTGTATAGGAAGATCGATTCAACAACTCACATCCGACCATACTGCCAAACAGCAAGTATAACAGAAATCGTAAAGGAAAGAGATAATTCCATTTGTCAGTGAGATAATTTTCTACCATCAAGATTGTCCCGAAAGAGTTGATACACCAGAGGAGTAAACACAGAGAACTAGAGAGAACTATCCATCTGACCTACTCAGCAGACCATAGACATTTGGCAAGTATACATCCCTTCTGTACAAGAGCGAATGCAAGTACTATGTGACTATAGTCAGGTCGAATAGCTTCTTACACAAAGTTATGCATATATGTATAGCGCTGCTTTTAAGATTCAATGTACACACCAACACAATCAGGTTAATCGCTATGCTGCTAGGTCTAGCATTCTTTGCTCCCCAAAATAACTACTCGTTGGGTCACCTCGATGTGGGTGGGACAGCCGATTCTTTCAATGTATATTTCAATGATTAAAACACGTATGTTGTGCCGTGCATATATCGTGCATTCGTAATAACTGGATGGAAATACGTGCAAACGCTGTTTGTTGTTGGTCCAGCTGCTGTTCACCACCTCTGGTCTACACCATTGGCCAACATTCTTGTTGCATTCTCTGGCTACTAACAGTGTCTGTCTTTACCATCCAGTGGAGATATATCTATCTGTCGAAAACTTATCTTACAGTTCTCGAGAATATCACGTGCATGGATTTTGGAAATAACGAAGAATCCGGAAAAGTTGACGGGGCTTTGAAGGCCTGCATTTTCACCAATTATTTGTGAATTGCTGGCCTCAGCTGAAAGCTAAAATGGCCCATTTTACAGTCAACCTTTCTTCTCCTCGGATTTACATGGACGCCCCTTGGGACGCCAAAAACTACGAAATTCCAAAAAGAATCAGGAAATCCCTTGTCTGATATCAGACCGTTCAAAGACTGTAGGGAGCAAAGATGTGTGACCTTCATGGGAGTTTTCTATCGCTCTAGTAAAAGCTCAGCTTCATAGGTTAACAAAATCACAACACTGCAAACAGAAACTACCTCTGGTACTGTTGGTGGAAGTAGATGGCACTGCCACACGGCCGCCTGACGGTCCTACTGGACCTTTATTCTGGAGTTTCTGCTTTATATAACTGCGACTGAGAGAGAGCAGCTGATTGGCTGCCACATCCTGACCCTGAGTGGGCTCTGCACCTGATGCCAAGGAACAAACAGCACAGACACACATTATAGTTCCACCGTCAGCCGGATTCCTCATCATTATACACGGCTGGAGGGTCTTTGTATTAGGTCTCCTTGTCAATGAATATTTAATACTATTGTGAATTAACCCTTCCGCGGCGGGTATTGCATTTCTGTGGACACTGGAGGAATGCATTTATCTAGAAGCCAATTGTGTATTTAGACCCTCCAATATAGGAAGAGCCAGTGTAATTCTCAACTGAAAGGTAAACAATATATGGAATAAGTATAGCTGACCAATCTTTATGCCTCTCTCGTGATTTAAAAAGAAACAAATTTGGAAGTGCCCTGATGTTGGTTTATACCAACGGCTACATTGCAACTGCCGTGAAAGGGTTAACCGCAGTGTGTTCCTATGATACCTTTATACCATTTCTATGGTTAACTTGTGCTGTTCATCTGATTTGGACGTAACTTTAGAAATAACAATACTCTGCAGTCCAAATCTTACTCCACAAATACTTAAAACAGTTTCCCATAGACAAAAATACTAATCCTACAAGTAGACACAGATTCAACCTTCAAGTAGTATTAAATAATGATGGTGTTTTTCTTGAGGTGTTGCCGCGTTATCGATATAAATATTTGATTATGCATGTGGCTGTTATAACAGGATACATCAAGTATAGTTTAGACTACTGAGAGAACTACAAGAACCAGTCTGTGAAATAGTCTTCCTGAACACTTCAAAGTCGTCCCTAATTATTAGCCTAAACTAATAAGACACTACGGAGGAATTGATGTTACCTTATTATTACGAATATCATATATTAATCAGGGAAATACACATAGGGTTCAAATCAACAACGGGAGTATGTACACTAAACTGTCGATATGATCGCCCTGCTTTGTGGAAAACTTCTTGAACAGAGACACAAATGGAAATATTACCTGGATAAAGCCCCTGCGGTTTGGAATGCGGCACAGACATTGAGGGATCTTCACCACCCGTGGCCGACTTTACGGGCACCTTTTGAGATACCTTCTCAGTGTCAGTGTCACGCTTCCGCCTCTTTCTACTGGTTCTCACTACACATATATATATATACAAGATGACATTAAAATCTATAGCTCATATATTTTTTCAATACAAAATAAATCAAACTAGTTTTAAGAAGTATATTTCTGACTTGGATAGGTTTCATAAAAGATAAGAGTTTAGGGTAATACTTCTCTACTGACCAATATGTAGTATTACATATTTATATAAAATCGGTTATAGGAATCTTTTTAGATTTTTCCACCTCTTTCCATTGATGTCCTGAACCCATAGTATTTGAGGTTGGAGATTATTTGGTCAATGAAATATTCTAAGGGTTTAGCTAAAAATATAAAGATTAGAAACAAGGAATGGATTAAATGGTTATGTTATATATTCAAAGATCATTTTATGTTTAGCATCCATTATGTTAAGTTTTTTAAATTTTGAAACACCATACAAGAAGCATCCACACTTCAGCCACATATCAAAAGCATCACTAAACATACGCAAGTTCCACGACTTTAGTAATGAGTTTGAGCAGTTTGTTCATGACAAGAACACCAAAGAGAACTCTGCAAACCTACCCAAATCAAGTCACACGTCTACCAGGTTTTATTTGGCTTTAGTTCGCATATCGTAGTGAGAACACTCTAAATTCACTGCTGCAATGCGTGAAACGAGCCAGTCGGATTAAGGTAAGTTAATGAAACACCCTGAGGAAGTGGGAAGGAATTCACGAAGTCTACAAACTGAAGACACGTGCCAGTGAAGACAAATTAGGGGAGTTACCTTTATGGATTTTGGGTCGTGAGGTGGTCATCTTTCCCCGTAAACCCTTACATTTCTCAGGCTCCACCATTTCTTCCTCTATATGTTCAACACCTGTTCATACCGATACGATGTAGTGGAGGTAGATCTTCCAAAAATAGTGTACCAAAATATTTCCCTATGATCGGTATACTTAATCATGATAACAAAATCTGCAAAGATCTCCAGTTTGATGGGAATTCATCCTAATAAAACATTTCATCTCAAACGAGCAAGTTGTATACAATGTCGCACGTAAATCAGCCATTATTTGGCAGACTCGAAAATCACAAATTACTGGGATCATAAAGTCATCACGAGGCTGTGAAAGACAAGCCATTTGCAAAACCAGAACTGTACAAAAAGAAAAGCGCAGCGACAGAGAGGAACTCCCCAAAAGCCTGGCCATCCACCTCTTAATATACAATGTATTGATAAAAAAACAAAAACAAAATAAACCTCAAGAATTTAAAGCAGTGTTTCAACTCTGACGCGGTGTTAATTTGCAGCTTTGACCAGACGTCTAGCCCCCACGGACAGTCTCGTAACGGTTTACCTTTCTTACTGCGTGGGTTTGTCAGGCCTGAGTGGCGTGAGTATTTCAAACGCCTGAACATTCTTGTACCACCCAATGGGGAATTGGCAAATCTTTCTTCCTGGGGTACTTCTATGTTAAAATAACAAGGATTGTCTGAACTTAAATCAGTTATGGTCGAAATTTTATTGTAATCCAATCAATATATATTACTTACTTACATCTTTGAAAGGTAGAATTCAGTGTTACTTAAGGTTTCTATGAACATCCAATTTGGTATTATTTCACTATATTTAAATCAATTAGTTATCATTATATACAAAAATTGAACTGTTTATTTATGTCCACATGTAATGCATTCAACTATGAACCTTGTCCTCTCATATTATCAAACAAGTATTTGTCCCCTCTCATGAAGTTATGATAAGTAATGTACAAACATTAATTCCCTTTTCTAACATGACTGCAAGTATTTGTCCCCTCTCATGAAGTTATGATAAGTAATGTACAAACATTAATTCCCTTTTCTAACATGACTGCAAATGGATGATGGCACACGATTAGAAATACCCTGGAGCAGGTTATGAGCTGCTCTGGGACTTTGAGCAAGTTCACATCTCAATCAGCATGGCAGGATTATGATGACAGATGAGGGTGAGCAATTACTACAGGAGCTGGAGGAGGGCTTGAGAAAGACACTCATATCATCACCTTGTGAGAAAGATTACAACACATCTGCCAGGTTTACCTTCACGCTTCTCTTTGAACAAGAGAGGCTCAGCCGTGCTGAGGTTAGGCTCAGGCTGAGGTGGCGCATTGCTAACTTCAGGCGGCTTCTGACAGTTACAGCTGGCGCTGTCCCACTGCCAGTCTATGTCTACGTCCAGATCTACTGGATCACCATTTTCGTCTACCACTTTAGCGGAAAAAACATAAGGACAGAATAACTTACTGATGATGCCCAGCAGGTTTTGTACATATCATAGTTTCTGTGCGATTATGATTACAATTTTCCCCCAAATTGTTTATTGATACTTACCAAATGCTCCAAATTCACCCCTAATGCTCTAAATTACTAGATAATATGGTAAAATATTTGTTTCTTTGATACTAAATAGGATTGCCTGATGAAAAAAAGATTCTTTTCAAACTTCCTATCAAATGTGGGCGAATCTGTGTCTATATTTCATAATTTTGTGTAATAATGATAATCACTTAAAATATCTGATACCCATAAGCACAATAACTTGTCAATGGCGACGGCCAAGTGATGATACTAGAAACTTATTTTTGAAAGGCAATAACGATGAACACTTGATTGAGGAGCAATATTGTATATGATCTATTCACACTGTTACATTGGTAACGGAGAGCCTTTCCTTTTTACCTGTACTCATAACCCCTTGAAGTATAGGTAGATCTCAATGGCTGTATTGAGGACTATCCTGGTCAATGGATATATAGGGCCTACCCTAGACAGGTTTCAATATTCTTATAATGTTTTTTGTAGTTAAGGTGATTATTTGTACACGTTTGTGCTGTAGATATATGTTTCATCTTCCTCGAACTTAAAAGTAACCATTTTGAGATCTTTTGACTTAAACGACTACCTGACTTAAATCTATCTTAAGGCCAATTTACATGGGAGAACTATTCAATTCGGATTAATGGGACTAGTAAGTAAGACAATAATTCATTGAAGCAGATATTTAAGTTGTCTGTTTTAAATGGAACAATATTCCAAACGATAATTTCTATAACGATGCTAAACAACTCCCATAATTCATCAATATATTACTGTAATAAATATATACATTTCCGATTCCTAACAAATTATGTGAAAATATAGGCCTTCAAAAAAGAAAATTTAACCAAAGAAATTGAAAAAAAACGTTAGCCATCTCAGACTGAAACGAAGAGGCTTTCTTTGGGAAAAAAAGGTGCAGTGTGAGAATTCAAATAAACTAAGGCGGTGTCAAAGTTTACCTGGATAGCTGAACTGCTGCAGATGATTGGCGACGTATTGTGCAGCGAAGGCTTTATCATGATGAGGACACATGCCTTCAAGGGCATTGGGCACAGTTCGACTACCGGCCGTGTACCGAAAGTGTGGGACTTCTGGGAAGGTAGACAGCATGCATATAGATGGGGGGATTTTTTAAAAGGTTGAAGCAAAGTGCATGCAATATTCACACATATGAAATAAAATTCAAATCGGGAGGGCAGGTGTACAATACTTATAGGTAAAGCGGTATATAATTTAAAAACTTGGAACATATAAAATGGGATAATCGATACATGTCCTGCACATCATGAAAATGTTCTATAATACAAATGACACTCTGAAACCAATATTAAAATTGTAAAGAAGTGACTGAAATGTACTTGATTCTAACACCCATACCATACAAAAACCTTTAATCAAGTACGAAGTATGACCTAAGGGAAATGTACAGAAGTCAAATAACATAAATCATATTATATCATAACTAATATAAGGATATATGAGACGTCCTAAAATACATGAAAAGATGATGGAATAGATAACATGACTCTGTGGCATGGAAAATCCCTAAAGTGCAAAGACACACTCAGTGTGGAGAGGTGTTCAAAAATCGCAGTCGTTTCTGAACTACCTCCAATGCTTATACAAAAACCTACATGTTTGCAATACAGGTTTATATTAACTAATGAATATAGCCTTTTCATTATTAATACTAATGCATGCTTGTCATTATACGCTGATCTATTGATCTAATCTGTACATTTTTAGGATTAACTTTACAGCGAGGCTACTTCCAACATACATGTACTCGTTATTTACCCCCTTGATCTACCTCTATGGAGATTATCAGTCCGATAAGACTTTCTTTTTTTATCTGGACATCAATAAGTCTGTTTTACAATAAACCAATCCTATTGTCAAGGATTTCTTATGGTAGAAGCTAGAAAATCCATGCCACACATAACATACCGGGTTCATTCCGTTCAAATCCAGTGAAACCTATCGCTTCATGATCAAATAATGAAACCACGTTAGTTTATATTTTCACTCTATATCTTCTATCAGGGAAAGCATAGCTATTCTATAAGAAGATTCCTTGTGAAATGCGAGTTGCAATTTCAAAACACAAAATAGTTAGGTATTTTGGGGTTAAATTGTGTTCCTATATCTTAACACATGCTGTAAATATTGCCTGGTACTGTTGTTTTCTGAAGGAAATCGCTCGGGTTTGACTTGAATATATATATATCTATCAAAGTTGACTCATTTTTAATCAAATATGCTTACCTTTTGCTTGTTGCTCGCTGACGAGGATACCACTACGGATGTAGGCATTGGTCAGTGCCTCAAGATAACCATCTGGACTCTGATAAGGATAAAAATGTCTTGTAAGAATACAATATAAAGAAAATTTGAAAAAAAATTAGATGCAATTCAGATTTGTTTGAATTGACAATTAAATGAGGATCGTTTCTATTTCTAAATATTCAATAGATTTAAAATACAAGGCGAAGTACACTTCTATTCCCAACCGATGGTGGGGGATAATATAAAATCTAAATTGTCTTCAAGATTTTGTCCAACCTTTTTTGAAGCACGTTCCTCTGCTCTTTCCTGGGCAAATGTAGGCATTCCACTCTTGTCCTCACGTACTTTTGGCTTTGCACTACTTGTTGTGTACTTGATGGGCTGTGCAAAAGCAGTGAAGTAATACAATAGCATATTAACAACCGTACAGCTTGTTGGTCCTCAATGTTAAATGTGATAACCGTGCTCATGTGAAACAAGTACAATCAATCTTAGAAAGAATTCACTCAACCAAGATAATAAATGAATAATTCATACATGGGTCGATCGCCAAAATCACAATGTAAATTCATATGTATGGATATACACAGCTCAGCCTGTATATAGGGAAAATACAGCACAACTAAGCTATCAACAATTCAGTGAGAGTGGGGGAGGAAGATAGTGACAGCGTAAAAACTATATTTCCTACAGCAATTTTTGGTTTTTCTTCTTTTTACATCGAGTAGATAAGGTTCCTGTTAGTCTAAACAATCTTATAAGCAACAATACTCTCAATTTCTAGTTTGTCAGCAAAGTTTAGTAGCACCAAGTCAAACTTGCCTTTCTTTACATGTGTACAGTTTGATTGATACATGGAAGGGGAAGGGGTATTATCATTCAAAGGTAATTTTGATCAAACAGGAATTCCTCGATTTTTTCTTTCAAGTTCAACAATGCAAAATTTGTTAACCTCTGCATCCTGGTTGTACGTACTTATACTAAATTTAGACAAATTATATCACCATTCAGTAACACAAAAAGATTTATTTCATAATCAAAAGAACACCTTTTCGGAGTAAACCAAATGTAATGTATCGAGCTGTAAATAAAAATTAGTTATATCACATATCTGAGAAACCACTTTTTTTTTTATTCAAAACCGAATTCAAACCAGGTGCTTAGTTCATGGTAGATCACTTTGTTAAAAATGCAGCATCTTGATTTAAAATTAATGGTTCAATATTTGAGAAGTAGATGTTAATAAAAATTGAGAATTTTATTTTCTCTAGTAACCACACTTTTTGAGTTAAGGTTAGTGCAATGAAAATTATATCAATTATTAGCCACTTTCGAGTAGAGATAATCAATAAACTCAAGATCTAAGGAATTAACATATATAATTTGAGGAAAATTGGGGGAAATAAGGTTAAAGTTTCAAAACCAGGGAAAGCTCAATTCCACGACTATTAAAATTTATATTGGATAAAAATATCAAATCATTTCCATCTGAAACTATTTTTGCATTTAAATAACTAAATTCAACACAAAAAAAAGAATATGTGTACAGTGATGTTGTAACGGTAATGATAATTACCCTAAAGTAGTTAAACCTGTGTGTCTATAATGTCGTTTTGACACAAGTTGTATGTTTCGTACTAAATATCATTTAGTATTAGTGTTTACTGCGGCGGGGCATTATTAGTTTTGGTCATTGGTCCCTTTATACAAGTGAACATGTTGGTAAGTGAAGCTCAATGGACTCATGTTTTGAGTGTGATTAAACGCATGCTGTAAATGTTTTCAGGAGCACGACTCACACCCTCAGCCTACGCAAGCTCAACCCATAGCAGCATAGACGCACCTGGGCCTTTGAACCAAAGACCTTTTTGTCTTGATGTGTAGTGGGTACAATACTATCACTAAACGTTTCCTGTAAATATGATCAACATGATGATTACTCTACTGTGAAATACAAGGTAATATCTCAGTATTTAGACAATTCATTTAGAGTTAGGACGCATAAAAGCTTATCAGATAAAAAAATCAAAATATATATGGACAACTCTAACTCAGATATGTAGTTATTAAGCACAGTGAATATCTAACCCACGCAGGTGTCTGTTAAAAGAGCTTGTATGATGTTCGGGAAAAATATCAGGTTATCCTGTGACCATGTACGCGAGGTGCTACTGAACATCAATTAATCTTCGAATAACGATATAGTCTGTGATCAGGACAGACCTGTGCCCTAAATAATTGTGTTCACAAATAGTTGATGCATATGTATGAAGCCTCTGAAGTATATCTATGAAGTAGGTCATAAGTTCTACCTAACTCTTACGCACCCTCAATCTAGATGTGTTTCTTTGCATGTGTTTTCACCTATCTGTGTTCTCCGGTCGAACTAGTTTTAATTACCAAAACAATGTGTGCATAAAATATGTCAAACGAATAGGACTAAACCTGTGGTGTGCATATTGAAAACCACAGAAATAAATGACAAAAACAATCACATGATCCATCGTGCATTAGATTAATAACTTATGATAATGAGAAGAACGTAAAATGTACATCCTCACCTTATGCTCGAGAGGCTTAACTAGAACAACAGAATGCTGTATAATTTTATTCTATTTGATTGAATACCGCTAATATAGGGATACTTAAGTTTTCATTTTTAGAGGATCTGATTTATTACGATATAGGATACCAACCGTTGCTGCTGGAGCCTGTGGTTTTTGTTTTTCATTGCATTTGTGCTTGTCGCGCTCTTTCTTTGTTTTTAGTCGTTTCTTCTTCTTGGGTAACTGAAAGGACACATTTGATAACATTTATCAATAACAGAACGCCAGGAATATTATCCCTTTAACGAGTATCCTCCATAAAGCAGGATGTGTAGAAGAAAGAGGAATAATTAAATATAGAAATCAGAGGGAACGAGATCGACTACCGATTAATGGGCTTAATTGATGATTTTCTGTTTTTGTAATGAATAACCAACCTTGTCAGCCATGTACTGCAGATGTACAGGGAGCCCATCAGACACGGAACTATCTGACCCGCCGTCACTGTAAAAGACACATGATTAAACATTTACGTGAGGGTTACAGATGGGATCTGCATATATTAGTAGTATAACAGTATCTGAGTTCATAGGCCCTACATATATCAGTAGGAGAACAATATCTGATCTCTACATATATCAGAAAAAGATTAGAGAGTACATGGTGAGAGCCTATCTATTACAACTGATGCTAGCTTGAAAACATATATCAAAAATACAATAGAACCTAATTCAGGTGCTCTAATTATATCAGTAGGATAGAATCTGAGTTCATGGGCTCTACAGATATCAGTAGGAGAATACTGCTTGATTTCTGAGGCTCTATATGTATGTAGAAGGGGGCCTGAGCCCATGGGCCCTATAAATCAGTAGTAGAACAGTACAGGAGTAGAAAGGCTTTACATATATCAGTGATAGGACAGTACCTGGACTCTACATCCGACGTGTAGATGTCATCGAGGTTAATCCCGCTCACATCTTGTGCCAGCTCCTGGCCCTCTCGCTGTTTCAAGTGCTGGATAATCTCCATCTTGAGTCTCTCCTCCAATTCGTGAAGGATATTGTTCACCTGGAGACATGCAAGCAGGACGTGAGTGGGTGTTAACAGTCAGTACTTGCCAGTCACACATATGGAGTGTGCATTCTCTTGTAGTATCAGCATCACAAGCAAGGATTTTGCTTTCCTAAACAATTCCCGATCAGATTCTGTTAACTGTCAAACTATGATGGAGTGCCATAAACATGCGTGTGGAAATATGTTTTTACTGTTTTAAAGGAATAGGTACAGCAATAGCCTGATACAATAATTCTATGAGTCAGACAGAGTATCATACGTTATGTAAATCTAATGGAAATTATGATGTTGAAATGTGCTGCAATAAGGGCAAATACAGATATAAAGTTTCATTTGGTGATTGTAATTCGTAAGAAACTGATTGGATTTTCACAGAATATAGAGTGATCACTTGCTGAGTATGCTGAAGGTGCTACAAGAACAACGACTCTCCACTGTGAGTATGGTATATGTTGAAATATTAAAACTTATGATACTAAATATTGTCTGTTAAGATTTGTTTTCGCGGTACTTATCATGTTAAATGATTTTAATATGTTTGATTGGTAATATATCTAATTTAGTAAATCTACCTAAGACTGTACAAGGGATTATACTTGTTTTATAGATTGTATCATACATCTTCCATTGCATTTGGTTTTTTTATTGTCAGTTATTACAGAATATTGGAACATCTATATTTATAAAATTAAACTGGATGTTTGGTGAAGTATCACCTCGCATATAGGTGACGTTTTGTAAGTACGTATCTGCACACTGATATGTAAATGTTTATGAGAGTGTAAGATAGGAAACAGTGTAATTTGATTAAAAGATACTGTGAAGAGAGTACATATGGTGCACGCAAGTATAATGGGTTTTTTTTTCAGTGATTGTTATTCAATAGGATCTAGCTCTATTCACAGAAGCTGCTGTAATTCAACCTATATAATCCAGTTTGCGACATTTAGCTGACATGATTTTTTTCAATAGGAAGGCAGTAATCTACTGCAAATCATTGCTAAAATGGTAATGATTCAAACGCAGGGTTTAGAGTTGGGGTAGGGCAAAAAAGGTCGTAAGCCTCCAAGTCCTTTTCTGTGTGACCAGGGAACTATAGCGCTAGTCTGAGACGGGGTACCAGCCAACCTATGTTTTTCTTTCTTTAGCCAATTGCACGGCTGGAAATATTCAGTGCGAAGAGTGGACTTGTTGAAATTTGTATATTTTCAACCTGTTAGCGGAAAGATTATGTTGAACAGAGGTCTCTACTAAGGCTCAATAACCAACAGTCTATGTGAGCTTATGGATATTTTGAGGTGTTGTATGAACATTTCTGGGATATTTTGGTAAGAATGGTTTCTTTATCAATAAGTTTTGTCTTAATTATATAGGTTTCTAGATTTGATGAAAAAGTTGAGGACATAGGCGAAATGTTGAAGTCAACCGAAAATTGGAAGTCTGTAAACCCTGAAACGCCATTTAGTATACTATTTGCAAACTGTGTGCATTCATAGGATATTCATGGATTGCTCAAACCCTTATTAAAGAGACATTTGGGGCGAATCTAAATTAACCCCTAGGCCTACTGTTTATTCATATTAGAAACATAGCGGTTGACAAAAAACCTTCAGCTATGACTGTGCACCGGGAGGAATAGTTTTTCATTGCGTGCAGACGTCATAGGGACATTAAATAGATTCATGCGCTCTTTTCTGACGGAGTTTGGGGGAAGGTGCTGTGATCATACAGTGATAGGGAAAACATGACTTGGAGAATTTGTGTGCTTGGAGAAATAGAAACACCATAAAAAGTCGACTTTTCTTCTTCATATGACGAGAAGAGATTTAACATATTGGGTGAGACAAGAAGGCTACGTAAATTAGCAGTGTTAAAGATTGGAACATTTTGCTACATACATATTCGATATTAAGGAACTAAAGAGAAACCTAAGGAAACTTAAATTAAGAAGATAACGAAACATAATGGATTTCTGTATGGTTTAATCAAAGACGTCATTAATGATGAAGGAAAAGATTAAATACAAGGTGTGCAATTCATGCTTTTTCATTAACATTTGTTTAAAATGTCAACAATGATTTCAGGAATCCAATAGAGCGATTGTTAAGGTGGGGTGAAGAAGATTTGGCATGGGGTCAGTGACTCAGAACCACGTGATGTAATAGATGACGTAATAATGAGATTATTACCATAGTGGCGCAAGTTAGTTGATGGCACACAAGGTGCAGCCACAGCATGGAAAGAAAACAAACAGCACAGCTAAAGGTCTTGCTTTTCCATGGCATTCACGTGTACCGGGGTTAGTCATGCTACGTGTTATTGTGGTTATTTTCTGATAATATTCTTCTACTTCTTTTCTGTACATCACTGAATACTTTACAGATTTCTATACAAGGAATTCTGGATTGCAGTTATAAGAAAAAAAAATCGCTCGAGAAAGTAAACAATGTAAGAGTAATTCGTGACTTGGCAAACCACACCGTACCATTTCGGAAACACGTGAACAAAAATCTCATTAAATCTCAATGCAAGAGCAACAATAAAAATGGCCGCTGCAATAGAACATTTCAACGCTGACGAAAGAATAGAAGTACCTCCTACAATGACACATGGTGAAGAAAATAAAATTATCATGATGGAACCTTAAAAGTTTAAGAATAATTCAATATCATGAAATTCACACTAGCTCTGAGAACACAAATGTACTGAATCAGCAGTTTTTCTTTCAGAATACATTAAAGGTAAGGTTAGGCAGAAATCCACTGACCTTGGAGTTGTCTGGGTCGCAGTAATCGAGCAGTGTATCACAGAAATGGTAACCCATGGCCTCAAAGTCTTTGCTACTGAAGTGGAAGCCTTTCATCTTACCAAGTATGGACCCAGCAAAGGTGGCCTACAAAATGTAGTAGTTTTACAGAACATGTTTTAGAGCAAAGAACAAGAAGATGAAACTAGGCTGAATATTTTAGATACAAAATTGAATATTGACATTAGACCTCCTCCAAAGAAACTCTATTTTCGATGGAATTAATTGCCATGAGGTCAATGTTACGAGCTGTTTGATCTGTATCCTCGGCCTGTAGCACGTACCTCCATCGTGTAACTGTTCATGATCCCCATGTGCCACATGACAATCCGTCCCGTGCCCTCCTTGCTCTTCTGGATCTTGAATTTGCAGCTTTCATAGCTGAACTGAAATACCAAGAAAGATGGTAAATCTGATGATCTAATTGAATATCCTATCTTATTCATACATGTATAACCTTCTTGGTCCACATAGTACGTCACATGTGGAAAAGACGCCTTTGGTAACCTGGATTGTGGATAATACATTCAAAGCTTAATTCTATTTCTTGTAGCTATATTTCGAAATCAGAGCACCAGAAATATCGGATCTATGAAATTCCGATGCTATGCTGTCGGTGTGGTATGTTTATTTATTATCCATCGTATACAAAGCCCCCATTGAAAATGCATAGGGACTCAGTAAACCATGACCCATTGTATAAAACCTGTCAGATACCATAACTGTGGTATACGGATTCACACCTGTGGTATACGGCCTCAAAACCATGGTATACGGGAAAAATAGTCCCTTTTGCTATAGAGCAAAGAAATAGTCCCTATTGTTATACCTTTTAATATGGCAATAACTGGGTTTAATTTATTCGAAAATATGGATAATAAATACAACAAACGATGATTTTGTGGACAGGCGGCTCTGTAAACCACTCGAGGTTGACGTCGTAATACACTCGCTAGCGCTCGTGGATTACTACGCGTCAACCACTCGTGGTTTACGGCCGCCTGTCCACAAAACCATCGATTATTGTCTATGTAAGGCGCACAGTGAGGTATAAAAACTTAACTCAGCAGTTCAGCACTATTAAAGCCGTGTTGTTAACATCGGATTACTTTATATTTGTCTACGATATTACATTCTTTGATGTCTTCTGTGAATTGGGCCTATTGAGTGTTATATTCTAAGTCAGACTGTATTGAAAGTTTCAATAGAAATATGATATTTATGATACGCAGTATAATGGATTTCAACCTGCTGTGTAAACAAGGGTATTTTACGTCAGAGTTATTTAGATTTGTTATATCCAAGAAGCAGTAAATAATGTGGTAATTATCAAATGTAAAATGTCTAAAAAGGAATAGCACACTTTTGTATTGCATGTATGTGTATTGGATAGTATTTAGTCTCTTGTATTGTCGGAGTTAGTTATAGTATGGATGAACATCCCTGGATGAATATTGTGTCTTGTCCTTTTCCTTGAATAAACTATTTTCATTTTAAATCAAACCAAACTGCACAGACCTTTTCAGGGGCGTTCCTGCCGAGCATGACGGGGAAGATGCGCTCTCGGAGGCGTCTCGCCGGGTTGCCGCGGTTCTCACAGCCGTAGATAAAGACGTTCTGTTTCCGACTGTGGCCGTGCAGATCACAGTAGGCGATCACCTCACGCTCCTCTATCAACCTGTCAGCAACAACTACCGTTTGTCAATCAATGATCCATCAGTCTTCCGTCTAAGTCCAGTGGACATTTCCATTGTGGAATATAAGAGGTTATCAGTTGGAGTTTAATGAGCCTCACGTGTTTCAGCCGTCATCAGGGATAATTGTGATTCGGGGATCATTGAAATTTCGGATCGCTAAGCACGCATTAAATTCATTAAATTCTGAGTTTATTTATATCACGTTGTTGAGGACAACAGACATCGCACTGTGTGGTGGGTCTCTTCTACAAAATCCACACAGTGAGGGCTCTTGTATTTGTGAATATAATATATCAGTTACCTTATGTGTTAACCTTTTAGAGAAGTTGAGATTGGTATTGACTACGTACTTGCGAATCATATTCCGCGTATGCCAGATGGACGGGAAGGATTCTTTTAGCACCGTTTTGTAGTTTCTGTTAAGATCTCGTCCGGTCAGGGAACATCTGTAGTTACCGACAATCACACCATCCGGGTTCAGCATAGGCACTATCTTAAAGATGAACGTGTCACGTAGCAGCTGCAACGACAAAGGTTCACATTAAACTCCTGTAGTGTAAGTAATAGTTCGAATGCCCTACAATAATTGAAAATGTTCAAATGTCGTAGAGGGTAGACATGAGGTTACAAACATAGATCAAACATGCGTCTTTTCTGTAAATTGTTTGTTGTTTGTAGTTTAACGTCCCAGGGGACCCTGAGGGGATATAGGGACTGTAAATATCAGCTATTCATGGTCAGTGAGAATCTTGGAGCAAGATAAGAATATCAAACATCCTTATATCTTACCTTTCTATCGGATAAGAAATATCAGTCGCCCTTTTTTTTTTTAAAGACAGAAAGACGCATTTCAGACAATAAAAGTTTAATCAGACGACTGATCCGTAAACTCGAGTTTACAGTTTGGATGAAAATAATTGTAGAATATTCTTTAAGAATTTAAGGTCTTTTAAAGGCTGCACAAATACAAATCAATGTCTATAATTTCGCCGGCTTACTTTGGCATCGGCTGAGTTGGACATGAGGTAGTCGAGGAAGCCTTTCATCATCCAGCTGGCGTTACTCTCCCCAGGATGCACTCGTGACGTCACCACCACAGCCTTGCGGTGCTTCAAGGCAATGAGCAGAATTTACAAACACACGACACTATATAAAGACAAAGTCCATTTTCGTCTGCCCAAGACATTGCGCTATGGGATAATCTTAACTACAATCAGATTTTTAACCTCTGAATTTAAAGAAAGAAAAGGGAAACAATCTTCATTATTACTCCCATTTCTACATTAGTTAATCTTGCCCAAAGGAATTCACCCTTTAACTAAATTACAAAATGAAAAAGGAAAAAGACTATCTCTAACCTTAGACCCTAGGCACTCATTAACTATCACTCTTCCTTCTTCACCCAATGCTTCAACAACATACGCACATATTTAACTTATATTACAGATAACCAGTGCCGACACAACAAGAGTACTGTTGATACAGAAGAACCCCACCTAACGGACACCCCGCGTTAACAGACACCTTTGCTCGGTACAGAGCCCTCTATTAGATGTTCATTTTAATCCTGTGTATGCGAGCATCCCGCATAAGCAGACAATTTGGTCCGGAACGGATGGTGGCCGCTTTCGCAGGGTTCTACTGTATTTGACTTATTGTCAGGTTGAAGTAAATGATTGTAGACGAAATAATCTTCGCTTACTTTGGTTTCTTCTGGGCTTTTTGACGGGGAGGTAATGGTGAGAACATACACCATGTTTCCCGCTAGGGTTCGGCACAGAACTCGTTGTTTACAGATCTTCGACTTGACTGGATCGCTGGCAATGTCTTGTATGTAATCCTTATCAAGGCAAAAACATTTAATGAATAAGCTACTTTAATAAGTAGATTTAATGTTTCACATTGGGCATATTCCAAATATGATTAGTTTGGGGTAAAAAAAACCAAAACATTCCTTATTATTCACTATGACAATACATATTAATAGTAAGCAACAATTGAACATAAAAAAGCTTATTCTTAAGTGTGTGGAAACTAAATATTAACGTTCTCATGTATTTTTATGTGGATCTCTGAGTCTTTCGTCAGATCTCAAAGTATAAGAAACACATATTTTTGTATCAATCACGAGCTCATCGAAGCCTTCAGTAATGACGGCATATGTAGACATTACCTGGAGATCACTGTATGTGTAAGGGTAACAGTGAGCAAAGTAGCACGTGTCCCGGTCGTGTGGGAACTGACACGTCCACGTCAGAGAGTAGTAGTTCTTCTCCGACTTCCCTGAGACATACCTACAAAAATCCAGTATACGACATGAACATGCAAGTTTCGTTTGGTGTTTTCCATTTTCTGCCTGCTGTATTTGAAGGATTTAAAATAGTTTAGATATAAGCTTAGCTCATCATCGTCTTAGTCCCTGGGAAAGGAGGTCTTCTTTGAATTTACCTAGGTTAAAAAGTGTTTGGTTCATTATATTTCATTATTAACCAAGAGGTTTTTAATTGGATCTTCTACAGAATTTGAAAAATCTCATGTAAAAGCTTGTTGTACATAAAAAATAATACGGTCAGAAAGGAATTTAATATCATTTAGCAGTTGATCAAACTGTTCATGACACCATTGAATACCTTGATGATATACAATCCGAATATCTTTAGAGTCCTACATTGATTTGTTTATCTTTAGAGAAATAATACATATGAATAACATATCAGATATTCTTAACCTACTTGACATTGTTGCGGTAATATTTGATATCACTGCCAGACCGATACCAGCCCACTTTCTTCTCTGCAGCTCTGCGTTCACTGTAAACCAACGGCTTCATGCCATGATTGTACAAACTGTCAGGCTGCAAAGAGAATTCACATGTTTTAGATTACAGTAAAACCCCTCTTCCGGGACACCCCGCTTAAGGGGACACCCCGCTTAAGGGGACAATTTGCTCGGAACGGAAATTTTCCCCTCTATTAAGAGTTTATTTTAACCCCGCTTAAGGGGACACCCCGCTTTAGGGGACAGTTTTTCGGTACAGAAATGCATAAAAACCCCTCTTAAGGGGACAGTTTTGGAGGGACATCATATCAAAAACACTGAAAATCCAGTGACTTTCGGACCCGTTGATGGTAGGGGGTTAGAGGCCCGCTTACAGGTTTGCTGTGGGCGACAAAGGGAGGGCTGGAGGCTTTGAAGGTGCGGTATTCAGTGAGACGTCGCGGCTCAGGGCGGCTCACGGTGAGTCGCTTATGCGGCCGCTGATCTTCGCACCTGCCGAAGGTGCTGGGTATGAGGCCCACTTACAGGTTAGCGGTGGGCGGTTCAGGACGGGCTGGCGGCTTTGAAGGTGCGGTATTCAGTGAGCCGTCGCGGCTCAGGGCGGCTCACGGTGAGTCGCTTATGCGGCCGCTGATTTCTCTCAGACGTTACGGGGGGACATTGACCTGGACTCTACTGATGATGATGATGTTGATAATGATGAGAGCAGTGATGACTGCCAAGTTTACATGTATTATCTATTTATTTTTAATTTAATACATTTATATTCATCTATATTCATTTATATTGTATAATTGATATGTATTTGCTTATTTATATATTATTAATAAACCTTTTAATCTATTAACCATCGTTTCCTTCATTTATGTAGGTATTCTCTATTGTATAACCATTGGCAGACTGAAAACCCCGCTTAAGGGGACACCCCGCTTAAGGGGACAGTTGGCTCGGAACGGAGGGTGTCCCCTTAAGAAGGGTTCTACTGTAGTTACAATAAGATCTCGTTTGTCAAATTATAATAAACAACATATCTATGATAATTTGACGTACTAGATGTACTTATGACATATTCAAAACAATCACATACTTCTGGAAGCAAGTCTAGGATAAGGCTTTTCTATTCTTTCAATAGCCTTATTTCTGTATTGCCCATAGACCATCTTTGTTTATGTTCAGTGTGTTCACTATAGTCAGGTACATTATTTTGATAACTTAGGTTTGTTGGGGTTTCATGGGAATATTGTAAACTATACATTTTGGGAAAGCTTAGAACCCCTAAATTTCGAAAATTGATGTTAACAAATTTTTGCGTCATCTTTTTGCAGCCAGCTTGGATTATTCCAAGTATGCTCTCAAAACCAGTAAGATATTGTGTGACCTGCCAGGAAATGTTGGCAATTGATTTCACCCTGTCTAAGTGTTGGTACTATCTGGTGGGGCACTCCTTCTACTCGGGACCAAAAACACTTCCCTGTGATGGATAACTGGGATTACAGAACCAGTGGGACAAGTGGCCAAGTGGTTATAAAAGATTGAATGTTACAACCTCCAGATCAAGCACCAGCTAGGGTGGCTTCACAGCAATGCTGTCCTGTTGTGGTCACAGTGGATACCTTGCTACCAGTGCACTGGGGTGAGACCGAGGGAGATAAATGCGCCATGACCATGTGGATCCACAGTGGGACAACAGCCCTGCTACTGCCCCTGGCAGCGTCCAGTTATGGAATGGGAGACAGGTTTTTTTTTGCAACTCTGGATCAAAGACCAGTCAGCTGAAGATGTGATATGGCTCATGATGGGTTAGCTGGAGGGTGACTTGCCAGCCCCAGACCCGGTTGGCAAAGCTGATGATGTGGAGGTTGAATAAATATTTCAAGGTTGTTGGTCGTTGTTTAGATAGTTTAACATCCAATATGCTCTATTAGACTTACTTTGGGTTTGATGGTGATCGAATCTATGAGATGAATTTAGGAAGAAAGCACACCCCTACACATTTCCTACACCACATAGACATGGTATAAGAAAGATTGGTCCTTGATATAGCATTAAATCTACCACTGCCGGGGTTGAAGGAGAAGAGTGGCTGCAGTGGGAATCGAAGCCCAAAGTCCCACAACCTTGGGATTACAAATCCAGTGCCCTAACCACAGGGCTAACTCCCACCCCCAATATTTCAAGGTCCTTGATGGCCATTTTTGCAATCTTATTGCCATAGTGATATTCTATCCTCAGAGAAAATAGTAAAATCTCATTTCTGAGTGGTCCACCCAATTCGAGGTCAATAAGAACCATAAAGTAGAGATATTACACTTGCAAATTGGGCAATAATTGTAGAAAT
Organism: Alentia gelatinosa; assembly: GCA_950022655.1. NCBI lineage: Eukaryota > Metazoa > Annelida > Polychaeta > Phyllodocida > Polynoidae > Alentia > Alentia gelatinosa. Next base: position 30,584,506 of record OX465584.1, on the reverse strand, counting down.
TTTGGATTTTAGCTCTCACATAACATTTTGGCAGCCATCTTGGAATCCAAAATGGCCGACATATGACTATATGCGTTTTCAGTCATAAGCCAGATAGTTTACAAAATCCCTACTAAAACCCAACTGATTTCACACTGACCCTCAATACATTGGTAAATCTGTAGATCATTAAGCACTATAAGATTTCAGGCATCTGAGAGTGCAGTTCCACATACCTTCATTGTGTTAACGATGGTAAACCTGTATGTGACATTGGCTCTAGTGTTCATGATGCGGAAGTAGTACCACTGGGTGTGCTTGTTGGTGTACAGATCGTTACGCAGCCATAACTCATACTCGTACTCTCCACTAGAAACAAACACATATCAATTCAGGGATGTCAGAAAATAAGTGCGAAAATATTTCATGTTGAATTTGCTACCTCAGAGAAACCGAGAAAACGTAGATAAAATGTCTGTATGACCCAAAAGTGGGGAGGTTCAAACCACAGTTTTATTGACATGAATGAGGCTCAAATAACATTATCTTTGGTTTATACAAGGAACAACAATTTTAAGCAACGATCGACGGAAAAGTGGAAAGCTGCCATCTGACAAATTATCAAACATCAATTCATACACTAAAAGAATATATATGATGTGTGTCCATCATATCCTACTGCTTTCCCAAAACACAAAAGTAGGAATTTGGTATATATATAATAAATATTGTTTTACGGGGGGAGGGGGCTAAGATAGAAGATTCGAATTAAACTTACACCTGAACTGCTTTTGCCAGGTTCCCACTCTCAAAACGGGACTCAAAGATGAGCGTGGTGTCCTCGGGCCCCTCCAGGTCCATGTTGACCTGTGTACAGCCGCCACGACTGCCGCCCACACGAGACCTGATGAACTGCAAAGTCACCACACAGTATCGATAAACCAGCACTCCCAAGGAGCAGACCTGTGACATTTATCTGTTAATGAATCCGGTTAATTGCCTCAATCTGAAAACTCTTTCCTTATTTATGAAATAGGCCAACTAACCTATTCACAAAGTAACAGTATTAGGGAAATTTATAATTGCCATTCATGACTATGTCACAGTCCCATAACTGCCAGTATCGATGTTTGAACTCCCTGACCCATTGGTTGAAATGATTGTACTATGCAAAATCTTGTGCTATGCAAAATTGTCGGTACCCTGGTTGAATAGTTTTTATTCACCAATAAAGAAAATCCTGAAGTCCTATACTAGAAAATACAACCAGTGGTAACTGGAGTTATGAGACCTGCAAAAATGTTAGTATAAGACTTCTAGTCAGACTGAAAGTAAATTATCCTATAATATTTCTGAAAGTAATAAATTTTAGGTAAAATTAATTACATGTTGAATTTTCATATAGATGAGGTATAATGATTGGAATGGATATATCGAATAGCTCTCAATCAATGGATAGAGAAATAAGAAGAAATTACTCTTTCGATTACATACTAAGTGCTAAGCATAGCAATGTGAGAAAACAGAACGACATATCATAAACCCAAACTAAAATCGGAATGGTTTCAGTTAGTATACTGGCCATGAAAATGATCCACTCACAAAGTAAATAGCCCACCAAATCCATCTCCCACTCAACCCCTATCTACCACCTTACCTAATCATCCAATTATTGAATAAAAACACCGACTCAATTTATCTATACGTTTTTTATGATCAATCTTAAATTCACATGAGGTTAGTTTTTGAAATAATCTAACATCAGCTTTATAAATGTTGGTTCTTCGCTCGTATGAATAATATACTGCTAATGTTTATTCCGGACACTTAGTTCCGTCTCCCTTTATCAGTAGTTCCTCACTATACAGATATAGCTGAACTGATTGAATCTGCTCCTAACGTAGTTCTTAACCTATGTCGACCTTTCCATGACCGCAATTAACTGAATACCTATTGACTGCCAGTCACTTCTGGAAGCAGCTGCGTGATTCCTATGGATCGTAGATTTTTTAATTGGCCTGTGCATTGATAACTGGTAACTGAAGCATAATATCAAATCTTAGAGAAGAATTAAATCATTATTTCTAAAAGAATAGACCAAAATGCTAGAAAACATTTCTTCCTCTGTCGAAATCGAACAAACATAATGATACTTTCCATGAACGATTACAGAAACTGATCGCAAGGAAATTGCGCAACATCCGTTCGACCATCAATTAAATCGTATATGAGGCTAATCAATTCCATGAGGCATTAACTTCCATAATAAGTAATACCAAAGGATTATATTAGTATTAGGTTGTGGCATATTAACAAGGGTACTTGTCTTAAGTGTACAAATGCTTGAAAGAAATCTAAGACTTTTTTCGGAGCACAGAACCTAAGATCATTATGTAAACTAAAATCATTGTTTCTCCTAAATGTAAATCATACGAAGCAAAGTCTATTGCCTTCCGAAACGTTTTCTAAAATATTTTCGTGGAAGAGCTGCTGTAGAACAGCTTTACCTGAATAAGTTATAGCATCACTGATGAAATTTTCCTAAAGAACAATCCATCTTGGGCCGAAGAACCAAAGAGAATTAAATCTCCCTTGTCCCCAAGAGTGCCCAAAGCCATTATCCATCTGAGGAATGTGTTACTAGGCCTCCTCTATGAATTTCTTCGCGATAATTCAGGCCTGTATTTGGCTAAAAAGCTACCAAATAGGCTGAAGAGAGCATCCTCTAGTTTCCACCTGTGCATGTCGAATGACAAGTACCGCATGAGGTTGGATAATATCGCGAAGCCGAGTGGAGTCCGGAGCTAAAACTCCAGGAGTGGCATGCGATGGCCAATATTAAAACGAATCAGGTTTTGATTTTATCCTACCCTGTCTCCTCGATTTTGGAATATTACATGATAAAAATTCTGTGTGCCACTAGTGGCATATAAAACTCCGTATGCCAGTCAGCGTGGCATACAGAAACTCAATGTTAAGCCTATGGGATTTTATATTAGGGGTAGGATAAAGGGTTGTAGACTTTTGATGAAAGAACCTGGTTGAGGAGCAGTCTCTGCCCGACCCCCGTGTGAGCATCTCTTCCCTGATTGCATCCGGAGGGTCATGCGAACAGGGGATCAGCAGCTGGTCGATATCGCACTAGGGGAAGCTCATCATTGAAAGCTGGCATCGACCTGCTCTCAGCTGGCCTAGTGCAGGAGTTTACAGTGGTCCCTGACCCACCTACTGAGCTGCTCAACCTGATCCACTCTAATATCACTTTTAGAGGTATCCATCATTAACTGTCGAAACCCAAACACTACCAATAGAACTTTGGCTAAATATTTACAACCAGTTCTGTTTAGTTAAGACAAGACGATACCTCGCTGAAATACATACTATGCTTATGACCACCTCTAGCTTTTTACTAAACTCTAATGAAAACCCAGGTAAACCTATTGGAGTATTGTTATAAGAGTCATATTGGTCTACTGGAGTACTGTCAGGAGTGTAATGGAACCTTACTGTAGTACTGTCAAGATTGCCATGTATATTATTTGAGTACTGTCATGAGTGTCATGTAAACTACTGGAAGCCATGTGGAATTACTGGAGTACTATCTGACATACTTCGGATGCTGGAAATAACATTGATTTTGGTGTTAAAGTAAACTCGATAGTAAACTTTGTCATAGTCTTTAGATAGGCACCGTTCATTCTTTAAATTTGGTGCGCGACCTAGTGCCCAATCTGCTGGGAGTCATTCCTCTTTACAGTGAAAACCAAGTGTAATGTATCAGAGCCCAACTTAGTCTAACTGGAAATAAAGGGATGATAGAAACTAAGCGAATTTCAGGACTATTTATAGATTAATTACAGAAACAAGTTTGTAAATCACAAAATAGATACTAATCAACGAGGCTCTATTGTTTTTGTTATTTTTTTCATCACTAAGCCTCAAGGAAACTGACGTAGACTTATCCATCAGCCTTTCTGTCAAAGCATTCATCAATCCTTTATATTCATGCAAATTAAAAGGAAAGGACAAGGAAAGAACGATACAAATTTACTACTGTAGATCGTTATGGGAAATACTGTAAAACAATGCTTAAGACAGTCAATGTCAAGAAATCTCCTTGAAGAGGGAAGAAAAGTCAGGTCAAGATCAGAGCTAGGTCGCTGAAGGTCATGCAAAAGTTGACCTGGACAAACTTACATGGGGAATAATCCACAGCTAAAAATAAACAGCATATAAGGAAGATATGTATAATTATTGCTCGACGATGTAAACACAGCGATTTTAATCATTATTTTCAAAAAGGAAAATCGAGACTTTATTTCATCCAAATAAGTCCAAACAGATATATCTCGGGGAATCCGAATGAGATCTATTTTGGATGAATGTTCATCCTAAACTGAAGGGCAATTAATCCCCATTATTTTACCAGTCATATAACACATTCATCATGCATGCACCTTGATAATTATCATCGCTTAAAGTATACTTAAGGGTTGTGTCAAACAAAAACGAAAGTGTATTCAAATGCGACATTTTCTTATGAAAACAAGATGGTGAATTAGTGTTCATTCCTCGTCTTTTTTAAAGAGAAAATATTCATTCATCGGTCCATTTCAGACAAAAATATATCAGTACATGTATATCCTAAATATGACTGGTTTACTATACAAAACTAAATAGTTTTTCTAAGATCTGACAGTACAGGCTTGAAACCAGAGTAAAGAATGATCTTTTCAAATACAAATTTACAAAATCTCAAATTTACAAAATAATCAGTTTGGATCTTTTCATAGCTACTTGTAAATTGAAGAGTATATGATAAAGATTTTACAACAGTTATATTACTGGCACAACATACTATTTCCTTAAGTGATAAGAAGATCGTAGGATGTATGTAAAGCGTAACTGGGTTCCTATATTTGCAGACAAAATACAACAATATTCTTGGTCGATATATTTTACTCAGGTCCCGGACATACATTAGGTCTAACTTACAATTTGAAAAAAACCGTAATTGTGAGAACAGATCATGTAGCAATGTAAAGGATATACTTGTTCCTAAGTAGGTCTTTTTCAAAAGTTAGTGTTCATTTCAAAGTCACTCATGATAGATTTTTGATGGGTTTGTAATTATTTAACCTCGTGAGTTTGTAACATCATTTTAGTCAACTTGTTCTCCTTATTGTCCGAAATGAAAGGAAGAACCCATGTACTCGCTATGCATTATGGGAGTGAGGCGATCTAGGGAGACACACCACGGTAAAGGAGGGAACTACACTCACCTGTGCCTATGTGGAGAAATGGGCGAACAAGGAATATTGAACTTTAAGATGAATTAAAATCAACAAAATGCGGGGAGCCGACTGTTACTACTAAAATATCATGCTTCTACTTTAAAATCTCAAGGAAATTACAAAAAACAAATTTGATTTAGATAAATGTTTAAAATGTGAAAATGTCTAAGGTAGGTATCAGGGTAAAGTGGAATACTTAGAACTAAAATACCTAGCATATGGAAATATATACATTAAAAATCATACCATGATCTATATTTTCAAAAGGTAAGGATCAATATAAGGTATGAAGGTAGCATATGGAAAATGATATGTGCATCGCATACAAATGACAAAATCATGCAATCAATGAAAAGAAAAAAAAATCTGTTGAACCTTGTCAAAAGCCAATGCGTATGTACAATATGTAAAGTTTCAAATATGTATAACAATTAACGAGTAGGGAAAAGATTGGCCAGCTACACGGTTTTCATGTCATGGGAGATCATTATACGTGCTCTATTTGCTAACAGGATGAATCAGAGATACTTACAAAATTGCTGACGATTGGTTCGTACTCAAATACGATCCGACCATCGCCCATGGCACTCCGACATATTGGACCTTTTTCCATGCCAGCTGGAGTGTGATAAAATTTATTGTTGTACATCGAGATAATTGGAAGGTATCAGGTCATATGGCCACACATTGAAGAACTCTGCAGTCATATCTCAAGATATGAGTTTAATGTTTAAACAATGAAGGGGCAGGTAAACTTTCAAAATCTGAGACAGCCAGAAAGCACCTTACTAAAAAATAATCTAGATGTGTATTTCCATCAGTATTCTCATGCTTATTCGTCACAACATTTGATTGGAGCTTAATCACAATACCACATAGATGAGGATTTTAGAAATCGTTATTCTACATGGGTTCAAATACATGTGATATGTCTTTGATAAGTCTTTAAAAGGATGAGGACTATGGTCCGTGTTACGGATGTTCCCTTTCGGTAGCTGCCTGCTTTGATATGCATCAACATTTAAGGATGAGACTTGTTACTTTCTGTGTGGATAATTCAATTAGAATTTCAGTATGATAAAGACTTACTCGGCTTGTAGAAAGGCTCTGGTTCTGGAGGTATAGTCCAAATGTGTTTTATCCGTTCATTTAGCACCTGGATTTCTGCAGGCCTGCATCAAAGAATAGAACAGCTGAGATATTGCTAAGCGTTTTAATGCGCCCTACCTTCTCGTCTCAAGTGGTCTATTGAGGAATGACTGTCATCAGTGACTTTTTACATGGCATCTTTTCCTTTCTCGTTGAAAATCATCCTTATTTCTAAGAACATGGAGAAAAGTTTACCTAGGGGAAATGCTAACATTAATAGAAAAAAATGGCAATGCTGGCAACAGGTAACGCCACATCTTCTATTCAGCTAACGTTAATCAAGCCTGAATGGCAAGGCCCTTTCTATCTAGACACTACATGTCGACCAGCTTTACAGAATGGGTAAATGTGCCCGAGTGGCTCTCATGGGAGGTACCTACCATCGGGCGGCTTGCTGAGGGCCCAATTCGTTTGGGTTAAATCCGTAGAGTTGCCTGGGCTCGCGCAGCTTCGGCACCTACCACGATATTTTTACATTAAAGACATCAGTTTTAAGTTAATGTTCTAATAGAACTATACGGATGTTGGTTGTAATGCCTACATCGCTCTGTCCAACCAAGTTTAAGAGTCAATAAAACTATAAGTGCAGACGAAGCAACAGCAGTTGTTCGTGCAGGAGAAAATTTAGTAAGTTATTTTTCAACCGAAAAGACATCCGGATGTAATTGTTTAACCCTCCTGTGAGGATGATCTTTTTCATCTTTACTGCTTTTTCATCAGTTCATTGCTGGTACATTGCCCGGTAGCCATGTTGGTAGGCGTGTGACCCACTCCACAAGTAACATTCAAAAATGACTATAAAAGGATTTGAAAGTGACTTTGACAAACGCTTACCATCTTGCCAGCCTGGTAGCTGTAGACCAGCTGTGTGGTACGTAATAGCTCCTCCTGGGTCTTGTTATCTGAAATTAGTAAAATAGTGACGTATTTGAGAATAATTAGATATTTACAAGAAATAATAATCAAATATAACGCCCGGTTCCTCAACATAAAATCCATAATAGATAAAAGCTTGTTCATATAGCCAGGATATATTGTGATACCACAGTTGATCTTTAATTTTGCTATCGGTTTCAGTGGGTATGTATACAGCTCCATGTCTCAACCTTGTGGGGAAAGCAGATAAACTTCTCCAAAGTAAAACATAACTGTGGTACCTTTCACATGTGGTCAAGCTGTAAATGTCATTGTCATAATGCTGCTCTGATAGGTTGAGGCAACACACACGTTACACTGGTCGCCTTCCATGACAATCGAGACACTTTTAACTCCAATATTTTGACATTCCTGCCTGTCCAGACAGACATGATAAGAAGACAGCCATGGTTACGTTAACCCTTTTAGGACGGGTGCCTGTGGACAAGCTACAGCATGGAGGACGGGTGCTGGTGGCACTTTATACCGCTAGGGGACGGGCACACAGTCGTTAAAACCTACAATTAAATTCTTAAATCACATGATATGATATAATCTTAATTATTTTATTTCTTTTGAATAGAAATACTAATAATAGTATCATACATACATTCTGTGAAAATTTCATTAATGCTTCTCTAATATATTTTGTTCAAAACCGATTTCGTAGATTTTTGAGGAATGATGCCTCAAGGCATCATTCGCCCTGGCCTGGATGATGCCTCAAGGCATCATTCGCCCTGGCCTGGATGATGCCTCAAAGCATCATTCGCCCTTAAAGGGTTAAAACGCCTCCAAAAGATCATCATTGGAAATACCAACAATCAGATATGGCAACGGTGCCTAATCAAATAAGTCATATATAAATTTGATCATCAATCAATTACTGTGTTTTCATGATTGAAATACTACGCAGAAACAATGTCTTATAGTTCTCCTATATCAATTTAGAATAAATCAAAGCACCCATTTCACTGAAATACCTTGGATTCCTCAAATACTTTTCTTTTTTCAAATATTTGAGCAAGCTCATTTATTTCTGACCTAAACATAAACATATCTATCCATTTTTGTTATATTCTATATAACAAAAGCGTGGAATATGCACTTATCTTGATTTCAAAGGTTACATATAACACTAGGTATTCCTCTTAGCAAACCATACATTACAAGTGACGAATCTGTTAACTACGCTGTAATGAAAACCTTGTCATTTCGTCAACATAGTACATTCATATTAACTTAGATATATTCTATCTTAAATAAGTCATTCGAGTCCCCAAATACTTACTCAAAATCGGTAACCCCAGGATGTCCGAGGTACACTCAGAATGAGGCTATAGCATAATGGTAATGAGTCCCCCTTGATATGGTAATGGGCCCCTGTGTTCATTGTAATGAATCCCCAATGGTCATTTGATTTAAACAACCCTTGAACCCAAACGATGACCTTGAGCGAGCAGAGTAGCAGTAATGCAAATACATGCTGTATTCAGACTGGGCTACATTCAACGAAGTCCCAGTGAATGAAATAAGCTCTCGTTTGCTTCCAAAGAAAATGTCCACGGAATCATTGTTAATTATGTTATCTCTACCTTTTACTGACCGTTAAAGCGAGAGACATAACAAGTTTTATACTCTTTATATGAAGAGCGTGCTAACAGAAAAGCCAACGTTGGAAAAAAAACTAGATTCTATTTATATAAGTATACGTTCAATATCAGGAGATGAATGTATATTTCAAAACACGAAATCACTTTGTTTTGTTCTAAACATTTGTTTTGACATCTGCTTTGTTTTCTTGTGGCACAGTTGGAGTAATAATTTATATTGAATTTCTCAACTATAGTCAAACCCGCAGAACTCTATACAATAAAAAAGATGGTCATTAACTATATATTATCTTATTGCATACTGCAATGAGGACTGGTAAGTGCTGTTTAGTAACATAGATATCGTTCTTAGTTTGCATGTTTGTGTTTATAAACCCGCTTGAACTTTAACGAGGATAGAATGGAAATGTACCAGAAAATCGATAATTTTATCAAACCCGCTGGAATTTAAGTGTTCTTAGAAGTCTTCTTGTTGGTGTACATTGTGACTAGCGACAGAAAACAAACATGGGAGAGCGCCCCCTCACTGTCTGTGAGGACATCAATCATTCAGCTTGCACTGACTGTGCCTACTATGTCTTAACTTTCTACTTATGCTTCTGTATGACTCGAACTGTGAACCATGGAAAGTAATAGAATAGAAAGGCTTTAATCTCTGTAGCGTTTCATCAATTATGAACCAGCGATTCCGTGTGCATGAATGCAGCTCTGTCCTTCATAAGAATGGGTTACATTTCCAATGTATTTACAGTGAAAGTACCGAGGCGTCTCTGTAGAAAAGACAATGTTTGTGTTTACATTATCCTACAGACTATACCTACAGACCCGGATTTTGTTATAAAACACTTAGTTAACGCCATGGATATACCATGTTCCGGTTGTGTGGGCCTTTCCCATCCTCCATCATGGATACTGGTAAATGGAGCATTCGTGAGATCATATTGGGCAATTGAGGAAACTACACTGAACATTGAATGTAAAGTGTTCAGTTTGAGAAAAGTAAAGAGGTTTCAATATCAATATATCGGACATCAGTGCAACATTCACAGTTGAAGTCGGATCAGAACATGGAAAATACGTCTGTGTCGGTCATGACATTGGGCGTGGGTCTGTGGGGAGGTAAATACTATTGTTCTATTGGCGTGAATGAGGTTCAGATTATATCATCTTTGTTTTACACAAGGAACAAGACATGTTATTAACCCTATAGCATGATACAGGCCTGTCTAGACTACAGCTACATACAGACATGTCCAACTTGATAGCATCGTAAACCTCTGTCCAAGCCTACCACTACATACAGACATGTCCAAACATACAGGACCATACGACTGTCTCTACATCATTGTACATATATTTTTAAAAGTAGAGAACCTTTGCCCGATGAAATGGACTTTATGAGGTACAACAGAGTGTACAACTAGACAATAGATAGCATGCCTCGTACAATAACAAAAAAGCGCCTTACGCATAGTCAGGTCATAATCACCGCGCCCCAAAATTTATATTTACAGTTATGAAAATTCAAAAGGCCACACAATAAATACTTAACACGCTGATTATTGTCTCTGTTGGTCCTCGTTTTCAAGGGAGTTGCAAATATACGGTTTGCACCAGGAAAGTTTTAGTTTCCCTTTAGACATAAAATAATGTTCCCACTTTTGAACTCCGATATGACTATTACCTGTTATATGTAGTACTAGGCACCAATGATGAGGAATTTGACTACTTGTATCGACTTCCAAAGCTCATAGCTGCTCACGTCCCTGGAGTAGCTCTGTATGATCACTGATCAGGTCAGACAGTCTGTGGAGGATTCACAGTGGCACATATTCAGCCGAACCCTCCCTCTGTGACCACCTCCCGGCATGTTACTAGACTGGAAACAATACTCTCGGGAAACAAGCCACAACCGGGAAGTGCATCAATACTGAATACTCCAACACAAAAACCTAGCAGCAGTCAGAGATTTAGAAACGCACACACCTAATTATCTAATTACCATTAGAGAGGAACCGTTAATTCCGAATCACCATCAATGGGATAAAACCTAACATTCCTGTATGTAATTTAGATAAGAATGTATTCGTTCCTTGCCACTGACTTCTCTCTGAATGGAAAGAAACCGTTTATCATGTTTACTGATTCATTCAGCGATTCAACCAAGACCGTGTTAGTGAATTATGGGCAGACTAATTTTTTCTGCAATGAATCGGAATCACTACTAGAGACATTTAAAACCCATTCATCTGTTCACGGAATATATTTGATTCTCAATCGAGATTCAAAAAGGAAAACCGCTTCAAATTATTCTCACACCAACACGCCTAATTTCACACTCGTCTTGCAAAGTTAGAGTCAGAACTCTTATGAATAAACAATAACTCCAATACAAATACCTGCCCAACCTCAGGGAAGCTAGAGGTCACGCTATGAAAAGAAAAGAAAGGCCGAGGTAGGACCCCGAATGGTGGTGTAGCCCATAGAGATTCAGCAAGCCACAGGTGGGTAGTAAATAAGCAAACCCTCTCGTGTCAGCCCAAGCCTACCTGCCTCAGCCTCCTCTTTGCGGCGAGCAACTGCCTTGCCAACCACCTTCACCATGCACAGCGCCATTTCTCAGCCCAATGGCCTCTCAGCGAGCTGTTCCTATCGTGTCCCATGCCCAGTGTCCTAAGAGTGCGAGTAGCTCACCAAGGAGTCACTCCTATAGTTCACGTGTGGGGTCGGTAAAGCTCAGCCAGTGAGCAGGGTAAGCAGAGACTGGGTTTGTTGTGTGTGGAAGCAAGGGTGCTGTGCTGTGTTGTGTAGGCGATGCAGAGTCACACGTGGCGCCACAGCATCACACAATAAGGAAATCTGCTAGCCTTAAGCAGCTCGTGAGGCTGGTGAAAATTTGATGACGGTGCCTACTTGCTGGCAGCGGGGCGCACTGGCTAAGTGGCTGGTGGGCGGGAGGTGGAAGTCGGTGAGAGGCCGAAGGAGAAATACGTAGAAGTAAAGGGTAGAGTCTGGTGGATCGCCGGCGGGAAGAACCACAGAAATTACATCTAACACGTGCAGGGGTCACTGACCTATGAGAGCTCTGACTCAACATCCACCAGGAGAATAGTGAGAAAATTGAGATTTTCATTCACAAGAACATAATTATACGAAATAAAATGCATGTGCAATCTTCAAGAATGTCTAACATTTTATGAACCAATAGTGTCAAAAACAAATAGTGCACAATTGAATTGGTTTGAATGAGGGATTGGAGATATCTGCTTATTTGGATCCTAGCTGAATTAATGGACCCAGTTCATAGACTTGAATGAATTATCATGGGTAAATAAAGGTTAAATGAAAGTAGGTTATGTCTGCTTTAACTTCGGAAGACTGCATAAATTGTTCCCGCGACAAGATAAGCTACACTGTGAGTGCTTTAACCCACAGGTCAGTTCGTTTTCGGAATAAGCCAGGTGATCCAGTAACCCTTCATCACATAAAACCAAACAAAAGGTAAACAGTCCGAACTTAATCACCTAGAGGGTACAAAAGATCACACCACAAGTCAAGTCCCTGGTATTGCCTTCTTCACAGAAGGAATGCAACAAGTGACCTGTCTACCTGCTGCGGACCTGGCTTATCATACAAGCCGGGTTACTTAGAAGGAACAATCCACCTGGAACATTATCCACCTGATACATAGGGTCTATAGAAAACACATGGGCAGCTTATATATCTGCATAACCGGAGGATACGGATATGTTGTATGCTCCGCCTTTCTATAGCCGGCGCATATGGGAAAATAGTGCGTATGAAAAACGTGTAGCTAAATAAACTAATATCAGTATAGCACTTGTCAGTAAAAGGTGGATAATAAATACGTTTCTGAAACCAGTCAATATTGTGTATTTATACTGAGAATGAAAACATGGCTTTCCATGGAAAAGTGGAAAACTCCCAACTCGGGGTGAACAAACAAAAAAGGATGGATGATCAAAGAACAGAAATAGAATGCAGACCATAGGATCGATGGCAAGGAGGCATGGTCCACTGAAAACTGACAGAGGATATATATCGTCAATGATACATATGCAATGATTGATATGTGAGTGTATTTAAAGGGATATTTGAAGGATGTTGAATTGTGGATGATCAAAGAACAGAAATAGAATGCAGACCATAGGATCGATGACAAGGAGGCATAATCCACTGAAAGCTGACACAGGATATATATCATCAATGATACATATGCAATGATTGATATGTGAGTGTATTTAAAGGGATATTTGAAGGATGTTGAATTGTTCAGGTGCGTCATGTGACTGAGTCATCATAAATTTGAGATGCTCACATAGGCATGGGCTTGTAATCTTTATGATGATGTGTCTCCCTTTAACACTACATGAAGTATTGATACATATTTAGGATTCCTAACGACACTTTGGGCAGCACTAGATAGCGAATATTTTGCTCAATCTCTGCAGGACATTGATAAAGGCTTAGAGGTCAATCTGTAATTCGGCATAACTGCATTGCATCAGGACTGAAAACCTCCCCATATCAAGTAAGTGACATCGTTATATGAATACGTATACATATTTATGAATAGAAGTAAGTAACTGGACAACAATTGAGTCCCAGAGTTGCCACTTGCGGTAAGAAAGAAAATCTTGAAATATTTGTTATTTCAATGCAGAGTTTACGCATTATTCATGCATTGCAGTGGGGGATCAAGGGAAAGCTCCAGTTTTAACATGGGTCACGGGGAACGATCAATGCAGATCATTGGCTGTGGTTGAATTGGGTAATTTAGCAGTTGGTCATTCGGAAAATGAATACATGAATTTTATTGAAAACTAGCATCCTGAATTTGACAAAAGCCTGCAGGTATTGTGTAATAGTAGGTTCTCCCCCTTCTATTTCTATCAAGAAATATAAATATGAAAATTATGAATAATAGTCTTCTCCCATCTCCCAGACTCCTAGCTACAGCAACCTATGCTACTGTAGCTCCAGAAACGACGTTCATCAGCATCATACAATATTCTACACAAGATGGCAGCACAGTGCATTACTTATCTCTACACTAGAACCATTCGAGTTGATATCGATTCCCTCGTGACCCATTGGCTGGATAACGTTGAAGGCCTATTTTCACATGTATAGTAGTTGTTACAATCAACGTACATATACACCCTTCACTTACACATGCCTGTATTGTGTGTCTTTTTATCAAAACATCAATTGAGGAACAATAAAGTTATGCTGTTCGTATATATCCCCCCCTCCCTGTTTTCTGTGGGAGTTAAGCAACACTCCAATGTAGAGTACAGATTGGCATTAAATAATCAATGCTTGGAGTCATTTCAAGTAGCTAATACATATTTTCCCTCTTGTTAGCTCTGATATTGAGTCCCTTTAATGTTCTCGCCAAAGCTGATAAAAACAGATAGTGAATGGTGGCTGAGTGAAGGGTCCGGCACCCTGAGGCACTACACAGTGCATTCGTAGTACCAGTCGGCTGGAAATCCGGGGCAATGATTATTGGACGTCTATTTGAGTTACTCTATCGGAAATCAATGAATGGCTCATTATATAAAACATCCCCGATAGCGAAAATCGTTTGTGGCTATGGCCTCTTCACTATTGCTATAAACAGTTCACGTTGTCGGTAATATTTTGACTCACTACCTTTGTTGATTTTTCGCCACGTCTGGGTTGCATCGTTCACGATGAAGAACCAAAAGATTAATAATTGATACATGCAGATTGGTCATCTACCGGCTTTGATTCACTGTAAGGACCTAGCTGTTGTGATTTGATGAATTACAATAAATTTCCCCCTAATTAATATTAGCAAAGACAATTTGAAGCTATTGATTAAGGATTGCCGAAATGCATCGCTGTGGATCTGAGCGATTAGGTACTATTAAGGCCCGGCTCCATCAGAGAGACTGATTCATCGCATATCTTTTATGGGCCCATAAACGCCGGTCGACCCTGTTTTATTGCACCAACTGCAATGGATTTGTTGCATTCAATCTCAGGTAAAGTACGGGTATGCCACACTGCTGCAACGGAACAGTCGCAGCGCTAGTGGCATACTCCGATACTAGTGGTATACATACTAATTAATAGTGTAAAGATATTATATATGATTTATATTCACAAAGATATGCACAGATAATTAAATTTAGGAAAGGAAAAAATAGACACAGGCTTACACCAACAGCCACAGCCTTCTACTTAAACAGCTTGTACTGCTATCACACCTTCTGGGACATGGTGCTGTCATAACAGTATGTGCTAATCATACACCACAGGACACACCATGTAGGCCTATAGGTAAGGATTTCCCTGCTCGAATACAACAGGCTTCTAAACCTACTTAATATAGGAAGCACTCCATGCCTGTGCGACGGATCCGTCGCATATCATGAACATCTCATGATGTGCGATGCGACGGATTTGTCGCATCGCACACGCGCGCAAGTCCGGCCACACTGGGGAGATTGTGTGCGATGCAACGGGCGGCGCCGTTTTTATTACCCTTGGCCGGCGTTTATGACTTTTTATGGACTTTTTATGGACGAACCAGTCTCTCTGATGGAGCCTGGCCTTTAGGAAACGTCCTTACTGTGGATGAAACGGTTCCTGCTCGAGGTCAGCCGTCAATATCATACTGCCTGACGCCATAGGCCCAAGGCAGTATGAAATTGACGACTGACCAAGAACGAGAATCGTTTCGTCTACAGTCAGGACGTTTGCTTATTATTATATACCATAAATTGATGAAAAAACAATATTCTAATGACTAACTAAGTCACTCTCACAGCGGGCACGAACATTATTATTACTGCACCCCTAGCAGCGGGCAGTATTTCATAGACATTCGGACATAGGTATATAATAATATCAGAGGTAAAAGAGGGTCTTAATGATACGAACAAACAAGTTTTCTTTTTTTATATCTCTTGAGTCCATTGTTCAAGCTCGCTGCGATTTTGTTGTGAATTACTGATAGGCATGAAGTCAGCTAAAACAGGAGGGCAGATCAGCTACTTTATTACCCACCTGATACGGAGTCTCCATACTAAGCCTATGGAGACTACAGATCGCTACTGAGTAGGATACGGAGCTCCGTATCCTCCTAGGAGGATACAGATTTTTTAGATGAAAGTAGTCCCAAACATAACTTCTTAACTACGTTGAAAAGTTTTCTAACGATCATATTTATTGCTTAAATCTAAAAATAAGTGAGTAATAAATACAACATTACCATGATTTCGATCTGTGTGGCCGTATTCTCCTTGTAGTTGACGCTACGCAATACTCGTCAACTACGCGGAGAATACGGCCACTCAAATCGAAATCATGGTAATATTGTGTATGTCTCAAGAGTGGACCCGGCATGAGGATTTTTGAGCTCAGAGTGTCACATAATTAATTGATACACGTTTCTAATCCTAATGGGGGTTCTTCTGACTTCCCCTCAACACTTGACAAACACTTCTTTTGTGGATTCATTAGGGGAATAATATCTTTAAAGAGAAGTTCCGCGCACTTTAGGCTGCTTCTGAATAGGAACAGCATTTGGGATATTTGGGTTTTTTTCCGGTTTACTCGTAGCTGGACATCATGCGGTGACCAATAAATCTATGCTAATATATGCAAATATATAACAATCACCAATGGCATTGGGGTAAAGAGGACTGCGAGAGGATGTGGAGGGGAACTGATTGTGTTTGATCAGGGTTTAGGCAGACCATTATGTGTGAATCTAAGGAGTTAATTAAGCTAAAAGTATTGACTCTGCGTGGTAAAAAGATATATAGACCGTGTAGGCTTGCCGTAAAACGTGATCTGAGAGTGTTTAGTGGGTGATTGGCTAGCCACAATCCAGACACAATATAAGCCGAGCATAGGATGGGTCTGACGGAGCATCACCCAGTCAGCACTTTTTATAGCCCATGTCTAGATGAACTAAGGCACAAGCGGGAGGAAAATGTCGGATGATGTGTACTGCCAGAAGCAGTGCATCCAACAGTGTCCGAGGTAGGGAGGCGAGGAGAAAGAGTGACTCAAACTGGGCACACATACTCGTTGGGTTTTGTCACTATACAAAACATTGTCACAGGAAGGCCAAACTGCAACACTAAAAGGCAGTCGAAAATGTCAATTATACATCTGCACAGTCATCATACTGACATTTCATTAAAGAGGTTACTTTTACAGAACAGTCCAACTTTCGCAGATGCAAGTCAGTAGAATTGCCACCGTGACTGACTAGCACAATTTGCTCATCTTTCTCATACGCATGACTGACAAAAGGTCTATAGTTTTCCGTGCTAGAATCAGTAGTCTCGGCAGATGTAGCATGCAATCCTCGTGTGTAGGTGTTTAATAATCTATGCAGCACTTCAGACTTGAGCATACCTGAGATCGCCATATCACGCTGACAAGTACAAGACTTCCTCACCTAATACCAATTAATACCAAGTGAGACATAATTAGACGCTTTAGTCATATTCGCCAGCCCACACCTCGGGTTTTCCCCATAATAAAATAACTTATGTGTCTGAATGACCATTGGGAGTAACAGTCAATACATAATTTCAGATGTTAGAACTGGTTTTTGTGATCGCTGTAGGATGCCCTAACTCAGATCAATCACTAACACTCAGATTAAAAGGTATATGAATCATATAATTGATATAGTACTTCAGTTTTAGAGCAAGGCGGTGTGGGGTAGTGATAACAGTACTGGACTACAGACTGAGGTTCAGTCCTGCTCATTTGGTAAAATCACGGCGGCGAATCGCCTCGTTGATTCCTAGACTTAGTTTCAACAGATTTCAATCATCGTGAGATACACTGGTTAAATCTAACTCCAGGTACTATAAAAACGATCTTCACATTATAAAAACTGTTTTAAAAGATCCGATACGTCGATAGATTTACAGCATCATCAAATCTAGGGTGAAATTGCTCCAACCAAAAACATATTTTTTCTAAAAACATATACACTCATAGAACAGGCAAGCTGCTGGCAGTGGTAGGTAACATCGATATCCTAACCTAGCAGAAAATACAGCGACTGGCATATCCATGGATGGGTGCCTCCAGTAGTTTCACTCCATTAATCGTATGCGTGCTTTTTAACATTGTGCCGAGCTTATGTCAACATTCCACTTCTATGTTAACATGAAAACTTACACTAATGCTCCTGTCTTTGTACAAATCTGGGAACTTCCCCGTGAGGTACCTGATTCTCAATGTACACTTAAGCTGTCTAGCCTCATGGATTTCGTGTGCTTTGATGTTACGAGTTGAAGCTGCAGATTCTCTATTGTAAACTATAGACACAATTACTGAAAACAATCTCGTCGGTAAACCGGACGAAATAACACCCTGTATATATTTCCCCCCTTACCCGGTGTTTACACTAGACGACTAAAACATGACGACTGTAGATCATCTAGCCTATAATCGTCAGGTGGTGCTCGATTACGTAATATCGACCGCAATAGTCATCAACCCAAGAATTTCCTCAATCGTTACACTTTTTACATGTACTGATTTCTGGTCATTGACAGCTGAAAGTCGTCAGGTGGTGCAAAATTAAAGATTCGCCGCCTATCATCGTCTATAATTTCATAAATCTAAAATTCTCTATTTGTCATCAAAATATACTTGTATTAGACAAATGCCCAACCGCGTCAATAGCTCTCAAAACAAAAGGTCAGCTTCATCGTGGTTACGGTTTGAATTGGTGTTGTTTTTTTGGTATGTCAATCAGTTCATTGTCAAAACTTACTCCAATACTTGGCCTGTGCAGAGTCTGAACTGAAATTCCCTTGGCATTGTATGGATAGGCTGACAGGGTCTAGTGAACATAAATTGTGATGCGTTGCAATATTATCTAGACATTGCGGTGGAAGATCTAACCCTGCGTTAGAACTGCTTTTTCTTCAATTAAAAAAAAAAAAAAAAAAAAAATATTCATGTTTGGCCTGCTCATATTCTGTTGAGATTAATCTAGTGTGGTATATTCGGCGGGTAGGGTGAGGGAGTAGGGTCTCTGACATGTTTGCGTTGTGTATCATACAGAGTGAAGAGCGTAAACAGTATAACCTCATTTGTGGGGCACTCCACACCTTGGGGCATTTTGGAGATATATTGGATATATATGTTTAAATTAGAAACGTAAGGGGGCGTGCAGGGAGGTCACCGAATGTAACTACATGACCGCATGTGTAAATTCAACACGCGCTGTGCACGCCTTACTTATTGTTAATAAACTAGTAGTCTCTCCAGCTCACAGTTTCCTTATTTAAAGCATGAAATGGAATCCCCAACTTTATATTTGTTTTCATATTGCTATGCGAACCACCCTACAACACAGACCGGATGCCTACAGAATGGAGAGTGGTCTGACGAGCGGGGTTCTATTTCAATAGTGTTTAGTATACGGCGGATGATCAGATTAGGCTTATATCTATAAATTTGCTCTATTGTGGAACACTGTCTTTAATGATGATAATGATGAATAATGAGACTATTGACTGATCGATCCTAGTCCCGCGGCTTGGTGTGCCTTGTTGGGATTGTGTACATATTTTTCTTCATTCTGGTTTTCTCATTTGGTTATCCTATTACGATATCCTGTTCCGATACTAAAAGAATATAAAATGAGATGGAACCCGTTTTGTCGCTCCTCTCTTGACGTAGTGCACAAGAAGCCAAAATGCTGTCACTAAAAGGAATGAAAGAACGATTTGGTGTGCTGTATTGTCTGACGTGTTAAGTCCTGCGGCATGTTACAATTCATTTCACTGTCAATACATCGACACGCTATATGCCACCGACTCTAAGTTTGTAATAATTTCCCAACAGTCTACTGCCACCAGGGTCCACCCTTGTACCGAAAACCTCTTATATCATATATTAAACGTCAATAAAACGGATCCTAATGCATCTATTTGCGAATAGTAACAATTAGAAAATATACTCGTCTATAAGATCATATTTTATGTCAATTGTATCACATTAGTTTTTTTACTAAAAGATATCTGCCTTATCTCTGATTCAATTGAAAGCCATCTCTCCTTATTAGAGTGAATTAAATATCAACTGAAGGCCATTAGCACTTTTCGTGAAACACCCGTTGCCATTACCCCATAGCAGACAGTGCATGAATAAACACCACAGGCACCTTAATACAAAAAAAATATCACATGAGTTCTACTTGCTGCTATGGCTACTGGTAGCATTTTTTAGAGTAAGTCAAGGGCTTACGTGCATACTTAACTTTGCCCAAGTTTTATGGAATTCTAACAGTTATTTCTCCCCTTAAATATGTAAATGGTTATCAATTATACACGAAGGCACCATGAAGCAGTGGCCCGGGGAATACCTGGTGACATTATGTTTAAGCAGACTCAGGAATGTATTGATGCATTATGCTGCAGTAATCCCAGTTATGTATGGATGCATTGTTTCAATAGTACCAGGGATGCTTGGAGGCATTATACTGCCGTGATCCAAGGAATGCCTGGAGGCGAAAAGCTGTGGTAAAAGAGTTTAGGTTAGTATCAAGTCCTAAGCGCGAGTTACTGAATCAGACCTTCTGTGCATACCAGGGTGAGGGGCCAGGTTTGATTTGTTCAATCAGCAACTAATCAAAGACCTTCAGATGTACCTCAGGTGTTCACATTCTATTCTCCGTGTTCCGGCCTTACCTGAGTCTTTGCCTGCAGAGATTACCTCCAGTATCGTATCTCCTCCTTCTCCTCCTCCTCCTCCTCCGCTACCACCCCCGCCATAGCCACTGAACGCCGTCATGCGCCACTGAGCAGAGACAAAGCCAACAGGCGCCGACTTCATGCCGGACCCATCGGTCAGCGAGGTGTGACCGGCGCAGTGGGGCGTGGTGAGCGGGAAGCGGGGCAGGAGCGGGGCTCTCCTCCAGTCCGGCGTCCACATGGCTCGCCCGCCGCCGGCCCTGGAGCAGCTCAGGTGGGGCGGAGCAGCTCACAGCCGCTGGCCGGGCGGGAGGGAGGGCGGGAGGCACGGCGATCGATGGCTTAATTAGAGTCGGGATGAGCGCCGGCGACGTGATGACATGCTATAACCACGCCGAGCTCCTCGCGAGGCTCAGTCATGCTCCATTGCACAGTCGCACGCTCCTGTAGCGTGAGCAGCTCACCCGGGACTGAGTGGGGAGATGTTGTGTCGCCGCCTCTACAAACTGAGCTCCTCGTTTGGCCCGCCTCCCCTGTGAATACACTCTCCAAGCGGGCTCTCTTGATGTTCAGTTCTACAGCTCTGCTAAAGGCTTTAGACGATCTTTTTTCTATAGTGGCTTGTTTTGAACTACTTAATCATCAAAGTCTTATGATTGAAAGAGACGGGGTGAACTGAGGGGGTCGCTCGGAGGGGAACTCTATATATAAATAGATAAGAATCCACGGTTTGTTGTATTTATTATGCATCTTCACATTTAAATTGAAAGAAGGAACTGCCATATCATAGGGTCTGCCAAGTCAATCAGTAGGGGATCATTTAACTCTCCATGCACAAAGGGACAACACATGTGTTGGGGATTATATTTTCCTCTAGTTAATGACTTTGGATTGGATTTCACAATCTCATAACCAATGGTTATATTTCTGACATTAGAAACAAATGGCAGTGCTTCGCTGTAACTATACATTTTCAGATGGGTGATAAATGGCCTCCGCCTACTATCAGCCAATGGTTACGTTCTTTATAAAATTTGAGCATATCTCAATTTATTCAAGCAATTCGACGAATTGATCACGATGAGCATAGGATTACTGAACCAGTCTTCTATATCCCCCACCCTTCTCTATCAAGAGGGGAGTTCAGGAGCTTAGATCATACTTAGTTGCAAAACAATATTTAAAGCATAAATTGTAGAATGTGAATTCCGACCAAAACAGAAACAGAGGTCAGGTAATAAATGCCAAATCTGCTGGGAGATTGGTTAGAATGATGCCGGGATTGATCACGTGGGTCATGGGCCACTCTCGGCATACATCAATACGATGGACGCTGCTAGCTCTCCCCTTTAGACACTTGGCAACTATACATCCTTTGATTTATCTCTAGCTCCTCACCAGCCAGGTAAGTACACACACTGAGCTATTGCGTCTGCTGACACATTCACCTGAGACACTGCTGACACTATTGTCTGAATGACTGAGTGTACTGATGTTGATACCCTCAGCAATACTTTTCTGATACATGCGCTATTGCTGAAAAAGGGAGTAAAACGTAATATTGAATACAGAAATTGTATGATTTATGGTTGAGTTACAAGGCGTTCCACTATGGCAAACAACCTTTTTCTCTTCCGCATTTCATTGATTCATTCTCGTTGTGAGACAACCATGGCTTTATCATCGCATCAAATTGTACATCACAATTTTGCTATTGCTAGCATTCTTGCTCGTGGCATTTCGGACACCTTTTATCACACTGATACAGTCTGTAAGCATCTGAAATTTTCCTGTCCCACACTGTTTTTGACACACTGTGCGCCATAAGGAGGCAGTAACCAAACGACATGCATGTAGCAATGAGTAAGGTGGGTGGGGCTAATAAAAGGTGGGAAGATGGTGGCATCGTAAGGCGTGCCGGCATAACAAGGTAAGGACAGATAAAATGGGTGAGGCAGGAGCATGTACGCATCACCCATTTGAGTCACGACCATCACATTTATAGAGTGAGCATAGCCATGCTGGAGACTATAATCACTTTGCTGTATTAGAAATCGACCACGGCAGTGGAGAACTGTGAAATAAAGATTTGTACACATGTACATATATCGCTTGTTGGAATGACTTAGAACGAATCATATATAGCAGGAGAACAGAGACCTTGCTTCTCAGAATGACCATTTCCTGTGTTTCGTACACAATTCGTTGTGTGCAAGATTAATGTAATTTCTCGTTCTAAGAGGTAATTTCTCCTTCGTGTCGTCTGAATACCATTTATCAGTAAGATGAATTGTATTGACCTCAGTGCATATGGTCTTAGATGAGATTATACTGAAACGTTACACAGACGGTACAACATGGAGCTATCGTGGAGACAGCAATAAACTCGATTTGACCAAATCTAGGAGTACTATCTCCAGAAACGAGACCAAATTAGAGAGAACACGTCCTCTACAACGCACCACCATTTGGCATAATTTTCCAGGACATACTACTATAGATTGAGGATCATGTTGTTCCACAGCCCTAGGATTAGAATCTTAATGATGACACCATTCCATTGCCTTCCACCTTTCTTCCATGGACTGCCTCCTTGCATGCAAGTCTGTCACTATCCCCTAGGCCGTCTTTTGTGTAACGTTTTAATCATTCAAGGATTCTGTGTATACTTAGTATGTGAGCTGCGTCCACTGAGCAACTCACCTCGATACAGAGCAAGTTATGTCTTATATGTCTCCAGGATATATCATTTATGAACAGCTGAGGAATATGGTGAAACCAAACAAGAGTTAGACATGTTGTTGTTTATCGCACGATGGCAAGATGTCATATTACTGCGCGAGGCGAAGCCGAGAGCAGTAATACGCGATCTTGCCGGAGTGCGATGAACAATAACATGACTAACTCGAGTTTGGTTTAGAATTTATCCTACCCCACCCGTCTAAATTACTTCTACATTAACAGATGATGTCATTTGTCAAGTGTATCCCACTAGAGCGATATTTTTCATTTTTCTAAACTCCAGACTGAATACAGTGACCCAATGTTAAGCCTATGGAGTTTTTTATTAGGGGTAGGATAAGTCCCTGAGACTGTCATGGTCAGAAGGAGCATTTCAAAATGGCCAGAAGGTATTGTCATCATTGCATGATTCCCTGGTATGGGACCTTTATACACACGCATTGGCTGTAGTCAGGCGTGACAAGGAATACACATGCTGTCAAGTACCGTTCATTAACAGTGAACAGGACTTAGGACATATATAATTAACAACATGGGTTATCTTAGGCCAGCCATTGACAGAGAGGTTAAAGACAGCATTACCTGGATAGGCATGTAATTAACCCCCGACGTCTGGAAAATGTAAATCAATGTTGACATTATTCGTCATTTGTTTATTACATGTTTAATGGAAATATCAAATATGAACCGAATGAATGATAAGACATAAATATTTTTCTCCAAACGAATCAGCAGTACATGTCCTTTGGTCTTATATTTCAATTTTGTTTGCAAAGTGTGAAATTAAAACCTAAAAGCCCTCCATGAAACAACTCCACCAACCAAAATCAACCACAACTGAGACTACTGCGTTACGCTTAAAATTACGTCTAATCGTGGACCAAAAATATTGTCTCAAAACAACAGTATGGGTCTCCTGATGCACATGACTATTCGTTATTGCGTTACAACAGATTAACTACATTTAAATTCACGAATTAACATCTTAATCTATACTGAACGGTGCTAAATTATATATGATTAAATTATTTCAAATACTATCTATAGATTCGTATTAATCTCATAGCACGATAAATAGCTATTACTCAAATCTAATAAGCGGTTGTAATAAATCATTTTGAAAAGGATCACATTTCGTGTACTATCCTTGGCACATGTATGCTCTTGTATGTACAGGCCTGCCGGCTGAGAGCTAGTACCGATACCAGAAAGCATGCAATTATAAGTTAGGATCAATAACGGGCTGCTCTGGGGAGAATGGTGATATGGTTCGGTCCGAACCGGACTCCCTTCATTATGAATACTTAAATAGTAATCAGGCTGCAACCTATAAACATCCGCCTGTTTAACACATGCCTCTGGATCACAACCCCCGATCTCGGCTTAGTTGCATGATTCGTCTGTGAAATAAACCGATGACGATGGGTAAGCTTTATTGATTTCCTCACAGTATGTTGTATTTCATACACACCTAACTACGTACCGAAAACATGTGCGCTAGTGTAATTGTCATTAGTGATTGACTATAAACACAAAATAAATGTGAACCATGGGCTCCCTGATCAAAACGTCGCGGGGGCAACCACGGGGCTGACAGAGTGCATGGATTCATCTCTATAGGTGCCCAACTCCTAATCCAAGTTTTTGAGCTGCTAAAATAAAGTCACTATCCATAAACTGGTGTCGATAGTTATTCTTTTAGCGTATGCATTGTTTCCGCCTTTGTATTTCTTTTTCCAATTTCTTTTTTTAAATCTTGCACGTCAGAAGTTTCCTATATTCAAGTGCATTGCGTCTACTTTCTAAAAGCTTTTCTGGCTACCATAAGTGGGCTTGAGTTGTACATTGCCAAACTGATGTATAAACCTGGAGACTCTGCCAGCACTTGTGCACAAGCAATTAGTAACCATACAATCGTTACACTTCGGCTTTGCCATAATTCTCCTGTCTGTTTTTCGTACCAATCATATTTGCCTGGCACATGCAAGCCTGCCCACAGTGCCTCCACGACCGTATGAGCTTAGTACGAATCAGAACAGCACGAGTTAAGCACGATCAATCAAGCTCAAAGGTCAGAAAAGTAAGCTCTGCACTCTACAGTGTCCCTCTACAACACCAGCATGGTTAATGCTGCATCAATGGCACGGCTTAGTTGGAAGGACCTACCTACTAGAAACTAACCAGACACGTCCATTTTTTTTTCCAGAGCAGAATTTATTAGATTTTCCTATTTCAGTTCATACAGTGATACTTGGAATTCTACCTTCTAATAGTAACCGTTTTACATGCATTTGTAATTTGATACGTCTTTAATAGGCTTAAATCGTCAAGAATGAAGGTATTGACTAGTTTCATTATCAAGTATTTCTTTTCTTTTGCAGAGATGTCAGCTGGGTTTCAGAATTAAAGTGGATCTATTTTTCATGTGAAATTGCTTCCTTGAGAAAAACTAAGAAAACAGGGACAAAATGTTGGTGTTAGCCACGGCATGGGGCTGAGTGTCATTGGAGTGCACACGTGGTTCAATCCCTATTTTATTTGAGTGGATGAGGTTTAATCAATATCCCCTGTTTTACACACGGAAAAGCAATTTTTATTTACAGAAAATGAAAACATGGATTTCCATGGAAAAGTGGAAATCTGCCATCTCTACATCTGTAAGGATCAGTATGGTCTCTTTTATGTGTTCAATTTGCAGAGGATTTTTCCAAGCCATAGACCGTGCTACATGTGTGGCCTGTCGCCCCTGTTATAGCTAGTTATGGGAGGTTAGAGAGTCCGGCTCCCAACTTCTAATCAAGTAAACAGGGGACGATCTATTATTAGCTATACAAATTAAATGAGTATCAAAGGGCGGGGTACTTATAAAGATACTGTACTAGTTACCTGCATTCTGGTAGAACTCAGAGTCTCTGAGGACCTCGCTGATGAGGTCCTCGGCCGCTTTGGTCTGTGGTAAGGGGAGGCAGGGTCTTCCACCTTCCCTGTCCAGCACTTTCATATTCTGCCATGTCTGCCGCAGCCCCTCAGCCAGCCCCGAGCGCTGCCACACCTCAGACAGCCCCTCCCTGACGAGCTGCTCGGGCAGGGAGCTGCTTATGTCCGGCATGGGCACCAGTTTCTTGGGATTGTTGAAGAGCTGAGTGGACGGGAGGAGAGAGGAGAGTCGTGGGTAGCCTGGACCCCGAGACACCAGCGCCCGGTGAGGGTCGTGGACGGACGGGTGAGGCTCGCTCATCGAGACCGACAGACTGCGGTCAAGGCCCCGACTGGCCAATGTCTCCCTTCGACTTTGACTCCTCATCATGATCTTAGGTACGAGATGCAGGGAAGTCTTATGTGGTAACTCCACATAGGGATTTGAGCTTGCCAAATAGGCGTTGCTCCATCATTTCTAAAAATCGGTTTGTATAGGAAATAGAATGTATACAACTATTTCCACTTGGTTCTTCCCCAAAAATCAGCAGTTTCGTAAGTCTCCATGGGGATCCTTTTCTATAGTTCATGGAGATTTAATGGATGTTAAGTTCATAATACGTGAGGACAAAAGGTGTCCAAGCTCGGGGATATTCAAGGTTCATAGCATTTCAAGAAAATAGTTCCATGAGGTGTCAGAGTATAGTACAAGGGATATTTGATCAAATCCTTATATTAGTTCAACTCCCAAAAAGTCAAAGACTGGTGTTCAATCCTAAAATCCACAACATTTCTGTTCACGACAATGCATGTTTTCCCGCACAGGTGTTCCGACGTCCACGTAGGCGATCCTTAATCGATGATTTTCAGCCGTGTGTTGGGAGCTGGCCATGTCCAACAATCAGGAGTTTTGACGACACAATTTCCCACACTAGTTTAACTCCTTGGACAAATCTTCATACAAGCACACCTTCAACTTTCTCAAAGCATGATTCACGTACACACCAAGAAGAGTTCCTCGTAGAATTCTGTCGGTTGACCGCACATCATGTCTACCTCCAGAAATCTCATCGGATGTTTGGTTTGTATTGCTGAGGCACAATAGGCGACAATAATATCCATACGCTGCAGTACAGAGAATGCATTCAGCTGGTAAACCGTTCTGTACCCATGCTGACCGAGCCGTCAACTGTAAGCATAAGTGGAGGTGTTACTCTATAAGCTGGTCGCGGATCTGTCCATGTGCCACACTCATGGTAACATGGAGCTGTCTAATTCTGGCAGCATTGACTAGGGAGTCAGTCTTTGCCAAGAGACCAGGAGCTGTCCGAGCCGGGTCTAATCCACAGTCTCAGCGGCTATAAAGTAGACACAGAGCCGCGCCAGTACCACAGGGTATATAAAAGCCACGTGCGAAGTGCTACAGGTGTGTGTATAGTCAGGTGGGCAAGCACTTCCCACTTTGTAGACCTCAGAAGGCTTCGTATTCAATACTTAGTCTTACTTTGTAGGTTTATAATTCCATGTTTGTTCAACTCGTGTGCAAGCCAAACAGGGTATCTTGCATATCCTTGTAATCGATTAAAGAATGGAGTATTTGGTTTTTGAAATGGTTAAAAAGAAAGACACTGTACCCTGATGCATTTATATAAGCTGGAACCTGATTCGGATCTTATATCACCGATGTGTATGAAGTCCAGAACTCATAATATGCATGAAGTACATTGGTCCATTTATAGTCTACCACACCTTGCCTTGATTATGTCCTTGCTTTACGAACACTGCGAAAGATTACGTTATAAACATATGTGTCTACAGCATATGTTATAAACTGCCTTGCCATTGAAGCACATTTCATTGTACATAACAGACTGTTCCACTGCCATGGTCTATGGTTATTCCTCACAGCTTTGAGACTTGTGAATGATACAATACCTCACACTGTTTCTATTCGCGTCACTGCGCTCAGATAGTCGCGCCTATAGCTAGGCTGGCACCCGTATTGTTACTAAGATCGAGGATGTACATCCACATGTGGCTCTTTATCCAGGTGTTAAATAGGTCCTAAGGCAGGGGGAGGTACATAAGCTCCAGGTGAGGGTTCTGGTAGTAGGGGGTCCATACATGTCTGGAAGGCAAGACCCGCCTTCTCCCCCTATGGTTCCAGTAAGTGGAAGAGGTCACCGATGCTCCTGGTACTGGTGGCCTTCGCCTCTCCTCCTGTGCATGCCTCCTGCGACTGGGCGCGCCGACCAACAGCGAGACGCTAATCCAGGCTTAAGGCTCATAAAAGGCCCGCTGGATACCGCGCCATTGGTGACGGCGATGTGAAAGGTTCACAGGTCGTTACGTTATTGGGCGGTAAAAGGCGGCTACTGGGAGTCATACGGGCCTCTCTGTGTGTTTATCTTATATAAACACCTCCTCACGTCTCAGCAAATGATTTACGTCATTAAGATGGTGAGTGAATGTGACCAAATCTAAAAGACATCTAAGTCACTTCGATGATAGTGTGAAATAAAATACTATCCATGTACTATGTTTTCATCAAACGGTATGCCACTAGCTACGATTAAGATCTCATGCGTTACAATTTAGACCTTCTGATCTATTGGTGTTATTTATCCATGGGTGGTATTATCGTCCCTGAAATCAGTATATAGAATGCCCAGCTATACCGATTCATGCTATTCAAGGGAAAAAAAATGTCATGCGTTATTTACTGGCTAAGGGGAACCGAGACAACATATCAATGTTGATCATGGAATAAGGCTGAGAGTGTATGGGGAGGTTAAAACCACAGTATTGTGGGCATGAATGATGCTAATGTTACACTCAATCAGTTTTATATAAAAACAAAATTTACCAACTGAGAATGGAAACAAGGATTCCCATGGAAAAGTGGAAAATTGCCATCCCTAGCTATTTGTAGAGTTTCCTGTTGATGATATCCATTTTATGCCAGTCACTTGGAGACTACTGCGCACAATGTTGATGTTTTTATTGCCTTTTACTTTACTTTATATCGGAAGTAGAACATTAGCTAAATGGCCATTGCTTGAAAAAAATAATGCCGGATAATGCCGCTAGATCCACATGACTGCTTGCTTATCCACGAATTGTTTGAAGGCTCCAACGAGTAAATAGATATTACGGTAAAATCATATCCACGGTAATATTACAACATTGCCATACTAAGTTTCCGGAAAAAAATGATAAAAAATCAGCTGATACATTCTAAATCCCAGGAATAACATAAGGCGATAATATCTCACTATTAACGCTGAAACTCATTCCCCTTTTCTATTTTCATAAGACTTGTCTATGTAAAATC
Organism: Alentia gelatinosa; assembly: GCA_950022655.1. Taxonomy (NCBI): domain Eukaryota; kingdom Metazoa; phylum Annelida; class Polychaeta; order Phyllodocida; family Polynoidae; genus Alentia; species Alentia gelatinosa. Next base: position 30,554,832 of record OX465584.1, on the reverse strand, counting down.
ACTGTCTATTATTTTTGGAGCATTGAATAAAGCTTCGCATGAATGGAGATTTATCTGACATAACGACGGATGTTAAAACATGAATCGTACATAGATTGGACAAACATTAGACCTGGCATTAGTACTTGGCATACAATATATGCATACAGAGTGGCTTTCAGAATGAATGCTCTCAAAAGTTCTTTACTACAGTTTTATGCAAATGAGTAGGACTAAGAGGAATCTATGGAAGCCTCCTCCATAGACTTATAATATTTTCCTTTAGAATAAAACGTTACTATATGTTCAATATTAACATATACAATAATTTGGCATAGTCCAAGCTCCAGAGGTGACACGATCAAGACACGAATGGAGAAAGGAGAAATGCTTAAGTTGATGGAGAACCAATCATGGCATTGTCTATAACGAGACTTTGTTTAATGCCGATTCCCTAAAAACGTTTTCTGACCGACTATCCTAAGTATTTCATTTTATAATATGGTTCGATGATAATCCATTGTTGGCTCAAATTGCACTAAGAGTCTGTGCATATGAAATTTCAGAAATGGTTACTAGTAGTATTTTCATATTAAATAATGTATAAGATCAGTACATCAATGAATAAAGTTTAATTCCCGCCGTTATGATGATTTAGTAGCCTGAAAAGGAATCTTTATGAGGTTCAGAGCTGTCGGTTACTGGCAGGTTACAAATAGGTGAACTAGTTCCAGTATTTTATATGTATATTCACAATTGCTCCTGACCAACTCCACTCCACCCTAAACCCTGCCAACGGCACGTAATCTTTACCATTAACATACTTAGAGCATTGTGAAGGGTGGCATATTGCTTTATGCTGATGGCAGTCGCATAGGATCTGTGAGATTCGACAGGCAAAGCTCAATCCGGACTGAGTATTTGCCCAGGGTTCTCCTACCACACCGCTCTCGAGCCACCACGGATTGTGTCTATAATATCCACAGTGTCAACACATCTGGTCGAGTTGAGGTAAGAGGTACGAGGTTAACCCAAAACACAAAGGCCACTCGACAATGTTAGTGGAGTTTAGAACTCCATGCCTATGCTGTGTATTTAGGATCAGGTGAACTCTCTGAGTGATTGGGCTTCTGTTAATTGTATTGGTAATATTAGCGAGTACCGATGTGTGAAATATATATATAAATATGGTTATACATACTGGGCATGGTACCAGGAGGGTGAATTACCTTTCTTAATGGCAACATCGAGTATAGACAATATTGGTTGATAGCTATAACATTCTTGAACGCATAAAAACTTCCGATGTACTCTAGGTCCATATACCCTTGGGATATACATGCTGATGCAGGAATTATGCGAGTTTTGAAGTTATCATATGTTACCCAAGTAGAGTGGCAGGTCTTCATAAATGATACGCGATTGTGAGTATGTCACGTACATTCTGATCTTGCATTTTTTCTTTGTCGACTGTGTATGCCTTGATATATCTATAATGGGAATGGGATTCTATTCCCATTAGTGACACTCATATTATACAATATTGAATAGAAATACTTTAAAAGAGACCGATATCTGGTAAAAGGAGATTACAGGATTTGTGAGATTCGTCTGATACAATCGGCAGCCCAAGTAATCCACTTCCGAGAGTCCCTCATTACTCATAGAACTTGGCAATGCCAATCAGACTGCCAAGACATCAGTCTTAAACTGGGGACACACCAAGCGAGAAACGGCAGCGATCTCCGAAACCGGCAACACAAATAGCGTATATATGTGAGATATTATTTCAGTTATATCTCCAACACATGATTTAGCGTCTCAGAAACAATAATAACGTGAAATATGAAATCGCTGAGTTTCTAGCTTGGTGTATCCCTGGTTTAAACAACATGGTGCCTCTATTAAATGCATTAATATTTTCATGACTGCAGTGCTATACTGCATGATTGAATACAACATTTAACATACCATAGGACATTTTGAAATTCATGCACTTAATGTTTCTATTAGTTCATGTTGGTTGTGCAAGTTCACTATAATATGTCACATTTAGATCATATTTGTACGAGAACGTATTCTATATTATTAAAAGGTGGTTTGAAGTTCCTCCAATTCTAAATTCCCCGCAATGACAGATGTCCGCTCCAGATTATTAGATACCTATGGTCGAACGTCTATGAAATATTACCCACAGCTCGAGGTGCAGTATGAATAATGTTCGGGCTCACATAGCCGAATTGAATAAGTTATGAATAGACGATGTAATAAGTGAATAAAATGGCGTTTTTCACGTTCTTATGTATATGTTATATTAAGTAAACGTAGCAACTGAGCCGTAGGTATACCATTTTCGGTCTTTTGTAACATGACTGCACATCCCTCTGCGTCCGGCTTTGGGGCGCATTTTATGCAAAAGAAAAGACCTTGAATGGCATTCCTAATGGCTCAGTAACCACGTTTTCATTTATTACTATTATTTTTAGAAGTATATCCACAGTGTGTGACAAGTAGATGTACTAGTTTATTCACCTATTTCAATGTCATGTTTACAAAATGTATACACGATATTACCATGATTTTGATCTAGTGGCCGTATTCTCCACGTAGTTGACACGTCGTAGTAAAACTCTGAACGATAGCGTGGATAATTGCGTAGGTATTTTTTTTCTATTATTACCAGATGGCATATTTCTGATGGTCAAATCGAGAATTCTATTACAAGTGGAATAATCTGTCCGGTCATGACCTCCTTCTAACGAAGTAAATAATATGTATCAGAGAGTTATCAGTTCCTACCTGTGTCATTGTCGACATCTTTGTCTTTGTCGTTGGAATCCGAGTCTGACGATTCACTGGTGACGTCGTAGGTGTTGGCCTTTTCCCAGTCCTCAAAGGCAGTGAGTGAATGACGGTAACCAACATTACGAGCTGCAAGGACAACATGAGCAACCTAGTCAGAGACCTTTCATTATCCATCGTATACAAAGTCCCCATTGAAAATGTTTTGGGACACTACCCATTGTTCGAAACTATCAGATACCACAACAATGTTATACGGATACAGATCCATGGTATACGGCTTCTATGCCATTGTATACGGGACGATAATTCCATTTGTGCTATAGATAAAAAAGAAGTCCCTATTGATATACCTTTTAACATGGCAATTCCTGGGTTTAATCTATTTGAGAACATGGATGATAAATACAACAAACGATGGTTTTGTGGATAGGCAGCTCTGTAAACCACTCAAGGTTGACGTCGTGATAACCAAGCTAACGCTCGTGTATTACGACAGGTCAACCTCTCGTGGTTTATGGCCGCCTGTCCACAAAACCATCGATCATTGCCTAAAACTGATAGACATAAGTAGAGTTAATAGCATGCTATCAAATTGATAATTAAGTATACCTTTCATGATTTAGGGTTCATCTATTATGGACGAAGCTGATCTATGTCCAGCTAGATAAATTAAGATTCATGATTGTGCCGAGTGTGAAAATCCAAGTATGTTTTATAATATCAAAAAGATAATCCTTGGGGTGAAATAGAATTGATGAGTGTTCAAAATGGTACTCAAAATTGATCATCGTAAATCTTTCGAAAATCTTAAAGTAACCAGGCACTGGGGAAAAATAGGGTTGGTTAAAAAGTGGTAATTTGGGATGACAATTACACTGAGGTATCCTTAATTCATTGGTCTCCTGCTATTCATTTTCCCACTAAAAGTTAAAATATGCATCCTCTGTTGTGTCGTTTGGATTTCAACTTGAACCCCGTGCTTCCCACCTGGAAGTTGAAGTGCTTTACTTCCTCGATATACCATGTTCATTCTTACGACTAGCATCGCCTACACTCATAGTTAGATTTAATTAATCTATTAAAGAGATACATTTAGAAGTTTGTGTATTTGCATTTAGAACGGGAAATGAACTAGATACCAGGGTGATATGAGGTGGGGTTATTTTTTCATGATCGTCCCACAAAAAGCAAACGCGTACCTTGTGTAGCGTTTTTTGGACGTCTAAACATTAAAACCAAGGTAGTTAGAGTGTTAATAACGGTTGTCCAAAGTGTACGCATTGCACACAATCAAAGAGAATATCGTATTTCCAATAGTTTTATGCTCTACAGTCATAAACAGTGAGGTTGGCATTACAAAACTCAAGTAGGGGGAAGAGGTAAACACCCAATATGTAAAGGACAAACAGATTAAAACATGGATTAAAAATACTCGGGAACCATGCCGTGCTTTGGGTCATTCAGTAGTAATCATGAACAAGTGCGTGTTATGAAGTGAGGTGCTAGTTTTATACTTTATATCCAGATGGCGGCAGGTGTCCATGTATCTAAGGCTAACAATGGCAATCAAGGCGAAATGAAAACACGATGGCAAATTAAACGTGTGTTGCAGAAGTTGTACAAGAATCACCAGGTCACTACCGTTTTGTTATTATAAACTCAAGACTATCATTTTCATATGTTGATAGATAACTATACATATATTAAAAGCGTCTGAGACAATTAGATCAGCAAAAGTCCATTTGCTGACCTTTTATTGCCCAGTACCATAACAATGTGTGAACATTCTGGAAATACTCAAAATATAGATGCAACGTGGATTCTAAAAGATGTAAGAGACAACGGTGGCCAGTTCTATGTACAGACAGGATATAATTCCTGTTTTCCTCAAATGAAATCTCATCACTGCATTAAACCAAGAAATATCCAGCATAGTCCGGCACCCAAAGCCCAAATTTAGGCCTCACCCTGACTTCTCTGATATAGTTTTTTTTTCTCTGCTGAATATTCATCTCTGGGATGTATGTAATTAGATCTAGGGTGGTGTGGAGCTCTCACCATTGACCAATTCTAAATATTCAAGACGGTGTCCTTGCCGTCTACCCTAAAGGACTTCAATTTTAAAACTCACACTTTTATTATTATTATTAACTACTACAGATATATGATATTTTGGCCAAGATATATGTGTTTGGGTTCAATTATCTTGATGGAAAGGGTTTGAGAAGAATTGGATTTACCTTTCTATCATTTCTACCCATTTTATCAGTTTCAACGTAGAAAAATATCTAGTTACCATAGCAATGGTAAATCCAATACTACTCAATCCCTGTCCATCAAGATGGTTGGACTCCAAAACATACATATTAACCAAATGTTCATTGGTCTGTGGTAACAAACATTGAAAAAATGGGAGTTTTACAATTTCAGACCATCATGAGGATGCCATCTTGAATATTTAAAATTGCTGAAGGGTGAGTGCTCCACACCACCCTAGATCTCATTATATGCATCCCAGAGATGAATAATCTGCAGAGAAAAACTATATCAGAGAAGTCGGGGTAAACCCCCACGGCTGCCGCACTAGCAATGCAAACTGAAATAAAACCTCACATCGAATCAAGCACATTTGACAAAAGCACATACAGAGTTTTCATAATTCAGGATAACGATGGCTGCTTACGGTCGTTGGTCTCATATTGTGATCCAGTCGATAATGTATCAGCTGATTTGAGAGAAGTGAACTCTGTTCGTGTAACCCCTGTAATGATCCATCCACAACTAGTAACGACTCACAATACACGGCTAACAATATAAAACTACACTGTAAAGATATATAACCTAATGTAGGGCAGCAGTAAGCTTTGACTACATGACATATTTGCTACAGTATTCAGGATATAAAGATTAGATTATTTCCTTAAAACAAGGCTTGACACTGCCACTGAGAAATTATCCCTTTGATATTTACTAGAAATTTTTAGGTTGTTGCTTTATATTGTTTACCTAGTGAAGACTTGTGATTCATAATCGTAAACATTGGTGGGTCTTTCATTTATTAAGGCCAGAAGACTCATTCCCATTATTAATAAACACCTTGTACTGGAGTACACAGACTGCTATTTCTCCAAGAAAGATCTGTTCTTTTCTCATTTGAGCCGCCAGAATAGTAACAAATTCCAAATTAACTAATGGAAAAGCCATAAAATCATGACTCCAGGAGGCTTTGTCAGGGCACCCCGTTCCTAACAGTAGCTACATTGTGAAAAATGTTATATGTATGGTTCAAACCCTTGCCACATGAATACCTATACCCTGACATCAGTTTCAAAAAGGTAAAACAAAAGTAGAATAGTCAGATTAACAGTCATCTTTTTTCACTCTCACTTCGCCCGCTTCCCTTCACTACTTCCTATTTCCCTACTACTTTTTATCTGATTACAAAATAATTTGTCTTAACTTCCCACTGCAGCTTCAGGGAAAGTTGAACATCATCAGTGTCAGACCCAACAAAGGACCTTCTTAATAAGTACCTAATCTTCTCTGGTTCTGAGACTCATGTTGTTGGAAGAATGACAGGATTTGAGTATTATAGTAAGGACTAAAAGTCGGGACTGAGGACAAAATCGGAAATTAAAAAACCTACAGAAAAGAATCATTCATAACATTAGTTTTGAACAGAATGGCTATTCTAGTGCTTCCGGACTCAGAAAACTTGCATCCCTGTATAATGACCAGCAAGGAACTGAATGGCACCAGCAATTTCGTTTCACTCGAATGGTATCTGCCATTTCTGGCTCTCCAAGGTTTGTTGTCACAGAAAAAATATCGTTAATCTTCAGAATCGAGCACAGCATACCCACTTATGTATTGTTGTATGTGACTGAAATAGCAACTTTAAGTCCCCCACATTTATAGCCGGCAAACATTTCCTGAAATGTCTGCCTGATCACTCATTTGTAAACCAACTGTGTCTTGCACATAAATACACAGATTCTGACAGTCTACACCACTAAACTGCCAACTGAATAAATTGGAATCCCTGTTCAACCTCAGAACCTTTGCCTCTTCTTTATTTACCTCCAACTACTTGTTGAAGAACCACAGTGGAGGGATTTGGTGTTGCTGCCACCTGACAGCTCCCCCCCCCCCCCCCCCCCCAAATTCGAGCCTGAAGACCACCATGTGAAACCGCATAGAAAGATCGGATCAATTCCGAAATTCTCCGATTGAGATATCACGCCAGAACACGTCAAACTGTACACCTGGGCACGTAGGGTTGTGCTATGTAGGGAGGGGGTAACCTGAAGTAAACCTTTTTTTGGCCTATAATTTTTACAATATCACTAATGACTGAAACACAAAAAAAACAAGTACCTGTTTCATGTTTACATCCCTTAACACAGATAGACATAAAGATATCCATGAAAATAAAGAATATTTGCACATATAAGTATTACGTTGAAAGAGCTTGTATGCAAGATGTAAGTGCAGAAGACGTGCTTAAAATCAAGCATACTGAGTTACAGTATCTGTGCATGATGAAGTTTATAGAACAGGGATTGCAAGGTACTATCCTATTTTGAAATGCCGACTGCATTTTTTCCCCTTTGAAATTCATGAGTATAGAATCATGAAATCAATTTTCTAATAAGGTTTATCCTATTCCCTTTAGGTGATGGTGAGAGCAGTTTGATTTCTTTTTTATTTCAATGAAAATATTTTCAAAACTAATTTTAGAAGCTACGACCATGACTTGATGAAGCCATTAAAATCAATGGAAAGAGTATTTCAAAAGCAGTATAAAAGAATAAAAGCAAAGTCAACAGTAGCTCATTAAAACAGTAAAACTGCTGAGCGCTGAGTGTAGCATTAACCTGACGTATACATACCCGGGTTTTTTAACAATGGCACTGCAAGGTGAACAACAGGTTATCAGCTGTGAGCTACTCTCAGTTATACAGGTAATAAAATCCTCCGGGCTCCAGTGGACCATGACGTTACGCTCCACTTAGATCCGGAACAATCCCATGAATGACGCGAAAGGACACGAACCTGATATTGTGAGGTTGATGCATGTGTGTGTAGGGGGTGAGTATAGAAGTAGTATTGAAGTAATGGAAGGTAGGAGGTAGAGGTGAGGGTAGAGGTGTGGCTGGGGTCACGGATCGGTATTGGATATTTCGTCTTTTGACTTGGTGTTATATAACAGGGTGTATCTGATACATTCTGCACCCATTAGTGCTTGGCACCTGAATTACAGCAATCTTCAAATATTCAGACAGAATATCAAGGGGATATTGTAAATACATGTATAATTCCTCCTAATCATTTTGAGTCATGCCTACCCGCCCACAATGTTCTGGCGGGACCAGATAGTGGGATGGTGAAGAAAAAGCTTCGCCACAATTTCGGAATTTATTTTCTGCAAATATTCAGTGGCGTTAATGTCGCCCGCGGGCACCAGAGGTAGTAAAGTCTTTGAGACTTGTCTCAGTCTGTCAGGCTTAACTACCTGAAGGGAGCTCTTACCTTAATACCGGACAAATACTTCAGAGGGCAGCACTGCCTGTCTGAGCTGGCAGTTGGGTATTAGCGGAGATCTCATTGGTGTGATGCATGTATTATCTAAATACATGCACGGGGGGAAGGATCGGCTTAGCTTTAATGCCACCTGAAGAGGTAGTTCCACCACGTTTTCAATACCACCTCATGTTTATAACCCATCGAGGTGACAGGGGATTAAAGTGAAAATCAACCTTCCCCTGGAGTGGAACTATCCATATATGTCAACGTACAAATAGAAACATGTGAACGTGTGAGAAATAGCTCAAGGGACCGTGACTTATTTTGTATTTTGTTTTCTGATAAAAATATTGGTCAACCAACACAAGTTTTCCTATAGCTGTTATACTGTACAGGTATAAGTCTCTTGGTGAATGTGAAAGTAAACTTGATTTCACTTACCAGGAGTTTTGCCCTACACGTAGAAAGTTTAGTGATTTTCATTAAATCATCTAGAGTCAATGTGAACTGCTTATATTTTCGTTTCGCTTCAATTACTTACGTTTCTCCTTATTTGTTTTGAAACTCGTCTTTCATTAGACATACATCACACCAACACAAAAAAAGTTGCCAATCAATAATGACATGATGCATTGATACAAGATTATTGTGAATACGAATAAAGTGTTGCTCATACAACCACTCACTGAACAATGTGACTTCTTTTCTAACAAAGTGAATATTGACAAGGCTGTGTAAGGGATCATCTCATAAATCATAAAAAAACAAGGAGCGGGACATAAACAGATATAACCAACCGAAGGTGACAAACTATTCATACAAGGTGTTAGTGTCCATGGGGTGAGGGTGAGTTATTTAACTATTTCAGTAATTTACAGGCTATTTATAACAAAGGACAAATATAATGAGCGGACAATATTATAGATAATTTACCCTTGAAGGCCTTAATACCCTCCACTAATTCCACATTGTAATTTTTCCTACACAATTTATATATTTCTATGCAGCTCTAGTATTATATATTCCAGCGTTACAGACCACAGAATGGAAAATCGTCTTTATTACAAAAATAAACTAAGCTTCATATATTTTTTGTTGTATTGAATGTTAATTCTATGTACATTTGAGAAGTGCTAATAAACTGCTTTTAAAAAATGCTTCATATAGTTGAATATGTGTTTCGCCTTTCAATGTATTTGTAGTAAGAAAGTTTTTCTGAGTATTACTATTCTGAACTTAAGTAAATAAGAATGAAGTCAATACGGGTCTCGGAGAAATATGATCGCGGCGGAATAATGAGAATTCCACATTCTAGCAATATCGTCGTTTAACCAATTGAAATAAGATACTGGGTTGGGTATTACATTGTCCGTTCATCACATTTGTCACTGGGGAGTTCTGGGAACATTCGGGGGTAAAACTCATCAATTAAAACCATGGCGACATGAACAGTCATCCAAACCTCTGGGGTCTTTTAATGGAGGACACCTTAAAACAGGTCTTTTGGGGCTGGTTCTCGTAGCTGCAGGTGTTGGCGGCAGTGAAGTCGGCGGACTGATATCTGCACCAAGAAATAAAGTCTATATTTTGCGTAACCAGCCAATAAACGGAAATACCTCTAATGTTTGCATATATATTTTTTTTCTTAGTTCTATATTACTCCCCTTATACATTTTAGACGTAGTAGGTCTTTGCTTCATCTTGCTGTGTATATATTGAGTTTTATCCTGGTATATTCATATCTGAAGTATAAATGTAGTGCTAGACATGTTGAATGAACAAATATGAATACCTGTCAAATTATCTAAATACACAAGCATGCTTCTAGAGGGTGGTTTTCCTGAGTTAGATCCACAAGTATAAGTCTTGTCATACAACATTTATTATATATTAAGTCTAACCATACATAGAATTATATGCCAAAATAAATGTCATTTCATCATTTGAGAAACAGTTAACTGTTATTTTGAAAGAAAGAAAAATTGAAGACCAATGGCCACTTAAGATAAGCTTGTAAATGAATATTTCGTACAAAGCATATATCAGTCTTTCCTGAAATACGGTCCATGGGCACCCAATGGTTACCTGTGCACGATATGGAGGGCTATTGAGAAGGCCCTTTGTCCTGTATGGACTAGGATGGTGGTTCTGAATTCCACTTAAACAAACGTTGGCAATATGACCCTGCCTGGTCCAAAGTAAACTTGGCCTTTGTCGACCTCAGTAGTGGACCAGGGGTAAGCGAAAATAACACTAGTATGACCAAAACCTAATCCAGCCCTTTACACACAACACAGGCACAACCTGAAGCCACAGCGTCAAACCCAACACATAGGTAGCAAATTTCTAGTTATTTCACTGCCTGGCCCAACCACCGCTGTAAGCTCTCCACTATGATCTAGTATGGTCAACTCTTTTCAAAATCTATGTAGACTCCTTTGTTGATCAGGAACTAAATGTGTAAGTCTATGAAATTCGGATTTGGAATATAATTACGCTAATACTTAGCATGGTAAGAGGACGACGAAAATTGTATATTCTAACGGGTCTAGTCATTATTTAAGTGTGTCGGTGGGCAATTTCCTGTAGTATATTGTCCAGTCTACCCACTAGGACTAGGAATTTCCTAGTGGGTAGGCTGAACAATTTTTCCAATGGAATTCTTTTCAGAAAAGGGCTACAAAAGGGTATAAAATACTACTCAAATCCAGGAGCCAGTAAGAGAACTGTAAACACTTTTCCTGAACTGGTTCAGTAGAGGTTATAAAATCTGCATCGTTTTGTGTCTTGAATAATGAATCTAATTACAATCGATCAATGAATCGATTAAGCAAACTGCAGTGGGCAGCCCAGTGATGGCCCTGCAATAAAGATGAGTTATTCACGTGTGTACATCTCTATAGAGCTTCATTGTAGTCCACAGTGTCAAATATCTGTGCTTAGCCATACGTGACTCTGTAAAAAGGGAACATTCACGTGTGAGTCTAGGTGCAGTAACCAAACTCAATAGCAGGACATGAGTCGATGACGGCTGGAGGGATGAATATTTCAGCATGCATCGACACCGGGCAGTTTGTGACACAGAGCTAGAGTAGTGCCAATCTATACGCACACACACTATTCAATGTTGGCGTGCAACACTGATAATAGGCAAAATACGCGAGCCAAAGGTAAAGCCGCTCTGCTAATCGGCTCTCTGACGGCTAAGAGAAAAAAAGATGGGGTAATGTAAGGTCTCCTTTTCGACTTCAAAGTGAGAGGGAAATCGACAGACTTAAAGCACATAATTTGGAAATACATCAAGTATGTATTAAAGAATATTATATAATCATAAACACATATCACATGATAATGTTTGAACTCAAAATGGTAAACCATTACATTGGTTTTGGTAAGAATGAAGCATGATTTCATTCATCATGTTCACTCTTTTAACGGAAATTTGCGAAAGGCCAAACAACTCTGGAAAACATTTTTTCAGGATAATTTTAGTGGTTCTGTGTCCATAGATGTAATAGTTCTTCTGAGGTGTGCGAGTGAATAGGGAACTAAGGGTAAAAGAAAACGCAAGGAAATATTGTAAATTATGCCATATTGGAATTATTGATTCCAGAGACACCTCATGCAGACTAAACATTACTTACTTTTCTCCAGCTCCTCAAGAAAATCTAAGGGAAAGATTTTATAGTGAAGAAATCAATGTATGTGTTTAAGAAGATCTCATAGGTTTTAATCTACTTAGAACTACAGAGCCAAAATTGACATAGGGAAATAAATAATGCACTCTACGTGAGAGAAGATGGTTTTCACTGTCACACACTTCAAAGATAGATAAATCTTAATCTTTTTTTCTTAGTTCACTGATTGTTAATACACCTCTGCGTGAAAGCTGCAATACCTTTAAAATGAAGACTCAAATGCTTGATGCTAAAATATTGCTTTTGTGGGGCAGTTTTGTTAAAGAAATTTGGAAAATATCAAAAGAAATATAAGAACGATATCGCCGTTAAATATCACCCACATACACGAATTGGCGTTACCTACCTCTCCTACGATGCTTTACTCCTAAGCAGCAGAATAAATCAAACACATCTCATCAACTATGATATTATGAGTGATATGCTGTTAAGAGGTTATATCTTTAAAAAAAAAAGAAGACTGGACTATGAATACCTATGAATACCAATGTAAAATGCATACATCCTCTTTTTGAAAAACGGTTAGACTACAGTTTGGTCAGTAATATTCGGCCCGCATTATACTATTATCATTGTTGTATTGGAAATACGTGAAGTGGCCGTTACGTCATATCAGTATAAACGTTTAATTCTACCAGCTGTTACAACCTATTAACACACATTATCTCATCATCTCTGTATCTAATTGGCACAAATCAACCTTCCCTTGGCGTAAGTGACCCAATCTTGTGTTTTCTTGGCATGGACTATTTATTCTAGGAGGTTGGTCAAGGTGTGAGCGCAAAATCAAGGGAAGCTAGTTTTCGTATATCACTGTTTAAAGCAAGCCACGAGAAACTGAGTGGAGTAAATCCCCAAAGGAGAGATGTCATTGGATTCAGAATGCGCATGAGGTATGAATACGGTAGAACCCCGCCTAACGGAGCCTAACGGGGTTCTACCGTACATAATTATGTGACCAGGTGCCAATATGAACATTTGATATAAGAGTGAGCACCAGATATGAGTATGAGCATAGGCTGTGAATATAAGCGTGCGGTATACGTATGAGCAACAGGTAGGAGAGTGAGCGCGAGGTAGAGATTGTGTATGAGGCAAGCGCTTGGGCAATAAATATGCGCATGTACACCAGGACGTGTCCGTGTGAGCAACAGTGTCAGTGTGTGCATGAAGTAGGAGTATGAGCGATAGGTGTCTGTATGCGTATGCGTATGAGTATGGGCAACATGTGTCAGTATGTGCATGAGGTATGTGTATGAGCGCCAGGTCTCACTGTGGGCACTAGTGTTAGCCCAGACACCTGTCATTAAAGACAAGACATACATATGCATCGTGATGTATAGGGGACAGAGCAATTGTTAGTTCATGAAGCAGTCACTAGGTGCTTGGGGGACAAAACCTGTATTCTGGCTCTTTGTTCTTACGAAATTCAGCTGCCTTTCAATGTTTATATTTCCAATTTTTCTGGGGCATGGATCGAATCGAGTTCTGTTCATGCCCTAAAAAAATTGACCCCACACCTCGTCCCCACACACGCCTTTCAATGTTTTACCAAGGTTCCTTTGACTCTCTACACAGATTCCAGAGCAGGAAGATATAATGCTAAAACCCGGGACATGATGTTTTTCACATGGAACACTTTATTTACATATGTGAGCAAGGCAAGAAAAGTGCCATTTCCCAATTATCACTCACTTCTTTTGCACCTCCATTAGTGAAGAACAGCTACCTTTTCACCTCTTTTAGTGAAGAACACCTACTCGGGGGGCGTCATGGCGGCGCCCATGGGTCATAGGCTATATGCCGTATAATACCATATGTGGGAAATTCGGAATCTTTTAGAAGGAACACAACCTGTGTCAAGGAGTTTGTAGTATGAATCTGTGCCAGACGAAACTCTATGTGTGTGCGCTGCAAAGCTAAGTATTGCTCCCCGATCAAATGGCTACGATATCAAACATCTCAAGTTAGTGGGGCCAAAATAAACATAATATCAATAAAGGGTAAAAGAAGGCTTCAATAAGTGTACTTAACCAGTGACCTCTAGTTGGCCTATGCGAAGGACTATTAAGCGAATCCTGCATTTTTTATCACTTTTACAAAATGTTGAGAGCCAGGAAATAATATAACATGTGTATGGCAAGAATCATTTACATAGAAACCACCACCTTACTTGAATACACACCAAACACACGCGCGCGCTGTGTTCTTGCATGCATAGTCCAAACACCATGTGTATCATTTTGCATGTGTATCTGGCACATTCAACATATAATGTAAACATCCCAAATACCCCAATAGCCGAGCAAGCCAACCTAAACATTTCCCCAACTTCCCAAACCCGAAACGGGGCTGCCTGAGTTCGACTTGGCAGGTCCACACTGAAAGTATGGCATGCCGGTTTACGCTTTATTGCATCTCTTGTATCAACCATGTATCAGATATCCATAGGGTTAATTTCCATTCACTATCGTTTGTATTGGAAGCTAGATCAAGATATATTTTGCAACGATGAAGATCAAAATATATTTTGTAATTTGCTCATAGTCACTCCATAAAGCAGATCCTGGTAAAGATGCGCCTTTAGAAATGCGGTGAGATGATCGGTTCAGAGCTAACTAGTTCAGTAATTTAGCAATCTAATCTTGGCTTGACCAAGTAAAGGGGAGTGAAACAAATCTGAAACAGTACTGCGTGTGGTTCGATTCAGCATTCCTTTTAGTGTATCGGTAAGGGCCCTGTTACACTGCTTACAACACACTCCGACGCGGCTACAACATGTCTACGACACACAATTCTCACATCGTAACAGTGTTGGAAGGTTGAACAATTCTGTGTCGTAGTGTGTGAGAATCCGACACAATATGTGTTCTAGTGTGTCAGAACGCCTGTCAGTGTGTTGAGGAGATCAATGGGTCAGGGCCCTTATCATTTTTTGTTCCGATGTTTCGAATTATAATATGATAGCTGACATTCATGATTCTTTACTGTTTCTAGACCCCCTCCTACTTCTGCTTGTGGGAAAACAATACCTTAGATCGCGGAAGTGACAGCGGCAAAACGCCCAGCCATAGGAGTAGCGTTTTGGATCCCGGGTGGGTTAGGGATTAGACAGGTCGGGTGAATTAAAGGTAACAGGCTGCTACAAGCTGCCTCCAGGTGGGTTAATCCGCCGCGTTAACGCTACGCCTGTTTGCTGAGATAATACCTGGGAGACTGATTATAAAGGCGCCGCCTGGCGGGGACCCACACGGGGAGCTCGACCGCTGATAATTAATGCGAGCTGAGTGCACGGCCCGACAAAGAGTGTTTCACCTCACTGGGAAACTGGCCCTGTGTGAAGAGCTGGGGCGGCCAGCTGAAAACAAGGAAACACACTGTGGGGACAGGTTCCTGCTCGTTCACTGGTGGTGCTTAAACATACACATTTGGGGATGGAGGAGGAGATCGGCTCCAGTCGTGAAGAACTCAGGAAATATAGCAAGGGGGAGTAGAGGAATGTATTACTGCCGAATGGGAGTAAAATGGGGATTAGTAAAAAGATCAGGAGGTTAATAGAGAAAGTGATGCATAGCTTTGATGGTGTCAGGGGTGTGATACGTCAGGTGTATGATATACCCAGAAATGTGATTCAGCCAGGGGTGTGATACAATTAGAGATGAAACAGTGACATATGCTAGAGCCAGTGAGGTGATACAGTGAGGAATGAATAGGTCATGTATATAATACACTCAGGAGTGTGATATGATTCGGAATGTAACAGCGGCATATGATACGACCAATGGCATGATACAGTGAGAAATGAATAGGTCATGTATATGATACACTCAGGAGTGTGATATTATTCAGAACGTAACAGCAGGATATGATACAACCAATGTCGTGATACAGTGAGGAATGAATAGGTCATGTATATTATACACTCAGGAGTGTGATATGAATCAGAATGTAATAGCGGCATATGATACGACCAATGGCGTGATACAGTGAGGAATGAATAGGTTCAGGAACATGACACTCCAAGGGTTGTAACTCAGGCGGGGATTTGACATGGTGGGAAATGATAACATTAACAGGTATGATACAGCCAGGGTGTGTTTCGGTTAGAAAGTAACAATGATATGTATCATAGGCAACAATAACAGATATGATAGGTAAGAAATGTGGTAGTGTCAGGGAGTCTAGATTTGATTCCCTGTGGGTATAAACTGCTTTTCATCCAGAATGAGAGCCTGAGCCCCCTGGCCTTGGCGACAATGGGTTGTACTCGAGTCCAAGTATAACGTCATACAGTTATCCCATCCCTACTACATACTACTTACAGTTATCATAGTTGAATAACACAAGGTGTTATTCAACTCCCAATAATATGTTGCAGTATCAGCGTAAAATACCCCCGACTCCATCGATCCTTCCCTCATTATTCCCTAATTAAAGACTGTTGACTGAACTAACTGATCACACCTTGCCACCTGGTATCATAATGGGGAGCACATCTGGCCATAAAAGCCAGAATCCCTTTAGTAGCCTCGGACGCGTCATAGTCCAAGTCATATCACACCCTCGGGCAGTATGCCGAGCTACATCACATCCTGGTCATACCAGGCTTCTGACTGTACCGTACCCCTAATTAATGAATTAACTATGTACAATCGATATCACACTTATGCAGAATCGAGGTCTATTTCATATGATAACAAATACTAAATCTATCTTCTACAGCGATGGTACACCTGGCAAACGGCAGTGCGCCGAGAAAATTACATATCAAATACTATGCTGACAAATATGGTGATTTTTGTCTGGTTTTCCTGGTCTTTTTTCCCCTATTTAGCCATGATACTGAAAGAATACCAAAATGGGTGATTTCTTCTAGTCAGGCAATGTAAGAATGGTTAGTTTGGGTAAAAATTAGGGATGTAGAAATCAATAGTCATTAGTGGTACAAAGCCTTGCATGTCCATCTCGCTTAGCGTGCATGATGGACCATAATAAGCCAAGAACAATTTACCATCGGATGCTACGGGGAGAAACGCAATGCTGACTAAACGAGATTAATCTTATCCCAACCACAGCGGTGATGAACAACAAGTTTTTATCATTGTCCACCAGCAGCAGAACAGCTCCAAAATACCACTAATGTCCTATGCGATAGAAAGATTGTAAATATGAACGACAACATTAAAGAGACGAATGGTGACTGAATGTTTGTTTCTTTTATGGTTAGTGCAGTGCTTTATGATACACTTCAGTTCAGTTAATACTATGTGGAAACGTGGTACAGTCCATTTTTGATTTAGGTCTCGGTTGGTTTGATATGAACACCATATGGAATTACTATCGTGTAAATACCATAAAACTTAAACGCTCAACCTACACCTGCAATCTTGTAACAAATGTAGATGCGTGTAATACCAACTACAACGATTAAACTTGTATGAAACCAAATTGTTTCTTCAGGTCTATCCTGCTTATTAAGTTGCCCAGGGTGCCTTTTCCCTGTATGCCTTTTTGTCAGTTGTAAGGGCTTTCTAATCATGGGAAGATGTTACTGAGGGATCTCATTTTTTGTTTCCCTTGTTGCCTGTAAACAGAGGGCCATTGGAGCGAGCTATGAATAGACTCGGTGATA
Organism: Alentia gelatinosa; assembly: GCA_950022655.1. Lineage (NCBI taxonomy): Eukaryota > Metazoa > Annelida > Polychaeta > Phyllodocida > Polynoidae > Alentia > Alentia gelatinosa. Next base: position 30,537,192 of record OX465584.1, on the reverse strand, counting down.
ATAGCGTGATTGGCATTCACAAATGTCGATACTGTATGCTTCTTCTTCCGCAGGTTCACTGCCATAATGTAACAAACTCATGACGTTAACCATAGAGGTGTAGTCTTAACCGATAACAAATTAATTTAGCAGATTCTGAAATAGTTGCGCACGTGTGTATTTGTCCATACATGTGACTAACACAGGCATGGGACTGGGAATTTGAAATGAAATGAATCGGGAAGGGCACAAACAGATTCGAGGAACAGTGCCTCGAAGGGGCCAGGGGCGAAGCTCCGGTATTTGGGCCACTGTAAATGAATTTCTCGCCTAAGCTGAGAGTTAAGTAGCCAAAATGGCGCAAATATTGCTCACCTTCTTATGGGGTTTTATTTTGATCCCCCTCCCCAACCCTTAAGACATCTACTAAGATTTATATTAATCTCAGGAATGACTTTTTGGATGTCATACTATCCGGAAGAATCCAATGCCTGCTGTCAGAAAACTAGCTATTAAAGTGACGTCTTTGTTTCCGAGTATTTCTCATCATTTCACTCCGGGTCAATCCACATCTAATTAAAACGGCATATTACCAACCAAACAGACGCAGATTGTCTTCCTCTTTGGTATTTTCAAGACTTAAATTATAAATACTTTCCTGTGAGGGCTTACCCTCAGATTAACTTATCTATTCAATATTCCAGACTCTTCAGTGAACATCGCTTTGATACAATAACTGATTTTTAGGTCAACATTCAGAAATATATATTTGAGATGATTCTCGTTTTTTCCCCTTTTAAGTCACCGACATGCACACAAGTTTGAGTAAGTAACATTTTGTTTACTCAAAGGTTATGATGATGGTTGATTTTATAGTGTTGATGTGTCAATACATGCCCATTATCCACACAATGACGCAAGAAAAAAATCTTTAAATTCTTACCGCAAACCTTCATTTCAATTATTACCCAAGCCATGTTCTTTTGCTAATAGTTTCTGAGGACTTTTCCCCAAAGATTTGCTACCTTAAAGTTCTTGTCCATTGCTAAACTTTATATTTGAATATGTCTAGGACTCCTGGTCTTCCCGAGTTATATTTTACATAAATAAATAGCTAGGTGTACCGTTCAATGGACACGGATCGATGAACAGCTTGGCTGGCATGTTTAGTACGGCATGTCTGTCACAGGAAGGGATGTGTTTACACTTAGCAGTAAATTTATGAGTCGATTTACAAGTAAGACTATGAATAAATGTCAAATAGCAGGGGACGTAGAGGCACACCTAGACAGGAGTATATTTATATATACCTCCATATTAATAGCCCTAGATGTAGGTAGATAAGCTGATGCCAACGAAAGAAATGCAAACAGAAATATGGTTTTACGTAAACATATAATTAAAGATACTAATAAATTCCTTTTATCGACTGCAATCGGAAGGCTTATGCTTCGTATTCTAACAAAGAAAAAAATGTACTAGGAAACACATGCATTGTTAGGCATTATTAGATATATGAGACATCACTTAGCGGTATTGCGAACGTATAATATTGATATTGCGGAAATCAATTGAATCATGTGATAAATAAATAATGCTTCTTCCATCTCCATTTCATCTGCTGCTCTATGTGAAACTGAGCAGACCATAGCCATGCATCTTTGTAAGCAACTCTGCCTACAACTCTCGCCGCTCACACAGGGTGTAAAGATTATAGACTCGATTATGAGATTATAACAACAACATGACATACATTATCATTCTTTCACTGATATCAATTCTCCAGGCATATATTCTTACCCTTTTCCTCTTTTGGGAAGCCCTCCCAAAAGGACAGGTTGACCTCCCATGGCATCATCATTTTGTCCGTTGTGGGTGTAAATCCAGTTCTCAGTGGAGATGTGCCATCCTCACCTCAAGAACACGCACCTGGTTTGAGCAGGGCTTCTCTCTGTCATACTGAGAGGTGGGCGCTACCTGTCCTCGCCGTCCACCACGTTAAACGCGCCACTGATGATCATCGTGGGATCCTAATGCACGTGAAGGATATGAAATACCTGCGAGCATCCGAATCGCTTCTCATGACCACCATAGTTTACTGCGGTCTAATTGTTGTCCATGATCCAAGTCGCCTGCAAGATCCAAATAATCTTTTTTCTGGCTCTGAGATTCTTCACCAATGATTACAGGATCAAAGGAAGGTTCCAAACACTGTTGCGTGTAGTACACAGGTCTACACGGCCGGGACGAGTGGAGTACACCGACTCGACCGGCCCCGAGTTGTACACCGCTAATCCGGCTAACACCGCGCCCTACACCGCGCGGATACAATAAATCAAACGGATTTCAGTGAAGTTGGCGGCTGAACTCTCTGAGATCGGTAATCCCATCCATGCGTAGCGGCCAGCTTCGAGTGCCGGGCTCGCCTAGGTGGGTATTAACGGCGGCTTAACGTTGAGCACAGGGTCGGTGACTGGGGATGAGACTAGACGGATAATCCCAGCAGATTTCAAACCCACTCTCCGTAGCACATGCGTACATCCACACGGACAGCGCGCATCCGTGTGGTATGGCACATCTGCCTTACGTCAGTGCAAGACGAGTGTGACGTCACGTTGCGTCACTGTTCATCCAAGTCAGCCGCGTGCAGTCTCCATATCTAATCAACTGGTAGTAAAACTCTGAGTGACTCCGCACTGTGACACTGTACCCGAATCCACTCACTGTGTTTTAGCCGAGCACTCCACGTGTTTTCTCAGTGCGCTGAGCAACTCTATAATCCCCCCCCCCCCCCTTCATCCCAACACTCCAGTGAGATGAGCAACGAGGAACTCTTTCCGATTACATTAGGCGTTAATATGCCTAAAGACAGCCTGTTAATAGTACAGAAGCCGCGGGCTGGCCGGCCAGCGTTACACCTGTCTCCACTCTTTAGCCGGGTCCTCCAGGGCAGGGCTGCCGGCCACCGCCTCGTCGTAGTACACCTGTAGTCAGGTGTGTCACGGTGTCGGTGCCCTGGAGGAGGCTTGGCCAGGTAAATCTCTATAAGTGGAGCTTTCACACGTTTCCCCCGCCCTTGTGAGTGAGACCGCGGATCCAGTCAGAGGTGATCCTGGATTGAGTGGCGGGTGGGGGAAGTGGGTGGGGGGAAGGAGGTGTGTGTGGACGACGGCGGGCGGCGAGCGGCGGGCGGCGAACGGCGGGCGGCGGGTGGCGGGCTGGTGTGGGGCGGGACGAGTGGGGTGAGAGGAGCGGTGAAAGTGGTGGTGGTGGCGCATTACTACCTGGCCGACACACGCTACACGCATGTATACATCGGGCGATCCATCTGTGGTGGTGAGTTTTACGTCACTTTACCGTCCACGTGCCAAGCTGGTCAGGTGGTGGCGGGGTGCAGGACGCGCTGCTCGTGTGGGTTAGTGTTGTACAAACACGACGTGAACCACTCACACTCAGCCAGCAACCACCAACCATCACCAGACAACCCGCACCGACACGCCACCAAGGACGGCATAGGGTGCACAGGGATAGGGTGGGAAAGACCAATGAGTATAGAGAAATACTATACTCGTTGGGTAGACATATAGATGGGAAGAAGTCTGACGGATACCGGAAAGGGTGGACAGAAGAGACAGAGAGAGGGAACATATCAGACGGAGCCGGGTAGACAAACGGACAGTCGGGACCTCATGGAAAGAGGGAAGGAAAGAGAGAGTATGGGGAGAAGCATAGAGGGGAGAGAGCATAGAATAGGAAAAAGGCCAAGCAAATGGAAAGTGAGAGGAGGTACCAGTCAGGGACAGCTAGAAACGGATATACAGAGGCAATGAGACACGAGGACTGAACGAGATAACTCAATTCAATTCAATTCAACTAACTCAGACTGTTTCATACAGTTCGGAGGTTACATAGTAAATGACAACAATTTTACAGCAAATTCATCAAATACAATCAAAGAAACCAGATACAAATACAGCATACCATAAATAAAGTTGTTGCCCCCCCCCACCCCCACATTTAAAAAGGAAAAAGAAAAAAGAAAAAAAAAGGAGAGAGAAGAAAAAGCTTAAATACAATTGCAAGGGCTATAATTGTATTCTTAGTCCTCAGTTCTTAAGAGGATAGGCAATGCCCTTCTTAGAAATTGACTGATGCTAAATATAATTTCTTCTTAGTCAGACTTCAAGAGAGTAACTAGTCTGTACATACCAGGTCTTTTTACATAGACCTTGAGGTATTCTTTCCACCATCACATGTTTTGCATATATACCTATCGTTAGTGTTGGGTGTTTGTTTTTTTCATATATTTTCCCTTCACTTTTTGTAGCCTGGTATTATTTGTGCGTAGCTTGGTGAGAGCAATTCTACTTGCCATTGGTAATACTATAAGGTATTTCTCCAGTCCAAAATTCTCCTTCACTTTCTTATAAAGGTGCATGAACTATGCTCATCCATGTCTGTGTGCCACTGTTAAACTGAACTGTGATGCTTGGGAGCAAAGAAAAGAAGGAGATAACTGTTGAGCAAGCGGTCAAATGAGCGAGTGTAAGGGCAAGAGGGAGAGAGGGGACGGGTTGTTTAATCTAAGAAGAATGAAGAGGAAAGAAGGGAGTGACACAATAGACTTTAAAAAAAGATACAGGAAAGCAGTGCATGGAATGGTATAGCCTAAAGGTGGTAGGTTTCAAGCAACGAAGCACATGAAGAAAAGTTAGAATGAAGTCCATGGAGTGAGCTATACAGAAACCAAGATGCGATGAGACAGGAAGGAAGGAAGGCAGGAAGGCAGGAAGGAAGGAAGGAAGGAAGGAAGGAAGGAAGGAAGGAAGGAAGGAAGGAAGGAAGGAAGGAAGGAAGGAAGGAAGGAAGGAAGGAAGGAAGGAAGGAAGGAAGGAAGGAAGCGGGCAGGCGGGCAGGCGGGCAGGCGGGCAGGCAGGCAGGCAGGCAGGCAGGCAGGCAGGCAGGCAGGCAGGCAGGCAGGCAGGCAAGCAATAGAGAAATAGCTGAATGGTGACTAGATTGGAAGGAGTGAAGGGAACACGAGGAAAGGGGGAAAAGGGGGAAAGGAGGGGATGGGAGGAAATCATCGAGGTGGTAGTTGGACCACTGGGTCTTTGTTCAAACTGTATAAGCGTCGCTGATTGGTGAGAAGTACTGCTAATCTGTTAGCAGTGCTGAAGGTGTGTGGAGTGTATGCACAATGCCGGAGGGTTGAGTTCGCCGCTTTGTCTGGGTTCCCCTGGGAGGTCACTGTATCAATACTCACCAGCGAGTTTTCCCACAAGCATGCCCCTGCTGCCATAGTAAATTGTATACAATAAGTGTATCTTAAACAATCGATTCACGGGGAGTATAGCTGAACCCCGCCTAATGGACACCCCGCGTTAATGGACACCTTTGCTCGCAATGGTTTATTTTAAACCCACATGAGCGGACACCCTGGACACTTTGGCCTGGAACGGAGAGCGACTGCTTACGCGGGGTTCTACCGTACATGTAGCAGTAACGTACAGTGGATTGCGGTTAAGCCTTTAGCGGCAATGCCAGAGACCATACCTTTCCTTGAGGAGTGTTAGGTGCGATGTAATAGAAAATGGTGTCACCTGTGAGAGAAGCTCAGACTTTTTCAAGATTTCATTGAACCCTCGATTCCCTGTTGAAACTATAACTACTGATGGACTGGGGCAGTGCTGGGATGATCCTCAGAAGAAAGATGTTATGGCTTTAGGATATGTGGACAAAAGTGGTCCTTCTTTTAGAAGGTTATTTTTCCATTCGTCTTCACCATCAGTCTTCCTCCGTACTATTTAACTACAACTTTTGTGGTTAATCATATCATATTATGCTCCAACATCAACAGTTAACATGTTCTGTGGTATTCCGTGTTACCCTCTGCCGTCCTCTACTAGAACCAGTTTAGTAAATACCCTGTCCAGCATCACCCCTTCCATCGTGTTCTGTTATCTGATGCGCCCTGCACATGTTAATAGATATGTATAGTTGTTAAACCGCAGTTGTCTCCATATTTCGCTGCTTCTCCACGGTTCCAATCAACGTAAAATAAGTTCATATATATAACAGTCATTGCAACTTGCAAGTATTATTTCGAAAGTGTATTTCTGGATTGGAGTAGTGCGGGACTGTAACTAAGCACCGATGAACTTCCACGTGTGATGTTGTTCTCCATCTACAGAGCTCTATACTTTGATACTTTTAAGATTACCTGTATTTTATCATGAATGAATAGAATATAACGGAGCATCATTTCGTTTGACTGAGTGCAATACTTTGTAACACTGTCAATTTGAGAAAGCTATTTACCATACTGCACCACCCAATATTAGATGCAGAATTTGCTGACTCTTTATAATTTGTACTAAAGAATTGAACTACAATAAGATCAATGTAAATCAATATTAAATTATTATATTTGCCCAAAGAGACATTAACTTTCAAGAAGTTGCCTCTGCGTGTTCTCCAACCGTTTTAAAGGTAACATCCCAGAACAATCAAACTTCAGAACGAGCCTTTTGAGGAATCCTAATTAAGGTTCTCTTTCAAAACATGGTATCAATTCATTTAGTTTTTATTTAAATTGATTTTCCGAACGATACCATATCCAATCCATGAAAAAATCTAAAACATCGGTGCTTTGGGAAATGAAATTGTCCACGAGAGATGCAATTCCGTCAGGGTAGACTACTTAGGAGATGTGGAACGTAATCGGATCGATCCCTTTCATCATGTATCATAGCCATTAACATTCTGCCTATACAATGAAGTCAAAACTATCATAATATCCCTTAGTTGCGTGAGATATCATATTATATTAAGTAGAAGGCCATAATATGCGGCGTTTCTGTCCCATAACAATAACTGTATACATGAGCGAACTATAACTTTTGATTATTTTCTTATCTATCTATTTTCTTTTTCGTATAAGATAATATTCGTTTGTATGAATCTCAGATCCTCGGGTACCGACTTCCAAAGTCCCTCTATCGGAGAGACTTCTTTTTTAAGAATTTAGTGTTTGGTCTGGGCAGTGAGAAAACCGATCTGACAGACTGTTTAGTGTTTACGATGACCTCATGGTTTGATTATCAATAATGTCGTCGCTATCATCGCCATAATAGAAATTGAAAAGCTGAAGTGACTATGAACAATCAAATTGATACTAATGTTCTAGATTTGTTTTGTTATTTTCTTAATAATGAAATGAGTTTTCTTTACTTTGGTTCTAATTTAAACTCATATATGAATATGACACATGTTCTGACAGGGTAGTAGCACTAAAGGCTTGATTCCATATAGGGGCCATCCATTAATCACGAACGCAGATTTTCCTAGAAAACTGCCCCCCCCCCCCCCCCCCCCACCTTATTGCGTAGGTACATTTTCTGGACCCCCCCCCCCCCCTTCCAACACCTGGAGCAGGTATAGACAGGTGTATTTTGCACCTTTTCCTCAGTTCCTGGACAAGTTTCCGCCAGTACAGATTCAGAGACGAATGTGAAATATATTTTCATTCTTATATGATGTGATTTTATAGTGATTAGTGAATTGGATGAAGACAATGAAAAGAACCATGAGATGAGTGTAGAGGAGGAAAGGATTTGAAATAAAGAGGGTAGTTCTACTGCCCCTGCAGTCAGTCTTTATATGGTATGCCTCAATGTTGAGTTGGCGTTCAACTTTATCCAGAGACCACGAGACACTGTCCTTAGACATAGTATGATCAATAAAGTGTCACTTCCATAATGCTTGACAAAGCAGCATTTCTAACGATAAACAACGATATGGTATGCAGCAGTCTACCTGTCTTCTGTGACGGTGATGATCAGTCAGGCATCGTTATTTCATTCTTAAAGATTCATGGCCGTCTGAGCTACGGCGAGCAGGTGTAAAAACTAAAAACACTTTAATTAGAGACGAAACAACGGTGGTTACCACATCCATCATTCTGACCTAAAACCACTAGGTAACTATAGTTACTAGGTAACACCAGTTACTAAAAGCGTTGAAGCGGATAATTGCAGATCAACCAGAATGATTTAGTCGGTTAAAGAAAAAGCGAAATAGTATCTCAAATAATGAGATGTTCCTCATTGCAGATCGTATGCCTTTATCCTATGCCTAACCCTCCACCTACTCCACCCCTCCTCCCTGAGATACATAGACTGGTACAATCTGTTCAGTTTCTGGCATGAAATAGCGCCAGCCTTCCAGACACTCTCCATACAGATATCCTTACTACTGGTCAGGATATCTGCTGGGAGATCGATACCCCGGGATTTTCTAGGTTGAGCTATTGGTTGACCTGACATACACTAATATGATTATCCATTAATCAGCACCATTCTTCTGCCGGGCCTGTGGTTTGACAATTCAAACATGGAGTCTAAGGCCACTCAAAAAAAAAAATTGTTTCTCATCACCGCGCGCATCTGCAAAAACAAAAACAAAAAAAAAATCTTCTAATAGAAGATTTTTTTATTTTTTTTTTGTGGATAAAATAAGATGAACCTTGATAGAAATTATGAAAAGTATGTGTATTTAGTATCAAATTAAAGCTCTTCATGCCAAAGATGCTTTCGATGTATAATCAGTATGAATCTGAAAACCCCGCGTATGCAGACACCCCGCATAAGCGGGCACTTTGGCACGGAACAGAGGGTGGCCACGTTATCAGGGTTTTACTGTATGTCGAAAGCCCATTTTTTTATCCAGCAAAAAAAAAAAAAAAAAAGCGCCCTCATCATATTTTTCATGGCTTGGTGATGAGAAACAAGTTGTTTTTTTGGAGTGGCCTAAGTCTTTCTTTTTTGTGTCTCTCTGTCTCTGTCACCATCCTATCTTTCCTTTCCTGCCTCTCTGGCTGTATGTCTATTTCCCCTCCTCTGTCTGTGTGTATGTCAGATTTTCTACCTCTGTCTCTGTCTCTGTCTATCTCAGTCTATATCTGACATTCTGTCTCTGTCCGTCTCTCTATAGGCGGAATTCCACCAAACAACCCTTTTTTTTTGTCCAACCGATGCTCCAGCCAACGTTCCAGCCAACGCTCCAGCCGACGTGTTAGAACGTCGGCTGGAATTGGCTGGAATTGGGTCGCTGCTCCACCAAAAACTCCAGCCGACGTATAAATGGTCGCCATGCAAGCGTCGGCTGAGGCGAGGAACGTCGGCTGGTGCGCTTCCACCAGCCACACAATTTCAGCCGATGACTCCAAGTTCTAGCCGAACTTCCAGGAGAATTTTTAGCCGACACTTTCGCCGGCTCGCTTGTACCCCCCAAAAATAGGTCAAACTTGGCGGAAACCAGCGGCAGCTACTTGTTCGTTGCTGGTTATCGGTGAGTCGCGTAGTCGCCCAGTCGTCCCAGGTAACCAGTGTCAGTTTACGCGCCATTTCTTCGATCGCCGCTACAAACATGGCTCTACCCGTGGCTAGCACTGTAGTTACAAGTTTCTTGTACCTGTGTACAAACCATGACGATGAGGACGATCTGTTGTTTTCAGCGAACAAGAAAAGAAAGCATGATTTCTGGATGGCGGAATATTTGCACGATCGGACGAAACAAGGAGAAACAAACACCTTGGCCAAGTTGGACGCCTCATTGCTACGAGTGAGTGTGGTTGTTTACATATGGTTCCCAGCTTTCAATTTTTAATTTTTCTTATTATTTCCTATCCGGATTTTGTCAGCAGTAATTCACTCCTGTATACCTTCAAGTTTTGTCGTGTCTCGATCAATGTTTAAGTGGTATGAGTTTAAATAGTTGTCACCCAGCTGCATTCACCCTGTCCTTGTGGTGGGCGATAATGGGAATAATGAACTCATAACGGAAAGCCCGCCAAAATTGCCTCACCTGCTCAGCATCAGTTTTAAGATAAAGTTAGTGTGCTAATGTTGGATCTATCGTTACGTCGATTATTACCCTCGTTGTCTGTTATTTATGCACTGTTATGTCAATGTTATGTCAATGTTTATCTACTGTCTACTGTCTATAGCTATTTATTAAATACGTCATTTATATTTTTCAGTTGGGATTTCACGAAGAGTTCCGTGCGTCTCTGCGGATGACGCAAACTGAATATTTAATGTTGCTAGAGAAGATTCGCCCGGCGATTTACAGGCAACATACCAACTACCGCCTGGCCATCACACCAGAGGAACGCCTAACCCTCACACTGCGTTACCTGTCATTAGGTATTAATTAATTTGTTCATAATAAAAGTGTCTACCCTCCTAATTTTTTTCCCTCACAATCCAATATAATTCGAACTGTTTATAATAATTTTTATACCTCCATTGTGTGCAACATGACTTGAAAACAATTATTTACCATTTCTCAGAGGTCTCCCTGTATACACCGCGTTGTGCTATTTCTTGTTAATCGTATTCAACTACTGTATGGTTTTTATTTCTAGGTGACTCTGTGACGACCCTTCACCTAGCGTACCTCATCGGCAGGAGCACCATCCTACCCATCGTGCGTGACACCTGCCGGGCGATTGCCGAGGCGCTCTCAGGCGAATATTTGAAGGTGTTTAAGATCACTCAGGTTCAAAATATGTATTTTAACGCTTTTACCCAGGGTCCGTACAGAGCCATGGGATAAAAAACTGAAATGCATTAAAGTTGCAAGATTATATATCATGGATTTCATGGTTGGAGTAACATTTGTACTTGTAGATTTTCCCTAATCAATTATAACCTAATAAACCTAATAAATTCACCGGTGAATAACAACAGAATACTACACTTTGGCATATATCTGACCTGGTTATTGGAAAAGAAAATCCTTTTTTAGGCAAGGTCTATGTACCTCCTACTATTTTGAGTTTCATACACGATTATCGGGGGGACTGGCGGGCGTTGTCCTACGCTATCACATCGGTCCGTATAACTTGTAATGACTATTTTCTATTTTCAGGTGCCCGATACTAGGGAAGCCTGGGAGGGGATTGCCGCCGGATTCTACAACCGGTGGAACTTCCCGAATACCCTGGGGGCGGTTGACGGCAAGCACATAAGGATCCGCCGTCCTCTGAAGTCGGGGTCGCTGTACTACAATTACAAACACTTCTACTCAGTGGTGCTCCTCGCTGTGGTTGGGCCGGAGTATGAGTTCTTGTATGTTGACGCGGGCGCCGAGGGACGCTCATCCGACTCTGGTCTCTGGCGCCACAGCGACTTCTATAGAGATGTCCAGTCGCCTGCAAACCCGCTCAACATCCCGCCACCCCTACCACTGCCGGGCACCGACACACGGATGCCGCACTTCTTCGTTGGGGATGACGCTTTCGCTCTGTCCCCCAACCTGATGAAGCCGTTCCCGTCCACACATCTTGAGAGGGAAGAGCGCATTTTCAATTACCGACTCTCCCGCTGTCGCCGGATCGTGGAGAACGCCTTTGGTATCCTGGCGGCGCGCTTCCGTATCTTCCGGCGAGAGCAAGACATGGAGCCTGCTGGGGTGAAACCGGTAATCATGGCGGCCGTCGTCCTGCACAACTTCCTCCGTGCCAGGTCGCCTCTGGGTTATATTCCAACTGGCTCGAAGGATCATTTCCAGGACGATGCTCGCGATGTTTACCTGCCCCTCCAGCCTGCCACGCCCAGCAAGCGCGCTCACTCGCGCTACGTCAAGAACCTGCGGACTAATCTCAAGGACTGGTGCGTTTCCCCTGCAGGAGCATTATCATGGCAGAACAAGGCAGCTTTTGCATAAGAGGTATTATTCATAAAGGAAAACGACTAAGGACATTCTTAGAGAAAGAGAAAGAAAGGTTTATTTAAAAGAAACTAAGGAAAAGCAACAAAATCATTTGCCATCGCTGCAACCCCCGACCGGAACAGGTCCCTTCTCCGTCGTGTCATCCTCATCATCTGGGCCCGTATCATGGCCGACCAGTGGTGCTGGACGGTCTCCTCCAAATCCGAGAAAGGCTGAAGTAGTTTAAACAGGGAATGGGGGTGAGAGTGTGCCATGTACTGCAATCGTTTAGAATTACCGTTTTCTTAAGCGAGGTTTCCCCTTAATCTGGGTTAAATCAAACTCTTAATTCGGGGGGAAATTTCCGTTCCGAGCAAATTGTCCTCTCAAGTGAGGAAGCGGAGTTTTACTCTATGTATAAGCAGATTTTACGTAGGTTGAATCAAACGAAGGTGAAGTAGTTTAAACAGGGAATGGCGGTGAGAGTGTGCCATATAAGGCAACCTTTTTGAATTACAGTTTTCTCTTCTTTGTTGTTCAGATCATTCTACATACTTCACAAATGGTATGTTATATTTGGTTGTGCGTTGGTTAACTTAAAAATTTATTACATTTTCAGCCGATAAACGCCAACGATGCATACCTCAGCCATTTGGACATAGAGTTCCGCCTCCACCTCTGGCTGCAGCTGCTGCTGTGGAGGGGGGGGCTGGGCCACCTGAGGCTGGGGCTGGGGCTGAGGTCCCAGAGGCTGGGCCTGGGCCTGGGCCTCTGCCTGGGGCTGGGCTTCTGCCTGGGCCTCTGCCTGGGCCTGGGGCTGGGCCTGGGGCTGGGCTTCTGCCTGGGCCTCTGCCTGGGCCTGGGGCTGCGCTTCTGCATGGGCCTGGGGTTGGGGCTGGGGCTGGGCCTCTGCCTGTCGCTGGGGGTGGGGCTGGGGCTGGGCCTCTGCCTGTCGCTGGGGGTGGGGCTGGGGCTGGGCCTCTGCCTGCGCCTGTGGTTGGGCCTGGGCATCTGCCTGGGGCTGGGGGGCCGGGTCCTGCGGTTCTGGCTCAGGCTGCAGTATGGGTGCTTCCTGAAAGAATGTAAGTTATTATGAATAGTGTTACCTTAGAAAAAGGCTGAATCGTGCATGTCAGAGATACTGTGCCAAAGTTAATATTAGATTCCCTACATCGTTGGCTTGCTTGTCCTGTGAACGTGGTAGTACAAGTTTAATTTAGTACTGTGAATAGAAGCGTGTTAGATATCAATGTACATTCCTGTGTTAGAAATTAATGTTGTCGTGCGAGAAGCAACGACGGGGCGCCTGGGCCAGATTTAATACTGTTAATCGATGCGTGCTATGGATCAATGTTAATTCTCGTGTTAAAGTATTGGTTGTCATGCGAGAGACGACTAGGCGACTGGGCGACTAGGCGACTGGGCGACTGGACGACAGACTATAGTCTCATCATTGCTTAGTCGTTCGGTCGTCTACAATTCTATTTGCATCATCGCTTAGTCCTTCGGTCGGCTAAAGTTTTATTTGTTAATTACAGGTCTGTGGGTGTATATGTGTGTGAAAGTTCATGTAAAGTTGTTTGGCGTCTCTGTAGAAAATCGTTTGCATTTATTATAGTAGTTACATAGTTCTAATACAAACCTCAGGTTGCGCAATCTTGCGGGCTGATGTCCTCTTCTTGGGTGGGAGGCGCGGTTCTTCCACAGAGTCCTTTGAATGTGAACACAATTGAAATTATTTTCTATTGGTTATTTTTATTTCACTTGGGAACACTATATTTTTAAAACCTGCTTTCCCGCCGTGGTTAATTCGATTTATCTTCCATAGAAATACATCAGTCACTTGGTGCATAGTCGCGTTGGACGCTGCGCCACACAGCCATTTACTGATAAATAGCTGACATGCAGTTGCTATGTCAGCACTTCTTATAGATCAAGTAACGGTGAATTTGCAGACCGTGCAAGCGCGATATTAATCCATATACATTTATTGGTTCTCACCTCATCGGAGGTATCAAGCACCCTCAACCGGGTCCTCGTTCGCGTTGAGGGCCCCGCCACAGGCTCGTCTTCAGATGCCGCCGACTGAACAAGGGGAAATAATTGTATTAATTTTATGTAGAATACAGTATCGCAAAACTGGAGGAGTTATAATCTTGGCCAATGTATGTGGACGGCATTGGCAAAGATTGAAACGAATCAGGTTTTGATTTTATTCTACCCCGTCTCCTCGATTTAGGAATATTACGCGATAACAATTTCGTATGGCTACTATGGGATCTTATTATAGGGGTAGGATAATACATGCGTTCGCTGACTTACAACCTACCTCGAGTTACATCTGAAGAATACAACATTGCCAATCTACTATATTTAGTCTTCTACTTATGGCACCAAGTTTTTACGGGTGGCATAAAATCATATGTAATATACAAATGTTGCTCGCGTTTACCCACCTCCGCGTCCGTCGCCTTGACGAAGGGCGCCAGAAAGGCACAGCGCTGCACGATTATGCGCTGCCGCGGCGTCGTTGTCCCGTTCTTGTGCAGCCTGGTGTACGTGGTCCGTAGCGACCGCAGCTTCCTTTTCAGGCGGAACACTGAATATGTGAAATATTGTAAAATACTTAATCACTTTAATTTAATAAACTTGCTTTATATATAACGTTATTGTCGTTGCATTTTGTTACCAATTCAGTTGTTCACTTTCGACTATTCCAGAAAATATGCCTCGTTTTATGTAATTTGCATTTCGTTGTTCAATACACAGGTTTCAGAAAAACAATTAAAGTTGTCTCAGACGCATTCGGCTCGTTCGAATTTTTTTAAACATTCCTTTATAGGAATGGAAAAGACAGATTAGGCTCACTAGTAAGTGCTTAAGACATTTCGTATGCAATTCCACGCTTCACATAATTTAATGTTTTGACGGTGAAAGATGGGTTCCACATCTGATTCTTACCGGGGATGCCTAGTATGCCGGCAATTTCCTCATGGGATGCTTGGCGTGCTGCCTTGCCCCGGTGAAGACGGTGGCCCGTGTCGTAGAGATGTGGGTGTTCGCTCCAGAGCACACACAGCCTCTCCTCCATGAGGTCCTCCTTGGAGCGCCTCCTTTCACCCGACAGCACAATCTTGGGCATCTTGGGCATCTTGCGCGACATTTTGTGGGTTGGTGGTGTGTGTGTGTGTGGGGGGGGGGGGGGGGTGTGGGTGGGAGGTCACCCAACATGCATCGTTTTTTTTTTTTTTGGCGAGTTAATATTGTACCGTTTTATAGTTGATAACGCCATTAGTAGTACATTTCCAGGTGATACATGCTCCTAGTATACAAATCTTGGTAAACAATAAAGATTGGGAAGTTCAGTAAAGTTTTATGGTCAGGCGCCATCTATCGCCTGTACGTGGAATTATTAATAAACGTTCATAACTCAAACAATTACTTCTACTTGCGTCCGTTTGCTGCCGGCGTGGCGCCACTGCTCATAAAGCTTATCTTAAATTGATGACGTCACAAAACCTACACACAAACGCGACGTTTACAACTGGGAGGCGATCGTCCCAAAAGGAAAACGATGCTCAACATTTCATAACTAATCCAGTATCACGCTAGTAAGGTATGTGTATACGTTTTATGAGATACCATGCAATCGGTGTATCAAGTTATTGGTCAATTATGTGTAGAAATGAATAAGAGACTATTACAATCACGCTAAAACACAAATTTTATTAGCAGCCGGCCGTGACTAGACTTGCCTCGGTCACCGCGTAATGAACACATTGCTTTCATATTAGCAGCTGAGGATAATCAACATAAACCTAACCTACGCAAACCTATAGTGTATGAAACAAGTAGACGTTATAATAACTATGATTGAAAAGTGACTTCAGTTTGAACTACAAGCAAGATAAAGTATAGGCAACTGCCAAAACAACTAATGCTAATACTCCACGTTATACTGTTGTATTCCCCCCTGTACTTTGTTTTGCCAACCCTACCTAATTACTAATTGAGATGGTTAGAAAAGAATAAAATTTTTCTGAATGATTACCCGACTAGGCGATTAAGGAAGGTTGACGGAGTAAATGAATTTTTTTGGGGGGGGGGGGGGGGGGGGGTTAAGGGTTTGGGTGCCAATTTGTTTAATTTTTATAACAACTTTAAGCTCTATACCTCTCAAGTGATAATCCCGCTTATATGGGGCGAAATAGTTTGTATAAAAACTTCCAAAACATGGTGAGATACATTTTTTTTATTTCGGACGATTAGGCGACTGAGCGACAAGGCAGCCAAAGTTGGTACAGAAAGGTGTCTAAGAAATAGTAATTTTAAGTAGTGGCTGGCCACTGTCCGCGAACCGCGTCCATCGCCAAGTTGAGAATGTGCTGTTGGAAGTGATCTCGCACGGCGTCGTCCATTCGCCCCATCATTCTAGCCACCGTGCAGCAGACCAGGCCATGCTCACTGTCCATATGCTCACACTTGGTGGACTGCCCTCGCGCAAGGACACCGGTGAGGCCCTCCATGTGCCGGTCGATCACCTGCGTCCGTTCCCGAATCAGGATGGCCGCCTTCTCATCGCTCTTTTCCCTCTGACTTTTCTTCTTCTGAGGCCCTTTCGTTGCGGGGCGGTGGTGTGTTGGCGGCAGAGGCGGTGTGGCTGTGCACTCAGCTTGAGCCGGCTGCGCATCGGCTTCGAGGGGCACACCGAGGTCGTCGTCATCGTCTGTGTCTCCCTCCCGCTGAGCCACCGGCAGCAGAACGCGGACACCTCGTTTGCGGGCGGTACCACCTCTCTCGGCCTCCCTGCCGACGACGAAGTCAGACATCTCCTTCCGTTTAGGCATGCGTGGCGAGCGACGCACATCGGGGGAGTCCTGGATCCGACTGATGTCAGGTGTTCCCAGACTGGTAGGGAACGGTTGCTTCTTTGGCCGATGAGTGGAGACTCTTGACTCCTCGCGGGAATCCGTGTCCTCAGCGGAGTCGTCGGTGGCCGAATGGGACGGTGCGAGGGTCTGCAAAAATTTTAAACGGAAAGGAATACATGAGTTGCAGGTAGAACAAAATAAAAAACAAGGACGACACATTTAGACGTTACATGGAAAAATGTTATTTAGAAACTAGGGCGCGATTAGTAATTCCTTGCTATAGTGCGGACCTTATTAGAGCTAGAAATTATCATGCGTTTATTTATTTTATGAGCATCAAAAATCACCTAGACTTACATGTAACGTTAGCATATTGTGTTTACATATTGTGTTTACACCTAGTAATATTTAAATGGGTAAACTGTCATATTTACCGAAGGCACTTTCGACCGATAGTTGGTCGTTCCTGCGGTGTTTTTGATGTGGGGCCTCAGGAACGCGCACTTCCTCTTTATATCGGCCTTCCTGTGGGTCAGTTTCTGGGGGGAGCCTCCTGAAGGACCGACCATCGATCTGATCTTCGCATAGGTGGTGCGCAGACTATTCATTTTGGTCCGGACCACTTCCACTGAAATGAATTTAGTATTTAGGTTGCGATTATATGTATTTTTTTTAACATGAAACACAAACAACTCAAACAGCACATAATCATCTTCCATGCACAGCCTATACAAGGTTAGGTTTTTTGACACAAACAAACAGCCTTATCTTCACAGTAGATATAGTTATTTACACCGAACACACATGGTTCTTTAGGCTAAATGCTACTGGAACAACATGCCGGGGAGGCGATGGGATTACATGATAGGTGCGGGCCGCGCCACGTCGCCCGCGAGTCTGACACGCCGTCCCAGGCATTGTATGGTACAACCCTTCACCAACAATGCGCAAAGTTGAATTGCCATAAACACATAATCAGAAAACCTGAAAACCATTGCTTAGTCTTATATTGAAATTACCAAGTGTATTAATTGAAATCCTGACTGACTATAAACCCATATAATTAGGCACTTCCACGGAGTTATCCGGCAGAGCGCATGGCGGCGCATGGCAGCGCATGGCGGCGCACTTTCCCGCCAAAACCCAATGACATAATACCTTGTGCACTAACACTGAGTCATTTAAAAACCGAACGACAAAATGGACAAAATACAAAGTAACAAACGATGGTATGATAAAACCTACCAGTTACTCCTAGCCCTTCCGCAATGGCCCTCATGGACAACTTCCTGGCATTGGTGTCACGGTGATGCTCGTCCCGCATGTCGTACAGGTTTGGGTGTTGCTCCCATAACCTACAGAGCTCCGTCTCCAGTCGAGCGTCTTTATGACGCTCCAGATCCCGCGCCGATTTCTCCGCCTCCAGGTCCTTGTGGCGCACAGTTGGAGCCTCACTGGAGCAGCTGCTTCGTGAATCGACAGGGGGATCACTTTCCCTCTCGGCCTCGCTTGATGGGTGGCGACTCACTTCTTCGTCGCCGCTGTCGCTGTCCACGTTTTCTTCGGTCGCCCCGTTGTCCTCCACAGGGTTCAGGGCAGCTTTCTCTTCGTGGGGGTTCAGTTCTACCTCACGCACCACGGAAAGGATCCCATCAGGCGCACTGCTCAATTCCAAGCATCGTACTGCAGGCACAGGTGGGGGGGCAGGTAAAACCTCGACTTGTACTTCCAGAGGGGGAGGAGGAGGTGGAGAAGTCGGTGTGTCCTCTACTTTCTTCGTCCTGCGGGTATTGCGTTTACCGGCCATGGTTGATTTGAGGTTGTAGGATCAGGAAGTTTTTGGAAGCGATGTGAGTCAGTTGAAGACGAGCAAGGTGTGTGTGCGAAAAAAAAGGCAGGCGCGAATCACTTGGACGCGCAATGTCAGATAAGCCCACCAGGGGTATCACCCATATCAGTGATAAGGGACCGCAACGCCACCCGTGAGAAACAAACCAGTACACCGGTGGCCGATTGTGGTGCCACCTAGTGTGTGAGACCTACGACTATAGATACAAACAAACACAAACAAAAATGACAATCAGAAAAAATAACGCGAATAACTGAGGGAGAAGGGGCTTTAATTGCTCATTTCCACATACCATACAAGACCCCATGCAAAAATAGATAGATGTGCCCTGAGAACATGGGTGGGGGCATCTGTCGCCTGGGATTTCACCGGGCAAGAACTAACCATTGAGTTATCCAGCCGATGCTATACTACAGGGTTGTAGGAGGTTCGGCTGGAACGTCGCCTGAAAATTCTGGCTGGTGGAAGCACTTTTTGGGCGATCCCAGCAGAAGCTACAAACGACTTGCCAGCAAACCTACACGACCCTCCAGCAACCCTGAGGCGACGCACGGTGCATCGGCTAGAAACCCCCACGCGACGCCCATGCGAACCCAACAACCCTGGCAGACGTCGCCCAGATGACCATCGCGCGGGGTTGGGACCTGCTCCACCAACCAGACAAAAAGAATCATCGCACGGGATTTCGTGGGATTTTCCAGCAAACGTTGTACGAACGCTGAACGACGTTTTCGTCTGGCTGGTGGAATTCCGCCTTACATGTATGTCTAATTCTCTCATTCTGTTTGTCTCGACCCTGTCTGTTTGCCTTTATTTGATGTTCCGCCTCTCTGTTCCTGTCTATCTCTCTGTCTTTGAGTTATTGTTTTTCTGTCTCTGTTCCCATCTCTTTCTCAGTCTGACCCTCCCATTTCTCTGTCCCTGTCTGTCTGTATATATTCCGACTTTCTGTCTCTGTCTCGAATATGTATGTCATGACCTCTGTCTTGCTGTCTCCCAAGGGAACTCTTTGAATAGAATTATATCAAACCATATATGTACGTTTTTAACACGAAGGCTTGGGAGGCTGGGATCTATTTCTGCATTCACGTTACAATAAATTGTATTATTTGTTCATATCAATGTTAATTTTGTCCAATTTATGGAATAGTTAAAACATTAAAGAAAATTCCTTAAGAAAGGGCAAAAAATTCAGGACATTTCTGATATAAAATGAACAGTAACTTTATTACATCAAAATTACGTATGCGTCCTTTTACAAGATAATGATTCTTCTTCAAAATCCTTTGTTATTGTCTACCTGTATAATAAATTCAATAGTTCTGACAGGTATATAGGACTCTGTTCATAATTTCTTACTCCCTTGTGTATTGATATAAAACCATAATAGGGAACACATCGAAAGCTATAAGGAAGGATTTAATCTTTAATTACGTGTACGAAGATGAAAGAAACCGACAGTATATACCTCTGCCAAATTTATGAATAAAGCTGAAAAGTATATAACTCTAGTAGCTAATTTGTACACTCATATATTACACAATATAAGAGTTATGAGGGCCATTTGTGTTTCCTACTGGACATACACCTTCTGGATTAGGCTTGAGTGTGTACTCCAAAGATTTAAAAAGGAAATTCCTGGCAACTCTTGAGCTTTAAGTAGTTCTAATAGAGCATGAAGAAACGGCGATCTCTTTATGGGGCGTCAACTGTTTGATAACTAACGTAATACTTGTTGATGTTGATGTTGTTGTTGTTGTTGATGTTGATGTTGATGTTGTAGTTGTTGTTGTTGTTGTTGTTGTTGTTGTTGTTGTTGTTGTTGTTGTTATTGTTGTTGTTGTCGTATCGTTTCACTCAGTTATTCCGTGTGCTCCAAGGATTAACATATAGTAATACCGAGCGGATGCGAGGATATTAGATAGAGTCAACTCCGAGGAGCGTATGACCAGTCTGAAACCAGTCTATATTGTATTTATTGGTATATAGACGGGGCGTTTTGGGCGACTACTGAGAAAAAAAATTGTTTCGTATCATCGAACCGTGGTGTCTCTGACCAACACACAGAGAACCGAGGCACGGTGGGAAGAGAAAGATTTGAACCTACTATATTGTATTTATTATCCACCTTTTCCTGACAAGTTGAATGCCGATATTAGTTCATTTTAGGTACCACTATTTTTCAGTATGCGCTATCTTTGAGCGCTTATTGCAACCCGACACGGTGCAACTCGAACTTTTTCGACTTTAATGATTATGGTTCAGGCACTGGAGAACTGTTTAGGTCCACTGTGGTTATTTCTCACATCAAAATTACATTATCGGGAACGACACGTGGGACCAAGAAATTGTGAAGGCCATGGTTATGCCTAGTTTGTCAACATGGTGTGTTCCAGAGGTCGCAGTACGTGGTCCTATATTTTACCGACAAATGTCTAATTTTGATTTCGTTACCTACAGGGGCTATGAAACCAGTTATAAGTTGTTGAAGCCTTTGTAGTATAAAGAAAGACATTAAAAACAACTAAAAGGTTGTTCATATTTAGGAACTTTGTTCAATTGAATTTAAAAAGAAAAAGAGGACTCAGGGGCATGTAGTCACTTTTCTGAGTGTAACCCTGCCATACAGATCTAGCTTGTCCGAAACATCTACTTCTTTTTTTATATAATCAATGAATTCTGTAATTTTCCATTCGAAACAATAAAGGGTAGACTCATAAATTCTAAGATGAGGAAACACCAGGTAAATCGGTGGCATTAATACACCCCATTGCTACCGGTGTCAACCGCATTCAGCGTTCAAGAACGATATACCAGACCTGAAAAATCCAAGTGACACCTGGTGAGAGAGAAAGTTCTCCAGTATATTGCCGTTAACGCTATCGTATCATCCGGGCGTGACACATACTGCCACCTGGTGGTTCTCCTGTTTCTAAGGATTATAGCGACAGAAAAGCTGAAATATTTCTGTTTTAAGATCAAAAGAAAACATTCGACAGTTGCCTTTCCAAAGATCAAAATAAAATTTCCTTTCCAAAGCATGAAAGAAATAAGCAATGTTAATTTAAATCAGTCCCCTGGGAATTTCTATGAATAAAAAAAAAATTCCTTATGATCGAAGAAGACAATGGCTGCCCTATTTTTCGCGAAAGATATCCTCCATGTATTAGAATAGACTTGCTCCAGTCCCTGAGGCGTATCCACCCCACCCCCTCACCCTCTCCCGTCCTCCATTCTCATGATACAGGGTTTTGGGGGTCTGCCTGTGGCCGTAGAATGGCTACATTATTTTATTCGTGAATATCCCTGAGTATGTCAAATATAAGAATGATCAATATCTGGTCTATGGCAGCTTGTGGTAATGCTAGAAAATTGTGCTTTACTTTAGACCAGGGATTCGTTCCAATTCTGAATATCTGGATACAACCTCGCTTCAGGAAGTAGATACAAACGCCACCTGGCGAGTACCTAGGGACTTACTCTGGTGTTTAGGCCTTTCAAGTTTCAAAATATAGTGTCACCCGACTAGATTTAACAGATATGACCTAAGGACCAGTTACATTAGGCGATTTGAAAAGCATATCTATAATGAACGCCATTAATATTGTCATATTGCCAATGGACACTTGATTTAGGTAGAGCTATGTGTGTTACTGTTTGGTGTGGAGTTCTCAAGAGTACGGTACACAGAAGCTACCTGGCGTCTTTCTCACGCACTACTTTCTCTGCTTACCATGTCATTGAACAGGTTAATTTGTACATCTGGTTCGGTATATGAGAGTATAGATATAGAAATGTATAATTAGATATGAACGAGTGTAATGGTGTGTGAGAGATAAGGATACACGAGTGCATGTATACATGTATCAGTGCACAACTATATGTATAGGCGTGAGCGTGTATATGTAGGCTGTATGAGTCTGTATGTGTGTAAGGTTACAGAGGTTCTCATACAGATATCTCCGGTACACATCCTCTGGGCCTCTAAATGATATATAGGGTTAAATTACACCATGTACCACACCTTCCCTACTCCCAGGTCAAGCATCACACACTTACCACTCTGGAGACCAACAGACCTTAGATATCTAGGTGAATTCAGGGATGTTAAGTGGGCTCAGGTAAAAGGGTGGAAATGTTTTTCATGTGGAATTTACTGCCTCAATGAGACTATGAAAACATGGAAAGCACAGCAATATTGGTCATGGAATAGGACTGACGGTGGGTGGGGAGGTTTGAACCAACCCGCCGTCTGCAGTCATTAGACTCGACATTTTTTTAATTCCTGGAACTAAATATATTACAGTATGCAGAGTATCTATTATAAATTTTCACCACGGCGTGTGCTGCGTATTTGGAAAAAATACAGTATAGTAATTAATACATCAAAACTATATGTAATCTATGATATAATCTATGATGTATCATCTGAGCTATTTCTCTCGAACTAGTCGCTGAACACCTTCAGTTGCACTCAGAGAATAAAGGTGCTTTGACTTCGCGGTAATTCATTTGGTATCAAATACAAGTATGAGGCCGGTCCGCAAATAAACTTCGAATCAAAGGTTACTCTTTCAAATTGGTCCATGTATAACCTCAGGGTCCCCTGGGACGTTAAACCACAAACAAACAAACAAACAAACTCTTTCAAATACACACATGTAGTGGTGCATTAACTGAATATTGGCCTGGGAGTCATGGCAGCCTCCCCCTCTCCTGTCGATCTGCTTCAATTAGCCAGTCTTTAGCTTGGTTACTGTCCAAAGACCTACCGCCTCTTGCTGCACAATGCCGCCACCTGACGTCAAGCGAAAGACACACTGAACTGACTTCAGCCACACTTCTATGATGTGGCTTAGAATATGGTGGGCAAGGGTAAAGTTTAAATGGTTAGGTTCAAGTATGAAGATATAAATGCTTCCATCCAAAAAGGAGGTCTTAACTATTGCCTAGCGGCTAGGGTAAGACGTTGACTGTATCCTAGTGCTTAGCATGCCAGTCGCCAGTTTGCTGCCATATATCAACCTCAAACGTATATAAAAGCTGCTTATATCATGAGTCACATACAAGAATCACATTTACCATATGGAGAATAGTTTTGGTTTTCGATGCCACCACCGAGTCGTGCTCTGTGTATTTAACGTCATATAGTTATTGTTTCTGGCGGAGGAAGAGTTTTTCAACATTGATAAGATCCCTCACCTCACCTGGAGTGAAATGTACAGGTAGTAATTGTATGAGGAATAACACATTTATATATTGTATTTGCAGTAGAAAAAACAAGGAGCAGATTATCCGTCCTAGACAGATAAGCACAGCTAACAGAGCAAGCTCTGGGTGAGTTTTAGTACAGACCCTCCAGAGGTTACCAAACTGCCTAATATCGCCCCGGATAAGTACAGGATCCGCTCCCGATTGGCTGGCCGCACCTTGGGCACCTATCTTCCTATGAACAATCATTTTCTGATTTCTAACCAGAGAACCTCAATTCAATTTGAAAAGTGTCTGTAGAAATAACGTAGAAATTTCCATTTCTGGTATCGGATTTCCAATATGAAGATTTATAAAAACCGATAAACTGCAATAATTGTAGGTTATGGGTCAAGGGTCTATCACCATACAACGACGGTAACCAGCAAACACCGGATCCTGCAAACAGACTGAATTATGGGATAACCCAAGAGGGTCTATGTGAGCAATTCTTCGTTGAAAATATCATTTGCAATGAGATTTAGTGCACTGAAATAGGGTATAGTGGCATATTTTTTCTCTCTCTGTATATGGTTCCTACACCTCACTTTCCCTTGGGGATTTATTGGTATGGATATCATTTCACAATTGAAATTTTTTTTTATACTCGATGGTTTCGAGGCCGCCACGTTCAGCACTGAAATAGGGTATACTCTATCACTCCTGAGCAGCTCAGTGAGTGAAAAAAAGCAGCCATAGATGAGTGATAAAGATTCTTATCCAACATAGATTTTCGCATATTTAGATGCTCGGCCCCAAACGCTCGTAGAAGCGGGCAATTATTAAGCAAACGGTCGCATGCGGCCAAACGCAAGTGCTCGGCGAGCGATAATCATCTTATTCAACAAGGCCCTGTTTAGCTTGTCCCCAGCAGTCGGCAGGGTTGTCACATCTGCTATTGCATGCAAATCTTTAGTGTCATGGCGGCACGACACCGGGGGAGTGGGGGGGGGGGGGGGGGCAAAGGGAAGGCATGCGCCACTCAGAGGGGAAGGAATATTGAAAAGATATGAGAGGAAATGCCACCTCTCCTCAGAGTGTGTTGATTTTTGACTTCCTATAGACGCCAATGCTAACGCCCATTTTCGTCTCTTTTCTAAACCGGTCTCAAGGGGCAACAGTCAAAGGCACAGCTCCTTAGGAGCTGCGCATAAAAACTGCAGCATACAACATCGCATGGTCCATTGTTCTACTATATGATACAGTTATATCTGAAATAATGGCATCGATAAAAACTAACCAGGCGATTTATGAATATAATGTACTACTACTGGTCGTAGTTGGAGTTTACTTTCATTCAACAACTCGTGGTTTCAACTTATATCATTAATTATGGCATATGTTAAGGCAAATGTATCTGCACTTTGCAGTTTTTTTACTTCTTTGAGCAACTGACAGTGGTGATTTATACATCGATCACCAAACCAATATTTTTTTAACAGAGGTGACCAATCAAAGTGACCCGTTCTCACACTACGCTGGAGTTTATTACACATTCTAGTATATAATTTCACCATTTACAATCTACTAGGATCTAATCTTTACGTAAAACACAAGGGCTATAGTTATCAGTGGGGAAGGAGAGTGTGAATGTGTGTTAGTGATATGGAATAGCAAAGCACGCCCTAGGAGCCTAGCAGTGGGAAAAGTGAAGTGTGCTGGGAGGTGGGGGTTAAAGGGCACACTCAAAGAACTATAAGAAACGGCAGTGGCCTCTGTGACCTTCTCCACGACGAGGAAGTGTGTGCAGGACCTGTCAAGGCACAGCCAATAACGCGCGTATTTTTCCCTTTGCTCGATAAGGAGTTCCAGCAAACAATTGCAGATGACAAGATGTCGTTAATATCTAAGTTATGGACTTATGTGAAGGTTTTGATAGACAAGCTGACAGATTGGACATTGATTCATAAAGTACGTTCGTAAATCTTTTGAAAAAGTTGACTCCCCGCCATCACCCCTCGCCATCTTGTACGCAATAGAATAAAGAAAGGACGTACGTATTTTCCAAATCTTTTACCCCCACACCCAACCGTATTGACAGTGACTTATCAATAGCCTCTATGTTGTCAGCATGCGGCTCCGTTAACATACGATAATGTAACCACGCTTACCTCAATGGTATCCGGCAAGGCGTTACTGCATAGAAGTCCCGGATATTTTATGTTATTAAAAATCGTATAACTAATTTACCCCCAGTTGTGTGTTTTAAAAAGTGTAATTAGTAGAAACCGAACGAGAGTTAGACTTGACAATGTTTATGCCACGACGGGAAGGTTGTGTATTACTACACAATGCGTAGCCGAGTGTAGTGAGGGGCAGACCTGACCAGAGTGGCATAGACATTGATAAGTCTAACTCGAGTTCGGTTTCGTATTTATCCTATAAATAAATATTGAGTCAACGACCAACAGAACTTTTTTTATAGTAGCTGACATCCTGCTCTCTGATTGGTCAATATTGTTATTACTCTAGTGGCATAAAAAATACTTTATGTCACGGCCTGCCACATAAAATTTCCCTATGTCTATGGCGGTTTTTTATTAGGGGTAGGATAATCATGTTTTCTTATTCTGCAGATCCCCTCTGCATTATGGTTGCATCACACCTACACCTTCTGGCTAAATGGGTATATATATGAGATGGGATTGATAGTGAATCATTATACATACCAGACCATACCACTACGCCAGGCTACCCCCTCCTGCTTGGAGAAATATCTATTTACTAACTATTACACTTTTTTTAATCGTTCATCACTCTGGTTAATACCGACTGGGCTATAACGCTGTTTCTTCTGCCAATTATTCCCATTTATATGTATTTTGAAACCATTAGAAAACGTCAAATATTGCACCATGAGGTATATCCGTTAATATACAAGTCATATCCGAATACAAGTACAATGTACTTATAGCAATTTATTTATCGGAGTGTATATGGGCAAACCTACTACTTATGAATTGGTTGGATGTCAGAACTTGGGTGAACTACATAGGCGGGGATTGAACAAAAACAATATTCAACAAGCACTTTAACAAGGAGTATTAGTCTCACTTTGCCATCGAAAGATAAAAACGTTTCCTTTCCTTGTCTGCCAAGGTGTCTGGCCAAAGATTAGTTATTTGTTTTGGCAAGCTCACAAGTGTGTAGCTCCAGACGGTATATGTTTTGTATATAGCTACTTTAACTGTTTTCATAACATTTCCTATCTAAACACCATCTTGGCCGTGTTCACTCCGACTTGAGTTTTTAAATCCAACATAGGAGGGCCGGCGGCAGACAGGCAGAGGCAACCTGTGATTGCTGCCGGAGGCTGGACGCAGTAACAGAGCCTGGGGTTGATAGCAAGAGGCTGGAATTTTGAGAGTTGTATGGATGTTGGAGGAAGGGGCAGGCGACTAGGAGCTTGAGGCAGGGGGCTGAACGCTTGAGGCGGAAGGCTGAAGGGGACTGGCTGGGGACGAGGTTTGAGTTGGGGGCTAGAAGAGAAGAGCTGCAGGCTAGAGATTGGGGCTGGCATCAAGGTTTGAGCTGGGGGCTGGGGGCTAGAAGCTGGGGCTGGTGGCTGGGAGCTGGGGATATAGGCTAGAGACTAGAGGCTGTGGGTTGGGGGTTGGAGGCTTGAGGGTGGCGGGTTAGAGGCTGTAAGGCTGGAGATCAGCCAGTTGGCCAGTTGAGGAAGGTGGCTGGGGTTTGAATTATTTGTTTGTTTGGTTTGATTTGATGTCCAGTCAACCATTATAAGTCCTTACCAGTCGTTCTTAAGGTTCCTTTACAGCACGAGGGTGGTGATCGAATTTACGTGAAGAATTCAGGTAGAAATCTCACCCCTACACAATTACCGAGGTGAGAGTTCTTTTACTTCCCACACCACATAGACATGGTCGGAGAAGGATTGGCCTTTGATATAGCAGTAAATCTACCACTGCTGGGGGAGTAGGAGAACAGTGGCTGCAGTGGGACTCGAACCCACAAAGTCTTAGACTTGGGGTTACAAGTCTAGTGCCCTAACTCCCCACCCCTGCTGAGGTTTGAAGCCAGGTGTCTGAAAATTGGGGGTGGGGGTGGGGGTGCAGGCTGGGGAGAATAGGCTGGAGGCTGCGGGGCAAGAGGCTGAATACTACAAAGATATGGAACGTGACCCCCAGAAAAAAGTCCCTGGGCAGTAGAATTCACGTTAGAAGCCGTAGATTGCAGGAACTCTATGATAGAAGCCGCATAATTGACGCCATATTGGCCTGGTGGTTAGGCTTGGTGGCGGAAAGTTGTTAAACAGGTTGTGCTGTGTTATAGCTGATCCTAACTCCACTCCTGTCCCCCATGATCAGAAACAGCTCAAAGCTCTCACTAGGGACCCAGTAATCACGCCCAGGCGTAAACCCTGAACGGTCACTGCTTGTGGTCTGATCCCAGAGAATCCCAATACGAATGGATTCTATTTATAGTATAAAGTTAAGTTGTGTTTGATCTTATCTGGTCTCATACAGATTGTTCTATGTATTTTTAACAAAAAATACTTCAAAGTTACTCGGTGAAACTCTCCATAAGGTTGAATAATGACATAAATGAATATATCGATTTTAAACAATATTCATTGAATGATCAAGATCGGAAACCTAACTCTTAAGCCAGCCCTCCAGCCCTGGAGCAACGTGGAAAAGGACACATTAGAGCCTACCGTTATCCTCCAGTATAAATATAAGACTTTAAAAATATATATCCAAAAGACGAGGTTTAAATCATCCTCGCGCAACCGATGCTAAAAGAAATCCTAAAAACATAATGAAAAAGTTAGGAAACCTAAACGGGGCTAGTCATCTTTGCTGTGGACACTAACTACCTTTGGTTTCTGACCGAAAATATTAGGACATTCATGTTCGCTAATCTGTTGCAGCAATAACAACGGCAAATAGATGGTGTTTACAATATCTTCTTAGAGCACGTAGGGTATCTAAATTGAACAACTTCAAGGAAGAATTCCCATTAATTAGTTGATCGTATATCGATCCCATTTTCTAAAAAAGAAAACTATCCTATGTTGATCATATCTAAATATAACCTATCCCTAAGACAAGAAGAAATGATGTTCCTGTCCACTTGAACATTCTGCTACAGAATTACTTCCGGTATCAAGAACAAGCGTAGGAAGAGAAGCTATTCATTTTCAAGGCGTCATCGTTAGTGACCAGTGTGGATGTTGATATTTCAGTTACTTTATTTCGATTATCACCCAGGGTGTCATACATATATCAGCTCATCTTCTTTCTTGGCACGAGTTCAATATAAATGCTATGAATAAAGGAACACGTTAACCTAGTGGGAGGGGGGCGGGGCTGTGTGAAAAACCATGCTTTCCTCCTCTCTTGAGGAATGATACTTCTCGGCCTACCTGACGCAATTCTGCACCCTGACAGTCCTATGTTTCGGCCTTAGCATTTATAACGGCTGTTAGTCTTTTGAGTGGACGTAGAAGTTTCCCGCATGTCTGAATTGATAAAATATAAGCAATGGATCGTTGTCACCACACTTGCTCTGTGCAACCTGTTGGCAGACTAACTCTCACTCACCAATGGGAATACGAAATTAGCGAGGCAGCCTTTCTTACAACAGAAATCATTTATAACCACGTGCTTTGTGGGAATCGGCGTTCTTTGATAGAAGCCATTCCCCGAAACCAGAACGACAAAGGATCTGTCACACAGTTCCCCTAAGCCTGCCAAGCACCATCTCAATTTCACCCTCCTTCGATTAGGTACACAATACGGTTTGTTGTAGACTCTGGCATAGGTCAACCTATAGAGTGGGTGGATATATATATATATATATATATATATATATATGCCTGTAACGATCGTGTAAGGTGTACAACATCCTTCTAGCAGGACTAACCAATAGGAAGATCAATTTGTATAAAAAGAGTTGTTGAAGTAGTGATAGCATACCAAATATGAAAATGTACACGCAATTCAAAACTGTGTTCTTATACTTTACAAAATTATATCATTTTCAAAGGTTTATTTCTTAAATACAGTAATACTTCACTAAAATATACATGAATAGAGTATTAGAAAAAAATTCACAATTAGTCATATTTTCAGGTCCTCAATGTTGTGAATATTTGATTAGATTTCCAAGACACGAAATTCATCTCTGCTCACAAATGTATTGAAAAAAACAGTTAATGTCTTTTTTTTCTGAGGTAACCTGATGAATCTGTTTGATTTTCTGATGAATCATATGTAATCCGATAACCTGAAAATCTTGTCAAGTTCTGGAGATCAAAGCAAAGCTGTAAATTCAACGCCATGATATACAACAATAGATAACTCTATAGATTCAAGTCCTCTGACTATTTGTCAGACATATATATCCCTATCCCATGGACAACATTATCAGCAATAA
Source organism: Alentia gelatinosa (assembly GCA_950022655.1). Taxonomy (NCBI): domain Eukaryota; kingdom Metazoa; phylum Annelida; class Polychaeta; order Phyllodocida; family Polynoidae; genus Alentia; species Alentia gelatinosa. The sequence continues at coordinate 30,507,123 of OX465584.1, read as the reverse complement.
ATATTTTAGTGGCCAATATAGTGTGGAAGACGAGGGCCATCAAAGGGAATAAAAGACGTGCCAATGCCAACAGGTAATACATCAATAACGCACAACGAGAGTGAGACATTTCTTTGTTGTGTGTACTTTGGTTGGTAGCTGAGCGCTAACACCACCCAACTACTGGTACACTGATAGGTCTGCAACTTGTCCTTTACTCTAGGCCGGGGCAGTGACGGCTTATGATACAACACAAACATCCCGGTAGGGAGACGTTCGGTTGGGGTGGTCAGAGGCATGTGATATGTACTCAAGGTGTATGCCCTAGGCTTCACTTCGATCTGTGGTGTTTTAAAGGCGCACCCTTTAATCACAAAACGAAAGGACCAAGTTGTACTCACTCCAGCCTGATAATGGTCGAGCATTTAAGGACTGAGGGTTTTACGTGTTTTGTACACTAATTTATCCGCCTTATTTCAGCTTCAAATTAACACCAACGGCTCTGTAAATATACGTCTATGCTGCTCCTTACTGATTGTTAAGGTATGACTATAAAATAAATGTATAGAATATCATATAATGCAGATGGAAAATACCAGTTATATTATTTTATGCTACTCAAAATGTTATTCAGTTATATTCACAGGTATCTAAAAAATAATGTTCAGGAGGAAATCATTATGTGATTCGAACGGGTATGTGACAGAAGCAAAATGAATTTCAATATTTTCTCGCACAGTCCTGAGAAACCTGTTACTCGCATGTAGCTACAACTAGACAACAAACAGATCTCAGTGTAAATAATCCGGACACATATATGTGGCCAAGTGTTTAAACATCATGTTCATGTCAGCTTACATATGCATGGATTTGAGGTCGGTATGCCTTACATCTCAGTTGAGTAAAACGAACGGATTATTTGAATTCCTGCTTACTGCCATGTTGAATGAAGTGTGTAGTTCCCTAGATTTGGGGCCTGTGTGCTTCCCTCAGACCAACAGACATCTACAATATTTATGTAATTGGAAATATTTTCATGACTTCCTATCGTGATAATTATCCATAAGAAATACTGCAGAATTTAATAAATTTTGATCTAATTAAGATGTTACAAAAACAGCTTTCAAATCTATCATTGCCTTTGTGTCCCCTTGAATTCAGCAATATATAATGCGTCTATGTTCAGGAAGTCCTGGAACTGTTCCACCAGGCACACGACGGGCGCACACGACGGGGGGCCGTGCAGTCAACGGCTATAACCCTGGTAGCAATCAGTGCAGTGGAGCTGAACCAATTTTATTGGTGTGAATGAGGCTCTATTAATAATGATTTTCAAGTCATGAAAGGAATGGCATATACTGAACATATAAACATGGATTTCCATGGAAAAGTGGAAAGCTACCATCTCTGATACTTTTAAGTATGTTATCTTCTCGTCTCCTACTTTTAGGACCTCCCTTCAGGCACGGAGTTGGATGTATAAAGGTCCGTGCTCTGGGATATGGAAATCTCTGTAGAGTATAATACTGCAATGCCTATCTTGTTTTATTCCCATTTTACCAGAGGAGCTCAAACAGTGGAGAATTGTAGTGTTTAATATCATCTTGGAGCACCCTTCCCAGCACCCCTCTGCCATTCCCATCACCAGCCCACCACTGGTCGGAGGGTGACCACACGTGCGGTGCGATGCAGCCAAGCAGAACGTCCAGTCACTGAATCCCTAGCAACCACAACAACAACCCATGATTTATCTTAGTTACCACGCTCGTTTATGTTGGTGATCCTGGCAGATCCAGGCTAGACAGGCTGCAGTTAATTTTACTGTCAGATAGGTCTTCTAGTACCATAACAGTCGTCCTTGAAATAACGAAATACTAGCACAAAAAGAGCCGTCACGTCCACCCCTTTTATCGTGTCATAAATTTGTTGTGTACATTTTCATGGTACAATAAAAATCATTTGAAAAATGCATCCGACTTTTTTATTTCGAAAGTCTACGTGGATTAATTGTGCCACTTTTGTTGCCACTGAATATGCGCTAGGCACGTCCAAAAATCCGTGGAAATCTAATGCCTGAAGAACCATTACATTTAAGACGGGACATACTTGTTTGAAAGACACCTCTGATGCAGTACTATGTACAAAATCAATATATGCTATTTACAAAGCCTATTACAAACCCTATAGGCACCAAGATCTACACCACAGTAATCCTTTTGTTTGTGTACATATTTAATCTTGATAAATCCTGCTCAGGAGGATCAACTAATTGGTAAGTTTCTAAATATCGATGGCGGTTAAAGATTGTTGTAGTTGTACCCACATCAAAATAGCTATGTCAACCGCATCAACCTTTTTCTCCACATCTCAAATAAATGAGATTACGATCGGGACAATTGTATCGATGCTGTTTACCCTGGAGAGTACACACTGTCGAAGTCCACTTCCCAACACGGGCTAACGATAATCACATCAAAAGTACCCGTTGAATATTAGATCAATAACGCACTCGACGGTCACTCTGACCCGTGCTTCATTTTGGCGACGATCATCACGGCTGTACAGCTTATCTTAGTCTCAGATAAGACTGCCTGCTGTCTCCACTAGATACACGATGTTATGCTGGCAGAACTAGGTTGTAACGAGGTGCAGATTATACTCTCAAGGAATATGACACACTGACAACACAATACTGTTATGTTTCCTGAGACACAGGCAAATTAAGCGCACACTCCACGAGACTGTATGGTACAGTGCTGTATTAGTCTGTAGGAGTCTGGGGTTGTCTCGTCTTTACTGTTATCAGATAGGTGTATTCCTGACGTCAATGGGAATTCAAAAGATTTCTTCTTTTTTTTAGAAAGTCTAGTCAAGAACAAACAGACCAAACTAATACCTCGAGTCATCAATTGAATCAAATATAACCAAATTAGTATTACATATTATATGCAATAATCACATCATAGGTTATATTTAGTCCGAGAAACTTTGACTGCCTAGCGGACAGTCAGAGAGCATGTGCACTTTTTCCCATAGTACAGAAAAGCACTTCCTTGGATCTAAGTGATCCTGTCAATGTCAGTGAATGTTTATGCACCCTTACCTTCAAATATGTATAATAAATCCTTTTGGATGGTAGAAACTCCTGTTTTGTTCTTTTGTGTCACTTTTTGGGGCCTTTTTGTACAACTCATTTCACCACTTCTAACTCATGTCAGCCATATTTGATAAACTGGTTCCTGGCAAACCCCTGTGTGGGATCATAGATGCACATTTGATACCAACTTCTTGTAAATTCTCCCAACTGTAGAATGCATTGACATGGATTTTACAAACATTGGCTGTTCTATTATTTAGAACTAATGCAGAGGTAGGAAATTATTGTCATTTTACTGCATTTTGCCTCAGGAAGCTGTCTACCACTAAATTAGAAAGATTCTACCTCTATTTATATGCAAAACGCCTGCTGATCTGAGATGTACCAATCTGGTCGACCAGTTTGCCTAGAGCTCTATGGGTGTGCATTCTGACTGTCTGCACCGCTAAATAGTCAGAGCCTCTCAGACTAGTTATATATTGAAACTAGCGACTTCGTCGGGTCCGAAAAACCCCGAAAAGTCAAAAGCCAATACGGGAAACGAACTCCCTACACCCGCATCCTTAGCCGAACACTCTGCTGACTGCTCCACAGAGCTAGATGTCTGAGGTTGGTCAAATACTTAGACTGCTCACTGGAGTGGTGGTGGGTGGGGGGAAGTTGTCAGCGGAGTTTTGAAAGGGCTACCAGAACCATGGTAGGGAACCAGCGAAATGTAATCTCATTGGTTTCTCACGAGAAAGGTAGATTAGAAAACTACACTTCCAAATAATGTTTTTAGTACATCTAGAAACAAATCATAAGAATAGAAGTACATCTGTGTAGAGAAAAACAAAAAATAGTAGCAAGATTCAGTTAAGTACTGTACGAGAATCTCACTCTCGTGGCCATTCAATCTCCAGGCCTAGATCGGGTTCACTATGTCTCTATGTATGGGAGCAACTTCAAGCGGATTCGACGGAATTCTACCGTTTTAAATATAGTAGGTAATCATAGGCTATATTGAAATCAGTAGATAGTGGCTAAACTGCAGAGTAGTCTTTGTGAAGTCGGGGGGGGGGGGGGGGGAGGGGAGGGGGTGTAAACAGGGCGTAGGCTGCATGAACAGGACCCCTACTTGTTCGAACAAAGGTTTGCATGAACTACACGCTATTAATTACTCTAGGGTCTGTAGCATTTAGAGTTCTGAGTATGTCTCCTTTGCAATCTGTAGGTCTATGCTACAATAACTAGGACTGGTTGTGGGAGGTCGAAGTACGCATTGAGTTTATGAATAACAGAATCGATCATAAAGTAGACGGGCGAGAGTGCTAGGTCTCAATAGTGAGTGCCCATCGAGTGCCTCCAGCCCTGCCGGACGGCTATAAATAGACACCAATTAATTACATGCATATGGCTATTACGTGAGCGCTTACAGGCGTCGATACATTCGATTTCCTCAGCATTCTATGGGCATGGGTGGTGGTCAATCTTACACCATTTCATTCTAACTTGAGCTTGTTTCTGAATTGTGAAGACGGGGTTGGAGATTCAGACACTAATAAATACACAAATAGATTTGTGGATGGATGGTTTTATACACTGATGTATCGTAGTGCACGACTGGGGTATAGCAGAGCAATGGTGTTTATTACTTTCAAGAGCTATACCTACCCATAAACTAGAACAATAAACATTATATAATGCACGTAATTGTGACACTTTGTAAATTATTTACCGTATCACTGACAAAACTTACCAGAATAACACTTCCCTATGAATTATAGGAAACAATTTGTTGTGAACCGTATTGAGGGGCTGCAACTGTTGCACAATGAATTGCAGGACTTGAGTTGGTTGTTCCATGTCTCCAAAGTGGTTTTTTCATCAACTTTAATTAATTGGAAGGGGCACAGGAAAAATTCATGGCCCCTAAAAGTGAGAATGTCACATGCCTTGATCATAGCATTATTTAACATGCCTGAAGAGTTCGAACCGGACTACCCAACCCCCTAATATACTATTATTAGGGTACAACCAAGTGATATGCTTGGATTTACACTGCATCAAACGATACTGTATTTGGAGAGTGAAGACCGGATCTATGATTTGTTTCCATGGTTGGGCTATACCTTGTCAATTTGGGTCAATATGATCCTGGAGATACTAAAGCAACGTGGGTCAAAAACTGACAGGAATTTGTATTATTCAAGGTACATCGGCTTGCCATAGAGGCGTTTTTGCCCCGCCTTGTTATGACACTTTGATTGTTGTCTTAATGTGTAGCTCATGTTTGTTTGTTTGGGTAGTTAAACGTCCAATTTCTTCAATTAGACTTGCAGCTTATGTAAAAGGGGTCTGAGTAACTATTTGTCAGTCTCCATATATAGCTTCGAAACTGCACATATAAAGAAAGGGACTGGTGATCTATGAGTCTGCCCAAACAAATATACGTAGTTAAAATATGATTAAATAAGCATATTTATTTGGTGGCATATATTATCTATGATTGACTCAAATTATAGCAAAAGTCGTTGGATAATTGCAAAGGAGGTACATACGCTCAACTGCAAATTTCTTCGCTTCATATCAATGGGATAAGAAATATATACTCCAGAAACCTTAACGTTAAAACCGTGTAACACATTGTGGAATCTATATCGTTTGAAGGTTTGAACTCCCGCATAGCAGTCGTGGTCATTTAATATCGATTGTTATGCACGCCTTTGTTTAGTGTCAATCCTAACGCAGGGAATGCTTTATTGTCGATGGTTTTTCTTTTGTTTGTTTAACGTCAAATATGTTCTATTAGACTTTAATTAATTCATATCGAGGAAGAGAAAAATTATTGTACAAGACAACTTCAAATAGTAATATTCAGGGCGACTTACCGGTGTAATATCCATAATGTTGGAGATGTTTCCTCATGAAAGTCTCATAGGGATTCTGAAAATTACAAAACAATTATAATCATTAGAGATGTTAAGCCTTTTTCTTTTAGATTCCAAAGGACCATGGCATCAACACTTTAATAAAATGTAAATTTAATGCAAAACTCAACACCTTCTCTTATAACAGGGAATAGTGTGCATTAAAACTACTATATATTTTATGCATTATTGAAAAACCCTTGGACTGGTCGACTAGTCCATCATCTCAAAGCAATTGAAGTTTTTTAGGTCAATGATATCCTAGGTTCACACGACCACACACTGGATAATCAATGAATCACGGATTTGATTTTACCCTACCCTATCTCCTCTATTTTGGAATATTACGTGATAACAATGCTGTATGCCACTAGTGGCATATAAAACTCCGTATGCCAGTCAGCGTGGCATACGGAAACCCAATGTTAAGCCTATGGGATTTTATATTAGGGGTAGGATAATAATTACCGTACTGCGGGAATGTTTAAATATATATGTACATGATCGATTATATGTCTAACCCATTAACACCAACGTTAACATTAACTCCTGAAGTTTTGGCTCCGGACTTCACTCGGCTTCGCCTCATGAAGTCACTTTGCCAAACTCTAGTCGTGGAATACGGTGGCCAAGATTAAACCTCATCCAGTTTTACGATACTATGCTATATGTATGCCGTTATACGCTCGTGTATTACAAAGCTCCAACCTTTTGTGGTTTACGGCTGCCTGTCCACAAAATCATCGATTATTTTCTATGTACATAATGGGCGTGGTTTGCTGAGTCCCCATACATTTTGAATGGGGTCTTTGTATACCATGGATAATAAAAAATTATCATACCATTTGACGATGGGCAACTTATAACAACGGATAGAGTTTTTTTTACGGGTGGAGCAGGGCAAGAAAATCCCCGGTCGAGTTCTCCAGCAGTATTCGCTCAAACACCCTGAAAAGTGAAATTTGACACAGATAAAACATACGGTGTCATACTTACCCGGTCAAACTCATCAGTAGGCGAGACCCGTTTCGGCTTCCATTGGTCATTCAGATATGTTGCCATTGTGTTCGGTTTAACTAAAGTGTTTTAATAATAAATTCCATTATTTCAAAGTTGTTGCTTCTTTTAGTCTTAAGACTTAAACTGCCATTCTTTCAGCATGAACTTGTTTATCACGTCGTTAGCAATTGGACCATCAGTGATTTCTCATTTAGAAAAAATACAAGTCTCTGGTGTATAATCTTTTCAATACATATCATTTGCATGGTTAATCTCTAGCTATCAATGAAGCATCAAAGTCATGAAATTGTGGGCGGGGCAAAAATCCAAATCCACCGAAACCCTCCACCCCTGCTGTTTCAAGGGTTTTAACTTTGGCCCACAGTTTGGGTGAGGACAAGTTCTTATTGTTGATGGTTGGTGGAACTGCCGGGCTAAAGAAAATGAGGTGATATTCCATAATTGTAACAGATGCACATCTTCAAAGAAATTTTGTGATTTCCAGTTATTCTTTTCCCACAGGTCACACTCAGACACTGGTTTCTTCAAACTTTCACTCCGTTGAGAAGTCCACATCAAAAATTCCTATCGAAGCCAACCCCACTCCTTGGGCGTCTGCTGCTGTTTGCTTTCTGTTTAAACAAAACGTCGATATTTGTATGCCGTCCAATTGATGGATGGTATCCAGTTTGTACTATGAGATCCGCATAGAATGACACATGTCTAAGGTGTCGAAACTTGGAGATATTTGGGAACACTTGCTCACATAAGACTCCATCAACTTTTGATCCGACCGCCAATGTTTAGGTTCCGGTCGTGTGACCGCTTGATGAGTGCGCATATAAAACTAGTTTCCTTTTCTAAGCTAGTAAATCCACCGATTCGAAACGCATATTGTATTGTGGAATCTCTTTGTATGGTAATGATTTGAAACAGATTGATGTCGATTGATTGCATTTAAATGCATGAACTTTTTTATCGTAAGTTATAAGTGGGTTATGCGGAGGGATATTCACAGGCGTGACCTACAAACCCAGATGCACATATGACTGATTCCTTTGATCATTGGTCAATTGACTTTAACTGGTTACTCTTCAAGCGGAGAACGCCTTAATTGTTTCATGTCAGTTTGCACAAAATATCTGTTTGAAGAGATTCCCATTCCAACCTTAAAATGTGCTTGAAGATTTGCGATTACCCGGTGCTCTTGCATATAGTTTCCCGCCCGACTACCTGCGATGAAACTACCTCAAGCAAGGCATGGTGTCAGTGTCAGTTGTGTTGGTGATTCTCCGATCCGGCATGGAAGTAGGTGGCGCTACAAACCCCACAGGGCGGCCTTTTTGTAGAAGCACCTTCACAATGCTAAGCCTATAGGACCGTTCGGACGTTCATTTATGATACTGTTTAATATGTGAGGATGTTTCAATTACTCCTGAAGGAATTCTCCTGTCAAAATTAGGTTTCCCTGGCAATTTCAGACCAAATGATTATGTGGTAGCCCCAGTTTAGACCATTCTCCGATCCGGCTGGACAGTTCCGGTTCAAAATACCCTCCAAATCATGTAAATTTGCCTGACAACGGACACAGTCCGCCATATTGCTGGTGACAACAAAGCGCTGTGAAAGCCTAAAATGGCAAAAAAAACTATATTAACTGACCTTATTCTGTGCTTTATGAACATGTAATAGTTGAAATAGGATTATTTACGTAATTCAGACATAGTTTTAACGTGCCAAGTAGAAGAAAACGGTTGTATCGACAACGCGTTTGGAGGCTAAACTAAGGCCATCACATATTCATTTGATCTGAAACTGCAAGGATTGTCTGGTTTTGTTGAGGGAAAGGCTTGCGAGTTACTTCACACGTACATCCCCACATGGTGAATATAATAGCAGAAATGGACATTTTAATTCACCATAGACTTAGCACTGTGTAGGTGCCTTACCAAGATGGCTGCACTGGGGGTTCAGAGTGCCACCTACTTCCAGGCCGGATTGGAGAATAAACGAGATATCAACAAATCGTTCAAACAGTCAATTTCCTTCGAGCTGGCATGTTTAAATTATGTCTGAATAATGTAAATAATCCTATTTCAATTTTTACATGTACAATATGTACAGAAAAAGGTTGATTAGTATAGTTTTCCGCTATTTTAGACTCTGACAGCACTTTGTATTCACCAGCAAGAGGGCAGATTGATCCGTTGTCAGGCAAATTGGCATAATTTGTAGGGTATTACGAACTGGAAGTGTCCAGCCGGATCGGAGAATATAAGTATTTGAGGAATAGCTGCAAATAATTTACACTTAAGAACAAAAATTGACTACTTTTTTTTTTACTTATTTGGCGGTACTGGCACACATTCCCTCTTCACCCAATGGTATGTTCCAGAAACGAAAAGTCTGCGGTTCCAGATCGATACAAATAATTAGATTTAGAAAAATAATAATTCTCTCATGTGAGACCTCATATAAATACTTAAATTGTACCATCTATATGTAGCTGGTCCTCTATATGTAAATCACATACATATACATGTATATAAATATATCGCTTTGAGGAAATTATAATAAGGCATACTCAAAATATGATAATGATCAGATGCAAATCGTAAGTTGACATGGAACGTTTATGACATTTTTATGTTTTTTTCTTTGCTCGGCCTAAAATAGGCTGTCTACTGAAGGTGCACTGCATTGAGTTGAGGCTGCCGTAGATCAACGTGGTCTTGCTGGGGTCTGGTCCCCAGGGCGCTGACAAGTTCATATCAACGTTAGCGCACTTATATCGGCCACAATTCTGGACCGATTCACTTACAATTACTTATGATGCACAGGTCGAGTTAAGGCAACTTAAGGTAAGTTACGGCCGAACGTTGTCCCTCCCCCCTCTTTGCGTCCCAACAGCTCCACAGCAGCTTCCCAACAGCATCCTCAATGTCTAAAAGTGCGCTATGCGAGGCTTCCTCAGTGCAGCAGCAGTCATGAGCTCTCCTGGTGCCTCTTATAATTAAGGATAAGGGAAACTCTGCCACCGAGCACCGCAGAAGAAAATGCAGTATCTGGGTTCGCGATCGGTTGAGTGAATCCTCACGCCGATCGTATGGACAATTTGCCACTTTGCTGACCTGGGAGCTGGGTGTTGGAGATAAAGCCGGCTTCCAGAACTACCTTCGAATGGAGCCTGACCTTTTTGATGAGATACTGGACCATATTGAGTCTGCCATTGAAAGAATGGATACCAAATATTGTTCAGCTTTGCCAGCTGGTCTTAGATTGTCTGTAACTCTCAGGCACCTGGCCATTGGTGACAGTTATGCATCATGGGCATACAACTTTCGTTGCAGTAAATGATCCATCAGTAATATCGTCCAAGAGTTATGCAAAGCCATCATAGTTATGTCCTGTGTCATTTCACTTACCATCTCATCTCATACCATGTACACCATACAATTGTATTTATGTATTATTGCATCAAGTATGCTATGTTCGACTTGTTCCCGGATTGACAAATGTAAAAGATCATAGAAGGCAAACAAAACCTGCTAGACAGCAGAATGTCTTATGTAAATAATTCCTCTTTTCTCATGAAATAAAAAAAAAATAATAAAAAAATCATAGAGGCATTTAAGGACAAAGCATTTGCTGTTCCTCAAAAACCCGACTTTGAGGAACCTTGGAACGTGTCACATGCCATTGGTGCACTTGACTGTAAGCATGTTGCCATCATGGATCACTGGAACACTGGTTCCCTGTTCTACAACTACAAAGGGTTCTTCACTATCCCCCTTCTGGCCTTAGTTGATGCACAGTATTGTTTCATGTGGATTGAAGTTGGTGGTTTAGGGCACATGTCTGATGCCCAGATCTTCAATGACTCTGAACTGGCTGAAATGATGGAGGAGGTGACAATAGGCATGCCGCCTCCATGTCCTCTCCCCAACACTGATGGCGGCAGGAAGGTGCTGTATTTCATTCTGGGTGATGACTCCTTTGCTCTCAGGAGCTGGATGATGAAGCCCTATGGAAGAAGGGGCTTGACGAAGGAACAACAAATCTACAACTACCACATCTCCCGTGGCAGGCGGGTTGTGGAGAATGCTTTCGGTATCCTTGCCAAAAGCTTCTTCTGTTTCCTTGGGACATTGGAGCAGAAACCAGATACAGTGCAGGATATGGTTGAGGCTGCTGTAGTTCTCTACAACCTTCTACATATCCGGACCCAACAATGAATGCCACCGAGGTTGACCACGAAGAAGTGGACCACAATCTTTAATCATAAATCCTCTGACAACAATCACCTAAGCGTGGATGTAGACGTTGGAGGATCGGTGGAGGCAGAATGCTGTTGTGTGGATGTGGACAGCAGGCTGGATGTGGGAGCAGTTGATGGTGGTGGACAGGCAATGTCCATAGTAGGGACCTGCTGCTGCATCCAAAGCCTGTCTTGGAAGTGCCACACGCCTAGCTGGGAAGTAACGTGTGCAGGCCACTGTGATGGAGGTGGCTGCTACTGATGTGTAGACTGCTGAGACTGCACTGCTGCTGAGACTACTGCTGCACTCCACCTGGACAACTGGACCCGCCAGTCTCGCTGCTGCCAACTTCCGGCTGTTGTTCATCTGACATTCCTGAAGAACTGCCACAATATGCTGCTCCGCCTTAAACTGATGGTGTTCTTGTAGGCTGCTCAGCTTATCATCTATGTACCCGGTGAAGGCAGAAGAAGAACCATGAGCTACCTGCTGGGCTTCATGATTTCCTTCAAGAATGTCTGAAGCATGGTCATTAGTGTGCCAGGATCAGCCCCTGCAGAGACTGCGTAACTGTTGGCAATGTGGCTGTGGGAAGGTTGTCGCCGACACAGCAGAAGATGCTGGGCCCGGAACACTGGCACTGGATGACAGGGTATGAACATTTTGAGTTCTCACGATGATGATGTGTGGAACCAGGAATTGGAATCTGGCCCAGATCCACCTCTCAGGTGCCATCAGTATTTCGCCACCCTGGCCAGACTAGGACACTATCATGCAGATTTTGCCAAGCTTTGTACACATGCTTTCATACCAGGTTCTTAGTTCAAGTAGTGTGCGGCCCATGGACCGCACCTTCTCTGTCCACAGCTGGTCTTTGAGTGAGGCATCGCGGAAGCCTGCCAGATGTTTGGAGTATAGTTCAGAATGCTGGTGCAGATACTGGATAACTTTTTATCTTTTTCCTCTTCAGAGAAGTTGGTAATAATTTGTGGTTCTCAGTGGGCATGTGGGCATTGTAGGGGTAGTGCCTCCTCTGTCTCCAAAGACTCTGGCTCTGCATTGGGTGCTGCTTTCTGGTCTTTGTACTCTGATTCATGTAGGCATACAATAGACTCAACAGCAGCAGCAGTCTCAGGTGTATCTGGTAGACCTGGTGGAACATCTAGAACATGTGGTGCAACAGTAGTAGAAGTAGTAGAAGTAGCAGTAGTAGGAGCCTTTCTGCGCTTCTGCTCCTTTGGATGCATTTTCCTGGACCAGATTGAGAGTAGTGGGATGTGTGCTCTTCTATTGCTTGAAGTGGAATGAAGACCTACCTGCCATGGCGCCTTATATATATGAAACACAGATGCAAGTCGAAGGAATTTTACCCTGTCTTAACTCGACCTACCAGACCATAGGTCAATGCGAACATCAAACGAAAGTTGCCATAAGTCGACGGGCTTCATAACTTCATGGCGTGCACATTGGCTGTGACAAACTTGACACGCCTAAGTCGTCAGGCTTCCTGATGTGACTAGACTCAAGTCGACAGCCTCTTTAAAAAGTCCCCGTCCGAAGCCAGTCGACTTACGATCACAGAGCCCATCGACATAAGGCGAGTTGAGGTCTGTGGCTGAAGCCCCATCCACTTGAGGCAAACCGAAGCAGTTATAAACTCCAGGGAGTTGCCGGGACTGTTAGGGTGGATTTTTTGAAAGCCAGAAACTTTCCCCAGCAACTCCTTGACAGCCCAGTTGACCTACAATTAGCAATGTCGATGACATAAGGCAGACTCAAAAATAGCCATCGAGATACGGCAACGCCCTGTTGAGGCTCTTGGACTGTTGGAGTGATGGTGGCTATCATATTGTCCAACCTTATGATCTTTCATAGATTATCAAACAAAACCCTTGGACCTGTTTTAAAATCAAAAATACCGTTCGTCAGTAAACGTAGTGAGCACTGTGTTGTTGCCAATTTGCGGTTTAAATATCGAATACCAGTCGATGTACCACCAGTGTCAAAATACTACTCTTCAGAGATATGATCGGTTGTTAATAATCATTTTCATATTTGTGATAAATTGAGAATTGAATAGGCCCCCTACCACTGTACAGTGGCTCAAACTCCATAATGATAGATGAATCTAACTGAATATTTTATATATCCCCCTCGAACATTGCCATTTTGGATTCGAGTCCATGATATATACCATCTTTACATTTATGAAGCCTTTCTTCTCGATATAAACTTTCAGGAAAATGACATGGGGTTTGATTTTCAAGGAATCAAATTTCCGCCATGCTTTTAACAGCCAACTCAATCAAACTATGTGTACAAAAAAAGTCGATGAAATATCAGTTTCATGACTTTGCACGCTATCATTCTTTACCTACCGCGTATAAAACATGTAAATTTCTGTCGGATCAGCTTGGAGTCCCTCCCGCAAATAGAGACAGAGTGAACCAGACCTAGGCCTGGAGACTGAAGAGCCACGAAAGTGAGATTCTCGTGGAGTGAAAAACTTAAACCTACTATTCTTTTTTGTATTCTCCTACTCAGATGTACTTCTATGATCCTTAAGATTAATTTCTTATCATACTGAAAACATGATTTAGAACTAGTTTTCACATCTCCTTGCCCTGGGACAAGCCTCTGGTGCCGTCGAAATAATAGGAGCCATAAGGAACTTAAGGTGGGAATGCAGCCGACAGAGGATCGGGGGGGGGGGGGGTGGGGGTGTCAGTCTCAGATTAATAGGTGTGCTGGTGGGGGGGGGGGGTGAAGGGGTGGCGAAGGTGCCTGCAGTCGCCGGCACTCCCGTAGGTGTGTTGGGAATTGGACGCCTTGAGCCTTTTACCGTTTGAGCCTCCTGTCAGCGCGAAAATGTGGACGCCTTGAGCCTACCCTGTGGACGCCTTGAGCCTACTCCATTTTAGTTCCGATTAGCGGGTTAGGGTTAGAAAAGGGTTGGGTAAGGGTTAGGGTTGAGTATATATGACTATAAACCAGGATAAGTACACTTTTCAACGTTTTTTACATCTGGAAACTCAAGGAAACCAAAATGGGGTAGGCTCAAGGCGTCCACAGGGTAGGCTCAAGGCGTCCACAGAAAGGCTCAAGGCGTCCAGGGCTCGAATCGTCCCCGGGCTCAAGGCGTCCATGAACCCTGCATTCATATGAGCAGGACATGTGGGGGTGGGAGCCAACTCCAAATCTACGAAGTCACTAGTTTCTTTTAAAGTTGGATAAGATATAATGTCAAGGTGTTGAAGTATAGCCTGGTCTACATATCTGATTTAAAAGGTGGAGGTCACACTGCTAGTTTCTGACCTACATGTTGATATCTTGATGATATTATAATGGGTTATAGGAATATTAAAAAGTATAATGTCACATAGTGAATCCTATGTAATTTTCATTAAACTTTTACAAAATATAACTAAAGTCAAGTATTAAATCTAAGTTTTAAAAAACTATAGGTCACTGCACTTGCTTTCGAAAGATTTGAAGAAAACCATATTTTCCAGTACCTTTCCTATCTAATCCAATCAAATGTTAATTGGCTTGATTTACCCATTGGATTAGGTCAACCTCCATATTATGTTATACTTCACTCATTTAGTATTAGAATGAGTCAAATGAACCATTTTGAATTGATAATTACCGGTATTTGAAAATCACCAGGTGGCACCATTGTGTATAGTAGGATATATATGCTTTTAAAGCCATATCGGATAAGTTTGCTTAAAAATGAAAACCCATGCCAATTTCCTGAAAATGTAAAATGATGATCTCCAAGTGTTGTGGAACACATATCTATTTTTGTTTATTACTTTAAGAAAATGGGGGTCACCGTGCTTGTTTTTGATTATGACATCAATATTATTATTATATCAGAATAGAATATATAGGCCTACAATAATTCCAAAAAGTTGATTTTCACATAGATCTAGATCTAGTAAAACTCATGTCTTCTTCTCCAAACTTTCACAGAATATGTTAGCCTACATGGAAAGTACTACATTTATGAATTTTAACATATATGTCGTATAGTTCTTTGACATAGTCAAAGAACTGTACATTTGGAAACAGATTCGAATGGTAATTGACAATATTCAAAAATCACCAGGTGGCACTACGGTAAATTGTCCGATATGCCTTTAAAGGCATATCGGACAATTTGGCCTGAAAATTAAAACCCATGTCAATTTCCTGAAAATTTAATAAGATGATCTCCAAGTGTTGTGGAACATATATCTAACTTAAAAATCGGGGGTCACCGTACTAGTTTTTGATTTATAGATCAATATGACGATAATTTTATATAAGAATATATACGGTAGAAATTCTAAAAAGTATTTTTTCACATAGTAAAACCCATGTGATTTTCCTCAAATTTTCACAGAATATAGTACATATATATAGTATTACTTCTTTATGTTTTAAAAACCATAGGTCACCATCCTTGTTTTTGAAAGAATTGAAGAAAACCATATTTTTCAGTAGATTTCCTATGTGAATCAAGAAAATGCAAATTGGCCTATTTTACCTATTGAGATTGGATAAACTTGACAAAATGTTAAATTTACTCATGTAGAATTAGAATAAATCCCAAGAAACCAGTTTTAATTAATAATTGACAATATTAAAAAATCACCAGGTGGCGCCACTCTGAATAGGCCTTTTTCCACTGGCCGGTGACGCACCTTATCTGCCCGGTTACGCAATGCATGCAGCCAAGCATACACATAGTAACGTATTCTTTAGCATTGGAGGACTGAGTGTATAGGCGTTAAACATTTGTAGAATACATTTATATTAACTTTAGGGACAATGCATTGATTGCATCGTATTCTTTGGTATTCCAGCTATAATTTGGTGGGTTTAATATATATATTGTCTCAATAATAATTAAGTTATTGTTTAGATAAGGTCCTTTATAGAAGAAATACCATCAATCTTGCATATGGAAATCTACCAATATATACCTCTGATCACATTGGGAATGTCATATATGTAATGTACAATACATGTATGTTTATACATAAATGTACAATACCGGCAAGTTAAGACCTATTACCGATTGTTCCATGCCAGAAAAATCGAGCATAAACAATCATATGGATTCAACCTTTTCAGAAATTCGGTATAATAGCGTTTACAGTGCAGCAGATCGTTTAAATCGGGGCGATTTTATATCGATTGTGGATTTAAAATCGGCCTATAGGTCGATAAATGTTTTTTCAGACCATACACGCTACCAAGGTTTTAGATGGGATATCGGTTTTGGAGAGACGATACGAAATATCCTTTTACTCAGACTGATCTTTTGAAGATCTTTTACAAACTTGATACCTCAAACTCAACTGATATGATATTTTGGTTAGGTATCATCGTAGGTTTTAGAGGCCTTTTACGGGTTTGTCATTTTACGAAATCTATTCGTGCCCTAAAGGTAAAAGATTTTGTTTTCCACTCAGATCATTTGCAAATTATTGTTCGTTCTTCTAAAACAGATCAATTGTCCGAGAAGCCGCATTCCATTTACTTGGGTATTCTCTCACACTCCCCTTTTTGTGTCCACACGTTGACCAAAAGGGTAATCTGTGATAATCATTTTTCAGAGGATGATTATATTTTCTCCTTCAAGTCTGCCTCATCTCTGTTTGTCATGCCATACCAATACTTCAATCATAGACTGAAAATGTTGTCTTCCAGTCTAGGTATCCAGTCTGGGGTGAGCTCCCACTCTCTTCGCCACGGTGGGGCTACGTTTCTGCAGTCCGTCGGTGTACCAACTAGCGCCATCATGTCCAGAGGGAATTGGAAATCTGGAGCAGTTTACACATATTTGCATGATACCTTTTATTCCCAGATCGAGGCAGACAAGGTTGTGTTGAATTCACTTGTGTGATTCCTGTTTGGCGGGTGTTTGGCCATATTTATTCTATTTTCCGCCAAACTCTCGTCTTGTGATTATTAACATTCTATTATATATTTCAGTAATCTCTTCTAAGCCTATTTAATATCATATGTCTATATATTTCAATATATAAATATATATTAAGGCTGCCGCAAGTCTACTGTGTAGCTCTCCGCAGCATATCTTTTCGTGACGTATCTAGTTGTGTATCTATCTCGTCACGTTTCTAGGTTAGTCGCTTGACTACCGCTTGACTACCGCATCTATTAGTCATCGCATTACGTCACGTTCTTCTGTGTTTACCGTTATTCTGCTAGCTCCTGTGATACTAGAAGCACGTATTTTTTAAACTTACTTAATGTATTTCGGTGTTTTATAATCTTTAGATTACTGTAAATCTAGATGTTTAGGCAGGGCTAGGTCCCATTGTTATTTATTGAATAAAGCCATATTTATTCTATTTTCCGCCAAACTCTCGTCTTGTGATTATTAACATTCTATTATATATTTCAGTAATCTCTTCTAAGCCTATTTAATATCATATATATATATATATCATGAGAAAGCCACAGCGCAGTCGGACAGCGCAATGTTTGGCCGAATAGCCGCGTTGCTATGCAACATGACCGCATGGCGGCGCTGAACGGAAAAACAGCTATAGTAGGATATGCCTTTAAAAGTCGTAGCCAGCATTAGGTCTCAGTATTAACGGTAGATGACGACACTGCAGTGATGACAACCCCGTCAGTTTATCAGGTGCTGTTGATATTGAACATTTCAAGTTTGATCCCCATGGACTCGCCTCAAAACCCATGAACAAATCAACATGTCTGGTACAGTTCTTGCGAAATAATTTGTCCATCGGCTTATTTTTATTTTAAACGTGCACTGAGTAGCAGATCAGTTCACGGCGTGATTCACGGACATCCATCCTAGTCCGTGATCAGATTGACAACTATTTAACTATCTGTCAGATGGACTGCTTTAGATGCTATCGTGACTTTGCACTGTAGGTGTAATGATCCTGAGGGAAGTTTAAGTGTTTCGATATGTCTTTTTACACTTCGTAAATCTTCCCCAGCTTTAGCCTGCTGTGTCCTCTAGCGGATGATCGGAGAACCAGCGTCAGGTTGTCCTGAATTGCATCAGAGGCTCTGCTTGGAGAGTGTTGATGTGTTATACGTCTGCGCGCCTTCCCCTTCCTCTTTCCTAAACTTCCGGTGTCGCGGATTGACCGAAAGGCCAAGATGGTAAGTGAAACAACCATATTATTGACAAATTACAGTTTTATCTGTAGCAAAAACCCTGCCAGTAAACTTTTTAAATAGTACACTTTCTATCTTATCAAGTGTGTTTGTTGGATGGTTCTCTTGAAAGTAGATAATATGAGATTGTAAATACTTGGAACGCTGGCTTCCATGCTGTCAACTGCCGACATCACTGTTTACATGTGTCATTTCTCTCGTACATACTGTTGATAACTTGCACATTGGCCTACTCTGTATCATTTAATGATGAATGGAAAAGTGTTAATGAAGCGGAATTCTGTATATTAATATGATGTGTATGATTAAACTGTCAGGCTACCCACTAATTTAGAAAGCTGTCACTCCGGTAGGTGACACTTTCAACTTGATCCACCACGTCGGAACCGCAGACGGCGTAGTAGGACTGACATCACAGAACGTGTTATTAAATTTCATCACAAAATGAATATACCTAGCTGAGTGTCTGCTCCTAACCTTTTTATTTTACATTACTTAGCATGTCTCGTTTATGAAATGCATTCTATTGTATTTGGAAGCGACCGTGGATGCCAACTGATGCAACCAGTGGTGATCAACGAGAGAAAATGACACCTCGGGAGTCGTCACGATTTATCTGAACTAAACTTAAACACATTTCACAATTTGTTCTAGGCGGCCCACAAGACCTTCCGGATTAAAACCAAGCTGGCCAAAAAGATGAAGCAGAACAGACCGATCCCACAATGGGTTCGCATGAAGACCGACAACACGATTCGGTAGGTGTAAACAAAATAAATAGCGTGTACGGGTATCAGACGATTCGCACTGACAGCCCATTCGCACCCGCCGTTTCGCACTGTAAACAAACCGATTCGCACTGGGAAATCAAAACAATAGCAACCCACGATGTGTCGCACGTACACGGAAAACGGCAAATTATCATATGTTTCCTTTCGTGAAGCATAATATGTGACAATATGGGGTAGATTTGTGACAATACGGGGTAGATTTATGAGTTGTTTTGGAGAAATTCGTTCTGAACGAGCCGGCACGCTGTTTTTGCGCTCGCGGCAAACAATGTAACATATATCGGCAAATTCTGGTATATTCCCTTTCAAAAGTCAAAATATAAACTTCTGCATTGTGTTCTGCATGCATTTAGCTAGCTAATGTTTTTTATCTGAAGTCTCTATGTTAAGTATTTCCAATGTTATGAGGTTAGAAGTACAGAGTGTCAAACCACAGTTTGTTTATCTACATTTTGCGCAAAGCATCGCTCCTAATCTAATCGCGAATTTGCAAGAACTGACAGTAATTAAGGTAATTCCAAGTAACTATGAGTGAATTAATCTGCTGGTGAAGGTCTGGTAAAGTATTGTACTATTTTATCATTATCAAGGGTTAGTAAGACTTGGTTCGCTTTTTAGTGCGAATCGGCTAGTGCGAATCATCCGAGTAGCAGTGCGAATCTGTTTTCAGTGCGAATCGTCGTACATTCGCGTGTACCTCCTGATGTAATTTTGATATTTGGGACAGGTAGACACTTCAGTCCAGTAGAAATCGAGTTTAATTAAGCTTTCTTTATTGGTAACTTTTGTCTTGTGAAATTTTAAGCCGTTGTTGTAATGTTGACCATGTTGCCAGTTGTGTGTAAACCGTGTAATACCACTAACATAAAGTTAATATAGCTTGACGAGTTTCCAGAGGGAATGGATGGTTCGGATTTATCTACATTGCCATGTAATCCGTCACTTTGAGGTAGATCTAGTCATAATTCACAGCAATTTCTCTAAGCTGGCGTTTTTCGGGGGATACGTCTATAAAACCCCAGTGGATATACGAACCAAAGAAACGTGCCCTACCCCCCCCCCCCCACCCCCCCCCTCTGAACATTAACCCCCCACAGATGGTCTATTCCGACTGAAAATTCATAAATACACTTCCTTTTGGTTACATCCCTTTTAGTTTGAGGAATTGCGCTCATGTTTACTTTCATTTTTGAGACCTGAAACTTACTTATAACACATCGAAATGTTTTTACAATATAATTAGACGTTAAACTACTCCCACCATTTTACCTTAAGTGATAGGGAAGTTACACTCTGTCCCCCTACATGGTGAGCGATAGCGGTTTTATTTGGAAAAAAAACCCTACAAAAATGTGTGCGTTATATTTGTTCAGTATCTAGTTTAGATCGGCAAGGGTGGTTATATGGACTAAGTGATGAACTAAGGTTGAACGGACTAGAGTCTCTGACTTTTGGGTGAAGAGACAACAACCTAATTTCTGATTCTGTCCATCTTAAGCCAGAATACTCGCTTGCTTCCTGGCGAAGGCAACACTCCCGAAACTAGTAGGGACTAAAAGTGTTAATAAAACAAAATTTTTCGAACACTTTCATAACCATCCATGAACAGTAAATGAACAAATCTCAACAAACTGGGTATCGCTTGGTTTGTGGCTCCAACAACAGCATAAAGTTCAGAATAATTAGCATTAGAGAGAAACAAGTTGTGTGGTGTCCCATATGGCAATTCATTTCATTTCTGATAAGTAACATCCATGAAAAGCACCTGTATATAAAACGGAGCTCTTCATAACTAATGGGAAATCGTTACAACATGAACGTGCTGTTGAGACTATTCCAAAGAAAGATATCAGCTTTTCGAAAGACTAGAACTGACGGTTGGGATGAATCGGGAACATATGTCAATGTGTTGTAGGCATAAGGGCATATCGGACAATTTGGCTTGAAAATTAAAACCCAAGTCAATTTCCTTAAAATTTGGAACACAAAGAATTGAAGACCATGTTTTTCAGTACATTTCCATTGTAAATCAAACAAATGTAGATTGCTCTGTTTTACCCATTAGGTATTGAATAAATTGGACAAAATGTTAAATTTACGCATCTGGCATGAATCACGAGGAACCAGTTTTGACTGTTAATTGACATTATTTAGAAATTACCAAGTGGCGCTACCATAAATTGTCCAATATGCCCTTAAAGGTCCCCTGGTACATTGAACCACACACAAGCAAATCGTGACTTCTTAAAAATATAGTTTGAATGTAGAGCAAAAAAATCCTACAATAAATATACATTTTTTTGTCAGATAGCTGGCGTTGTCAGATAGCTATGACAACATAAACATCAACAAACGTCGTCTGCCGCGAATGCGTTGATTTGATTGGTCGCCACGGGTCACATGGTACAAGACTATAAAAGGGACTGTCAGTTCCAAACTGTCACCCACTCTGCAGTTGCTGCGATAGAGTGCAGTTAGGCCTAGCCACGTAATATATTCAATAGATATACATATACATGGTTTTGCATGTTAATACATACAAACCTTGCAGCATAGTAGTAAATGAGAGTTCTGTTTTAGAGGTACCCCTGCCACAAAGAGCGCCATGACCCGATTATAAGATAGTGAACAATAAGCAAAGAAGTGATTCTAATTGAACAAATTGGACATGAAATTACCCAAGCAAAAAAAGGGAGAAACGCAAAATTCGTGTGATTGTGAAAAATACTGGAATGTGTGGTGGATTATAAATGATGAACCAAGGTTGAATGGACTAGAGTCTCTGACCTTTGGTTGAAGAGACGACAACCTAATTACTGATTCTACCCACTTGAGTTAATGTTAGCAGTACAGTCAACATACCATTTCTGAATAAGCCATAGAGCAATGATTAATTTGACTCGAAAACACGAACTAGATCAGGTAGCCTGTCATCAGATGACACGGTATGACTTTTGCAAGCACACAAAAAACTTACTATCTAAAAAAACATGAATACTTGGGAATAAACGTAGTGCCTAGGCTCATTAGTCCCTATATATCCTCAGGGTCCCCTGGGACGTTAAATCACAAACTAACAAACAAAAGCCTAGGCTCATTAGAACTCAAATTCTGCCTACTCACAGAAACCCCTAGTTGGTTTGATCAAAATTCATTGTGTTCGCTCCTGTATGATGAACTAAGGTTGAACGGACTAGAGTCTCTGACCTATTGGGTGAAGAGACAACAACCTATTTTCTGAAAGGACTAGTCTCTTGACCTTTGGTTGAAGGCACGACAACCTAATTTCTGATTCTATCCACTTAAATCAATATAAACAGTACAGAAAACATCAATTTCGATATAAGCCATGCTGTGGTAGCTAATAGAAATAGATTAATCACTATTGTTGACTGAAAAACCAAACCAGGTATTAGGTAGCCTTTCATCAAATGACGACATATCAATTGTGCAGGCACACAGAAAATTTCCCGTTTAAAAAACATAAATGCTAGGGTATAAACGTAGTGCCGTAGGCCCATTAGAACTCAAATTCCCCGTCACATAATAGAAACCCGACTATTGGAATCTAAATGAGTACTGAACCAGAGACAACAAATCTAATTGAACACTGTAAATTAATCGGTTTGAACAAAAATTCTTTGCGTACTGTCTGGCCTATATGATGAACTAAGGTTGAACGGACTAGAGTCTCTGACCTCTTGGGTGAAGAGACAACAACCTATTTTCTGAAAGGTCTTATTTCGATTTGTATTTTCATAGCAGTGAGTGGATGAAAACGAACTGTTGTCTAGACCCACCCTCTCAAACCCTACCTCCAAATACTGGAATTGAATAGAAAGCTGATTCTCACTAATTCTTTGTCTTTGTGTTTTCTAGGTACAACGCTAAGAGGCGCCACTGGAGGAGGACGAAGCTGAAGCTTTAAGCTTTCACCTCCATTATCTTGTCTGTGTCGTTACCATGGCAACGCATCAAAGACTCTGACTAACGGGATACCACTCTTCTCAAACGTAACATCCAGAACAACCATTAAAAACATGAGATCGCCCGCAATATGATGTGTGAACATTTGGACCAGTTCTTGTAAATAAAAAGGTACTCTACACAGGCGTTATTGTGTTTGTGGTTACCTTAAATATAATACTTGATTGTATTTCCATTTATTTAATATTTCACTTTTTTTCTTACGTGAATAGATATTTGATTATCAAAGTTGACACACTGCACCACTATAGCAACCTAATGGAAACTCGTCTCTGCTGTAACAGGCCTCTGGGAAGGAACTACTTGTTTGTGGAGATCTAGGTCGCCTTTTGCTGGTTCTCTTGAGTATCCGCGAGTACAGCAGATACATTATAATAAATAAATAACTAATTGTCTGTGTCCCATATTTTAACTTGATACATTCTTTATAACTATAATAGCGACTTCCTCAATAGAGCCTATGAACGTTTAGGATTTGCAGGCATCCGCTGAGCCCCCTAGCGGATACCTGGGGAACCAGCATAGTTCTGAATGGGCTATTATTGATGTATGGGTGCTGCGTAGTTTTTTACAAACGTAACCGAAAGTGTTTGTAGGATTCCATACAAGATATGCGTTGTATGAGCATCAGATTATGTCTATAGCAAGCAACAGGGTTCGTACAGGGCCTGGAAAATTTAGTTTTTCATAAAAACAACTTTTTTTAGTCTATGAAATTCGTATCATTAGCTTTTCTTGACTACGTAACTTTTTGCCAATGGAATGTCAGTGATATGGGTTAAATAGTTAAAAAAATCTTTAATTGACCATGTATAGAAAATTGCTAACAATATATTATGGATCTGATCATTTGTCTTCATATTAAAAGTGGCAAAAAAAGATATCTATCCCAAACCACTGAAATTCCACAGGTAGTGAGCAAGATGAACTAAATTTGGTGATGAACCAGACATGTTTTTTAAACAGTGACCAGATACAATATGCACCCCTCGGGAAAACAAAGAAAGACTGTTTCATTCACTAGCAAGATGATATTGATTCAAATTGTTATGTGCCTGGAAAAAATAATCGAGCCTGGAAAAAGCCTGGAATTTTATTGGGTTGTCTATGTATGAACCCTGAAGCAAACGTGAAAATTTCATGAATGTATCTGAGTGACTAAAGTACCTGTTTGGGTGCAGCCCCAGATCATGACGGCCAGTGACTGGCCAGATGCATGGAAGTATATCCAGGTCACAACAGCCCCGACCGTTACTATGTCATGGTGGGAACTACACTGTCAGATCAGACGAGACTGATCTAACAAATCTGAAAGTGTGACAACACTAGAAATATCGATAAGCAAGATTACATTGTTTTACCTCATTCTGGGTAGCATATATTAGATTTATATTCAGTGGAAACAAGAAGTTTGAGACGTTGTGATTCAGCCTTTGATGGACTCCGATGAAAGTTAAATGTTTACCTCAAAACCTAAACTGTTATATTCAAATTATATCATTTTCAAAGTGACTGAAAACGTTGCAACTAAAGTACTCTAAACGAAATATTAATGAAATATACAAATATCCCTGGGATAGTACTGAATAGAGCCTATACAGCCAGGAACTAAATTTCATCTTGGGTAGTACTACATCACGATACGCCTGCGAAAAAGGTGTGGAGGGAACATCTTTAAATCATAAGATTGTAAAGGGTCTTGCAGAGACAGGTTTTGTGGAACAATAAACCGGAGTGGCGCAGTGTGCAAAGTTGATAGTAAACCTGCACCAGGGGGTCCTTACAGTTAATATGAATCTAGATCTTCAGTTTGTAGTATGGTCACAGCAGGGATGCCAGTTTTCCTTTTTTCCACGGAAAATCATGCTTTCATTTAAAATAAAAAGAAGGGTTTCTTAGTATGATAGTTAACTTGACTGCAAATAAGTCGACCATTTACCAGTAGAACCTCCCCACAGACCCATGCAAAAATAATATGCTTGCCCTTGATCCCCTTTCCCCCCACTGACTGAACAGTGAACCTCCCCACAGTCCATCAGCCTCAGGCCGCTGCAATCAGGGGGCAAGTTTTCTAGGTTTCCCCATGCCACATTTTTAAATTTTTTTTTTAGGTTTTTATTTACCCTGGAGGATGGCTTAGGGTCAGGAACGACAGCCCTATCTTCCAGTCGCTCCAGCTATAGAGGGTTCATATTGCCATCTGTGCCTAAGAAATAGGCTTACAAAAATCATGGCTTCTTAAAACTAAAGTACATGTTTAACAATCTAGATGCTCCTGGTTCAGTCCGAGGAGACTGGGTAGGTAACACAAACCCACCCCCACCATATTTACAAGTTATACAAAGTAAGAAAATATTACAATCATTTGACATATGCCTTCATGAGCGTCGATAACTGCTACGTATCTAACGTATGGTGCTGTGACCCTAGATACATTTGGTAAGTTGTTTCGCATCTTCTGATGGTCTCAGCACAATTTAATCGAACAATTATAACGTATATGGGGCTTTACAGGAAGTTGTCAACTTATTTACACCTCTCGTTATAAAGTTGATAAGTTTCTAGTTCCCTTGACATTTGGTGTTTTAGTGGTTTTTTAAGGTATCAGCCTCATTAATTTTCCTAAAGGTCGATGTTTGCGTGTTCCATAGTTGTGAGGCTTTGTATTCGACTGATTCCTTGTACTTGGCAATGCATATGTTTGGACATACCTGCAAGACAGGGCCATCATGTAGTCTAGTACTTCTATTCAACTACATGTAGTCAAGTATTTCTATTCGACATGGAGCAGCATGGAACATGGAAGGGGACCAGTCCATTGGTCAAAATTCAGTGGCTGCGTTTCAGGTCCCTTGAATTCACCACTTGCACATAAGCGTGGCGTGGCGATCGCCGTGATAGCGGGTTTCGCTGGTTCTATGTATTTGATAAAGTACCAGCTGAACACCAGCAAAATTTCCGCACCCCAGAACGAGGCGAGTGCTGTTAGAGTGAAGCCAACACTGCAGCAAGTGCCTAATACCACTATAATAATGAAAATATAAATTGTTCTTCTGTCATAAATATATGACCGAATTATACAATAAAAACATTGTTAGAATGCTGAGACTAAGGCCTATCTGTTGGTATATATATGACATACCTGTGTTATGTCTCTGATTTCCTGTCATAGATTGAACATCAGAATTGTTTAGATAAAAAACCACAAACATGTTACCTTCCTGCTTTTACAGCGATTCAATGAAAAATCTATTGCGATGACCTACAGAAATAAACATCCTATCTTCTTAGGGAATTCAAGACGATTAAAATCATACCAATATTACCAGGTTATGATAGATATTTCCTGAGGTAATGGATTAATACTGCATCAGTTAATTGTCAGGAAATTTGGGAATTTGTCAGCTAAGATCTAAGTTTTGATGCTATCACAGGAAATCATAGCCAAGGCATAGGTATATGATATGTATATCAACAAATAGACCAGACTCTTAGCTTTCTAATAATGTTTTATTGATAAAGATCGGCCGGTTATTCATGACACACTAACAAATTACATTTTTAGTTAGCTCTGTGCTTATGGTTCTGAAGCTCATCCTGGTAAGGTATCGCGCCTCGTTTTCGAATGCGAGAATGATGCTGGTTTTCGGCAAGCAGAGCCTAGTTACATTCAACCAGTGCAACCCGTTATTACCCCGATTGCAGTGCCACGCTTATGTGCAAGTCAGAGTGTGCAAGTGGTGAATTACATAAAAAGTAGTTACCAGTCCCTTATTTCATTTGGGCAGGGAACCAGTCTAGGTCTATGTTTCCACCTGTGTACCTGGGGAACCAACATTCTTGGGAGCGGAACGTTCAAACCAAAACGAGGCTGCAACTGGCAAAGGGTTTTGTCATTTGCAGGCACCCTAGGTTTCCGGTATCATCGCTCAACCGGCGTAACGTAAATCGATGTTTGAACTCACTGTACATGATTAATATGCGTAAGTAAAGGTAGTTTGATGTGTTTCTAACAAGATATACCAATAAACTTTGTGGGATACAAGTATGAATGTTTGAATCTGCTTTTGAGGAAGTTTTTATTTTGACATTTGTAGCAGCCTGTCATCTGCAATTTCGGCAGTGTGCTAGAGAAAACACCAAATAAAACAATCTTTTCTTAACAAATTGATGAAAAGGAATCCAGCCTCTTCCCCTCATCCTAAGCTACAAGACATTTTTTGTTTGATTTCTGTATGTTGGATATTTACTGAGATATTACCAGATATGTACAGTGGGTTTAACGTTGGTTTCAATGGCGTGAAAAGTTGCTAAACCCTTCGTGGTGTACTCTGTCCATATGGCAATATTCCAGTTGATTAAGATGATAGGAGTTCCTTTTACTTATGGTAAACAGATTTTCCATGTTTTTGTTAAATCTTAAACCAACTTTTTTACCCCAACTGGCATCCCTGCTCACGAGTTGAAAGCTCATGCTCTCAACCCTATTAGCAATCGACAAAAGTTAAAACAGTTTATTAGTCCGGGCAAGCGCTTGACTTTTCCCGTAGATAGGCCATCCTCGACTTGTTCCTAGGAGAAAGGTGAAAAGTCAAACTGTATGTTAAATTACCGAAGCAAAGGGAATGAGCAAGATTGATCAAAGGAGTCACTAGACATCACCAGGAACGGTAGTTCAATCAGTTGTTTCCCCCAAATTCCGCTAGATGTCCGTAGAAATAGACAGTATCCCCGTTTAAAAAGCCCAGTTTTCAGTAATGCAGAACCAAACTTGGTAGAACAATGATGAGCTATCAACCAGGGAGCTGTTTCACTAGTAGTGGGGTGAAAGCGAAGTCCGCAACAGTGGCACCAACAGTGGCACCAACAGTGTCAATCCCAAATTTGCGTTTCATCAGTGGTCTCGCTATGCACACATATTTGACGTTCGAATTTATTTGTCGACGGGCCGGGATCACGTGGAATTGCACCCCTTCCCATAGGAATTAAGCAATGAAATTTTTACACAAGTAAGGTATATATATAACCTATAATCGTACCAAATATGAGGAAATTCGGCCAAGCCGTTTCGAAGTTATCGGGGTTTGAATTTTGTCATAGCAAATACTGTACTGAAAAAGAACAGCGACCTAAGTAAACGCACAGAGGGAGTAGAAAATTCAAACGCCCACATCTTGGAAACGCTACGTCCGATCTTCTTCATATTTGGAACTATTATAGGTTATATGTATCCCTTACTCGTGTTAAAATTTCATCGCATAATTCCTACGGGAAGTGGGTGAGAAAATTCTATACACATAACAAACGAGAGGGTAGACCCTCTCGCTTACAGCAGCTCCACAGTGGCACTAACAGCGAGAGCCACTGCACTGATGAAACGGGTTCTGCCACTGCTGGTGCCGCTTGTGTCCCAAGTGCTGTTCACGCTTGACTGCACCTTCTAATGAAACGCAAACTGCCGCTTTGCTGCCACTGTTACAAACAGCGAGACTTATAGCTCCTAGTGAAACAGCCCCCAGGAATGGACAGCCGTCGGGTCGAGCGACTCTCATTTGTGTATAGAAGACCAACGCATACATCGACTATTTGCGCATGTATTATCACATTTCCTTCGCTGAATTGTCTCCCCCCAAGACACATACGGGTGAAATACTGTTTGTACACGGTGACTCGTCACAACTGCCTGAGTTGGGCAATCCGCGTTGGTGTGAAATACCGGTCGTATACATGACCTTGTACACTGCTGAGATGGTCGACGTGCCATTTATCCCCCCCCCCCCCCCCCCACCCCACCAACCACCTCCCCAACATTCACACACAAATGTGCCCACTCAAGAATTTCCAATTCAAAGATCTAGGCGAATCAGAAAAGTATTGCAATTATAGTAGAAAAGATAGAGCTTGGAAAACTGCCTTAAGAACAAATAATCCAGAAGTCATGACATGCAAAGCAGAGGAGAAACAGCTACAAATGGCATAATAAATGTTATGAAAGACTGGTCAAAATTCAGTGACAAGTTTTGTTCATTTCTAGGCTTAACTAAACCCCACTTTGTATATGAAATATGTGTTCAGATTCTAATTAATACACCATTAACTAATTTATGAAATAAATGACTGAAAAAAGTCTCATCTATATTTCTGAATTTTAATAATTTACTGCTTCCACCAAGCCATGTGCTACTTGTTGTTGAGGCAGCCATCTTCGATTAGCAGACAGGGGAGCTGCAGAGACATGACAATTCACTAAAGATGGTGAATTGTTACAGTTTCAGCTTAATAATGTAGGTACTTGATACAAATACTTTGTAATCAATATCATCAGAAGCTGCTACAGTGGCATAGCAGCTGAATGAATGAATGTTAATTCTCTGATGAATGAATGTCAAGCAAACAAGCAGCGGAGAACATACATGAGTTCTTTACGCAAATAGAGTCACAATTAGCACAAAACACTAAAGAGTGGATAAACACTTGCCGACTGGAAGAAAACGTAGCTGAAGAAATGATAATTCAAGAAAGTGAAGTTAAAAAACTGGTTAATAACAAATATGTACGAATCATAAGCAATAGACTACTACTCAACCTGTGATTATTTCATTAAAGATAAAGACCCGCCACTCACATAGTGAGAGTACGGGTCTGTGTGTAGCAGCGGTCCAGACCAGTCAGGTCGGCAGCAGAGCCAGTCAGGGGGCATATAAGGCAGGTGGGAGGGAGGCTACAGGCCACTTCTGGGTAGGATTAATTGCTTTGTATCAGCTTTAAAGATGCTTTCCAAACCCTAACCAACCAGCTAACAATTAACACAGACTGATACCCAAAGACTTGAAAGATAAGAAGAGTGACTCAACAGCTTTAATGTGACTGATCAAAGGCCAATTTCGGAACTACCTCTACCTGGAAAAGATATTAGAAAAAATAATACACAAAAACGTCTGAAGTCAATCACCTATTGAACAACAACCTGTTAAATCAAGACTAAGGGGCCTTCTTACGAAACTGATCTAGCATAAGTGCTATATCGGAGTGTATTGATGACATCATTGAGGAGGTGGATAACAGACAAGTGACCTAAGCAGTATACCTTGACTACACCAAAGCGAAAGTCCTGGGGACCTAAATTCTTTGGAAGGACGTGTTTTGATGTAAGCCATCCTGTGATTTTTCAAATTTTTTTTTATGAATATCGCTCAAACAGAGAGTACAGCATGCAATCTGGGGTGGCAGGTTTTCATTCCAGTGTTGGTTCTTCCCTTTGTCTGCCTATGGTGGAAGTGCCTAGTTGATAGTTCTTGTAACCAGGGAAGTGTTTCTACATGATCTAAGAACCACTATGAATAAGACTTACAACAACGCTATTGACTAGTCTGTACGTGTCAGTCCGTATCTTAAACGTGGTCCTAAAGAAATGCTTAATTCTTTATCCCTCAAGCTTTTGACTTGCCCTCCACTAGTAACTGATTTCTTTATTGGGAAGTGTGGGTAGATGACATCATAATTGCAGTAAGTTCAAAATGAATATCTTGGTAAACAGTTGTCATAGCAAAAAATGAAGTATTATTGGTAGTTTAGACTTAACTGATATTATTCTAGACTTTTGACAGACTCATATATCATGTCAGTATTTGATGTAATGCATTTTCATATATTTATAATAAAGTGTTATATTTAATGCATTTTTTCATATATTCATAATGTTTGTTTGTTTGGGAGTCTGAACCAGCCCAACAAGTTAGAAGAACTCGTTCGGAACGAATTCTGTCATACTCCGAGATGATCAATGATGATCAATGATGATCCTGATATATCCTTTAATTCTCTTTGCTTATCCTCCACCTTATCGTGAGTGCTGGGTTTTATCAAACACAGGTGGGTCCGAAGCTGTCTCTTCAGAAATATCTCAGCAGGTGACACTCTGGTCTGCTGGGGTGGACAGAAATTACCAATCTGTTCACCCTCTTGGTCGCCTTGCCTCCTCGTGGTGCAGACCGGATATGCTTGCACGCAAGCATAACTAAAGCGACCAATGGGTGGGGTGTTAGCTCAGTGGTAAAGAGCATGGGACTTTGTTGATTCGGGTCCCACTGCAGCCACTTTTCTCCTACACCCCCCCAGCAGTGGTAGATTTACTGCTATATCAAAGGCCAATCCTTCTCATACCATGTCTATGTGGTGTGGGAAGTAAAAGAACTCTCACCTTGGTAAATGTGTAGGGGTGGGATTTCTTCCTAAATTCATTTCATAGATTCGATCACCACCCTTGTGGTGTAAAAGAACCTTGAGAAAGTCTGGTGAGAACCTTCAATGGTTAACTGGACGTTAAATCAAATCCACAAACCCACAACTCTGGCTGTGGTATGTGGAGTGGTTCTATATGACAATAACAACCTTGATGGTTTCTGTTCTGTAGTATCACATGATGGATCCAAAGTGTACTTCTTCAATGCCATTTTGAGAGTTTGCACTATCCTTTCAGCTGCTAGGAACATCAATGACAAAAATCTCACATTAGCAGTTTTTATCGACCTATCCAACGCTTTTGATACCGTTAATCACCATATTCTTTACCAAAAAATTTTAAACCTAGGAATCCCACTACACTTAGCTAACTGGATGAAAGACTACCTTACTAATAGAAAACAACAAACCATTGCAAATAACCACCTATCAACCCAAACTACGTTAATCAGAGGAGTGCCCCAAGGGTCCATCCTGGGGCCACTTCTGTTCTTAATATATGTAAACGACATGAGTGAGACCATTAAACATAGTGAAATACAACTATACGCCGATGATACAGTAGTCTACCTAGGAGGCGGCAATATGGCCATGATGGAATCAAACCTACAGGAGGATTTAGACTTGCTCGCTGTATGGTGTGCAAACAACAGATTAACTATTAACGTAACAAAAACAAAATCCATGATCTTCGGAGCCAAAAACAAAATTGTAGCTGCTGCTGGTAAGAAACTAATATTGAACGAATTACCTCTATCACAGACTAATGATTATGACTATCTTGGAGTGAGGCTCGACCAATCACTCTCATATGATAGACACATCAACAGAGCAATCTTGAGAGCAACTCACAATATTAAACTACTACGATATATAAGGAAATATTTAACTGTCTCTCTTTATAAAGCTAAAGTTTTGCCATACTTGGAATACGGGGATGTACTCTACGTAAATGCAAGAGCCAAACTTAGAGACAAAATTCAAAAGTGTCAAAATTGCAGACTTAGGCCCGGCGTCCACCTACTACGATATGGCACCGATATGGTCTACGATGCACCTCCCGATAAAAAATCAAAATCGCGTCGGAAGGTTTCCTGATATCGGGGCAGTAGACCACGTTTCTGCGATTAGACACCGATAAAAACCCCATACAACGCATGGTGTATTGGCTTGTATAGACATATGTCTACGATTTTGCACCTTCCCGATATGGCACCGATTTTGACATTTTGTATCGGTGCCATATCGGGAGGTCTACGATTCTATCGTAGTAGGTGGACGCCGGGCCTTAGGCTGTGCTGCAATGAGGGACGTCGTATATCGAACAACCATATACATAAAACATGTGATATTGACAGACTTGAGGAGCGACGTAACTCCCATCTAGCTATGTTAGCCTACTATCGCTCAAGAGACAAGAAATATTTGGTAAATGAACAACGCAGAACGCATGTTTATGATGCTCTGGTATTAAAGACAGTTACTCATATGTATTCCAACTAGTATTTAAGATCAGTTGAAGCTACCTCCAGCTCACTATGGAATAGCATGCCGTTTGTGGAACAAAATGTTATCTCAAAAGATAACTTTAGACCAATCTTGAAGAATAAACTGAAAATACAACGGTTAGCTTATGATAACTGATTCTAGAGTCATGTGACTCTGTGTTGTAAGCCTTTACTTTAATTGATACTGCAATTATTTGGTGTCTCTGTAATTTGGAAATGTATGTTTAATTTTTACCCATTGGTATGTTAGGGGGTGGTGGTGGGGTTGTCTTGAGATTATATTATAATCTGGTTCTGATAATGAATTATAATAATTTTACTCAACAGCCACCTGTAAGCCTATGAGTTATGCAAAAGGCAATATACTGATTGGAACTGGAGCCGTTGGAAGATGGGTGTAAGATCACACCCAAACGTTTACTCCAGTATAAATAAAAGCTTAAAAAAACAACAACATTTGATGAAGGATTTTTTTTAAAAATTTGTTTATTTGTCACTCTCACAATTACATGAGTTTTTCAGTCACAAGTTGGCCAGTTTTACAAATATCTTGATACACATTTTCTGATATGCGGCAATAAAGTAAATAAAATAAAGTAACATAAAGTTAACATACATATAATAATAAATTGTTAGTAGTATTGATGAGATAATGATGATTTCACAGCTTCACAATAAAACTGTAGCTCGTGTTTTCCAGTTATTTCACTATTTCCTTTATGAGTCTTTTAAAAGTTTGTAGAGAGTCACACATTTGGACATCCTTATCTAACTCATTCCATTCACGCGCTGCCCTATAATAGGGGCTATTTAAGACAGTGGCTGCTCTTGTAAGTGAAGTCTTGAAGATGAAGGATGATATGCTGAGGTAAGTGTGTGATTCACCATATTGTAAGTCTAATTGAACAAATTGGACTTTCACTATCACTATCACTGCCACATGATGCCTCCAGACATTCCCGGGTGAACCGCGTAACTCATGCGTAAGCAACAAGTATCATTAATTTCCACCTTCAATTTAAAATCAGGAGTTGTTGGTTTTGTTTTATAATCTATACAATGTTATTAAAACTCATTTTTTGGCAGTTGTTGAGAGCACATAAGTTTTTCATACATAGCCAGGGCAATATGTATGCATACTTTTTAAAAACTTTCATCATTGAAAATTGAAAAGCTGTTATTATCTAGCACCATATGACGTTGATTCACTGGGAAATTTGGAAAAGGCCTAGAAAAAATTAAAGAGGAAAACAATCATCTCATCCTGAAAGGAAAAGAATATTACTCTCCCCGCGAATACCCTAAACACATTGCAGCAGTCCCAGAGGTCATGGCAGGGACTCGCTCTGAGAAGCACGCTTGGGGAACAGTCAGAGAAAAGTCATTTGTTTCCCTCTACCTGAATGGTTGACAACCCAATCAATCCTCCGTCATAACTGGGGTCCTCATCTGTCCACATCACCATCTGTTACATGTTACCCACATCAGAGCTGTATTCTACCCACCATATGCACTATAGTTATAATGATAACAACCCCGGTTAGATTGAAAAACTAATAGGCCTACTTAAAATCAACACACGTGGTCCAAACATCGATAATATTAGATCCAAATAACAGAATTTAGAATTATGGAGACACAGTGCATTAAGACTAAAACAATAGTGGATTATTCTTTTCTTCATCAGATTAGCTTTTATCAGAGGGGTTATTACATATATGCAAAACACATGTACTTATAATTGTACCTTGGATATATCTAGAATCATTTCAAATCATTTTTGACACGCAGGAACCAGAAACGCGTGCTTTATTGTCAGAAACTTCACTTGAATGTATTCACCAATTGCATCGCGTATGAGCCTCACCTGCAGAAAACTAGAGGCCCGTTTAATAAGCTAGGATCGTACATGAAGAGGACGATGTGGGTCAACTTTATTCAACATTTATAGACGACTTATGGACGGCTATTACTGTCCTAGCGAATAGACTTAGCTATCATTAAACAATAACCCTTGTATGAGGTACCAAAAAGGGTCTTCATGTTCGATCCTAGATTATTAAACAGGGTCTAAATACGCAAAATAGGAATGTACCAAATGCCGTGAGTATTCAAGTTGTTCTTTAACATTGACCAAATAAGTGAGGCCCTATAGCTCAGTGGCTAGAGCACTGGTCTTGTAAACCAGGGGTCGTGAGTTCAATCCTCACTGGGGCCTAGAATCATTTTATCATTGATATGGCTGATCCACAGGGAAATGAAAGACCACAACACAATTTTTTTTTTATAAATTCAAGTAATATCGTCAGACGAGGCGTGTGTCAAATTTTTTAGATTAACTGGAAGCAGATCTTCATCTACAACCAGACATCTTGAAAATTAGAAACATGAATTCAAGTTATGTTAGGTATGTCAAGTTATCCTACCCCTGATATAAAATCCCATAGGCTTGACATTGTGAGTTTCCGAGCCCCGTGAGGTTTTGATTTTATCCTACCCCGTCTCCTGGTTTTTTTAATATTAAGTGATAACAATTCTGTATGCCACTTGTGGCAAATAAAACTCCGTATGTCAGTCAGCGTGGCATACAGAATTGTTATCACATAATATTCCAAAAACCAGAAGATGGGGTAGGATAAAATCAAAACCTGATTCGTTTTAATCGTGGCCACCACATTCCACTCCTGAAGTTTTGGCTCCGGACTTCACTCGGCTTCGCCTCATGAAATCACTATGCCAAACTCCAGTCGTGGCATACAGTGGCCACTCATCCAGTTTCACGATAGTAATATCTATCATATTTTTCATTCGGGTAGTACACAGTTATGAATTATTTTCCATTTTTAGTACTATGGCACTGGGGTTAAGCGGGTGTTTCATTGAGAAGGTGGAAGCGTCGAAGTGATCAATTCCATTTACTAAACGATGTCGGCGACTGAGCCCGATATAGGTATGGTTACAGTGGAGCAGCGCTACACGATGTGGTGCGGCGAGACACGCAGCTATTTCCTGAATCGCCAACACAAAATGGCGTGTACCGGTATGTAAGCTAGCAGATGCGTATTCAGGAGTTTGCTTCGGGAGGGGTACACATTGGACTACCCGGGAAGATCATCGGGGGTCCAGGGGGCCGTTAGGACCATGTTTTTGGACACAGGGACAAAGCCACTGCTGGAGGTGTTAGGGAAAATCCCCCGAAGCATAATAATTATGCAGTCATCGAGTCGGGTACACAGACAGAGCCCCTGCTGGCAGACTAGGGGTAAAGCTTAAATTTCTATATTTAGGATCTTTTCAGTGCTCATAATTACTGTGTTAAATAATGCCGTAACAAGAACATATATATATATATATATGGGTTTTTTGGCTGCTTTGGGGGTGGGGGTGCTTTGGGGGTGGCGGGTTTCTAGGTCTGCCCGTAGAAATGGCCCATCGCTGTATGTCATCATAACACCTTAGCTATGAATGATAGTGAATGTCAGATGCATTAATTGATAATCACTATTAGCATCTCGATCACCATGGCGAAGAAGCCATCAACTAGTAGCATCAAAGAGTTGCGTATTTGATTTATTTGTGTTCAGCTGGGAACATAACAAACTGAAACAAACTAATCAGACTGTTTCATATCAGTTTGAAAAGTACTGAATAGTTAAGATGAAAGTACTGACGAGCATAGTGAGGGGCTGGAAATCGATGTGCGGCCACGTGGGAGGAGGTCTTTATAGATGACTCAGCTTTGAGAACTGGGCATTTCCTCTACTGACATTTCTTTTTTAAGATGGGGGATCTATTCATCGCCCCGAAAATCGTTATGAATGGAGTCTGGAAACGCTGCTTCCGTTGTCTACTTATAAATACTATTTTAGGAAACGCTGCTTCCGTTGTCTACTTATGCTATTCTAGGAAACGCATTGACAAAATTATACACATTACTATACGATAGATCTATTATTATTGTTTGGACAATGTGCCCTCCGAGGGTAAATTCTCAATGGTGCATATTCAATAAGAAAGGCGTTCTGTATTCCTAAATAATATTGGAATAATTGAAATTACCCAACAGAATGCACCATATTAACCAACAGAATGCGCATTTTGCTCTTGATAAATATTCTATTCTATATCAAACCCCAACGTTGTATATATACTATATTTTTGCCGGTTCCGAAGTGTAACGGTTACAACGGTCAATAGTTATTACAACACTCAAGACTCTGAATAATATCCTTCTTCAGACTGAAATTATAACAGGACACGTGTATACATACAAACATACATACATACATACATACATACATACATACATACATACATACATACATACATACATACATAAATACAAACATACATACATACAAACAAACACACGCACACATACATACATATATACATACATACATACAAATTCCGATGGGCTGTGCACATGTAACTCAGCAACTTCGTTGAATCATACACTTTACAGGATGGTCTAATGTCAATTGCAAGGGGATGAAATGAAGAAAACATGTGTGCGTTCCTTAAATATCAAAAATGTCCTTAACTATCAAAAAGATAATCATGGGAAATATGAAATAATAGCTCACATACTCCCCATTTTATGTTGGCGATACCGTTTTTGATTTTGTTTGACCTCCTGATGAAATTTTGTTCCAGTCGGGAAGTCAATCGTAAGGCCCGTTTCATATTCCAGGATCGTACATGAAGACCCTTTCCTGTACCCTATACAAGGGTTATCATTTGATAATAACTAAGTCTGTTCGCTAAGACAGTATAAGTCATCCATAAGGTCGTCCATGCGTGTTGATTAAAATTGACCCACATCGTCCCTGCGTTTCTATGGCTTACAGAAAATGGTCTACATATACGATCTTAGATTAAGAAACGGGCCCCAGGATTTTCATCGGGAGCAAATCGTAGACGGCTGGTTTGCATTATAGCATATTCTCAGACAAGTGATCAACTGCCCCTATGATAGGTGAGCTATCATTTCTTGATTATATCTCCTACTGACTATCATCGTCTCAGGGGCAATATTCACGTGATTTATGAAATTACCTGCTGCTGATGTACACGCCCATATCATGTTGGCTCGTCCAGAGAATCACCTTGTCTGTTTTCTTTGGAAAATATCTGTATGGACAGTTCTACTCAATCCACACACACATACATGCATATATATTTGTAGAATAGTACGATTCCTTTTCTTTTTATTGAAGCACTTTGACATAATGATAAAGAGCACATTGAAATGAGAGCGTTGCATACAGGCAAGTACATTTTCCGTTGTCTGACAATCGCTTATCATGGGTCAAGCTCAAATTTTCTGAATAGATATTCTCTAATATAATAAGCTGAAGGCAGTTGGCAATAATAACCATCATAACAACATCTATCGATTAACCAACTCAAAACATTTCCATTGTCCAGTGGGGTTAGTATTAATCCTCAGTGCCTACAAATTAACATTTCCGTATGCTATTTGCATTTTCTATTCTTCAGACTTAGACAAAGACATATATACTCATTTCACAAAGAAGGGTATCAGCGAAGTATTTGAACTCTGTAGGTGTTCCGTGGGTCTACCATAGAAAATGTGGATACATTTGCTTTTGGAATCAATTGAAATGAACAAAGCAAGGTCAAGTCTAACTCGAATCTCTTCTCCCACGAGTATCAAGCACAAGGCCCCTCAGTGCACTTGGGAGAAAAGGTAACCTCAAGCTTCATAAACACTTTCTCCTTCCTGCCGTAGGAGAATGAGATTCGTGTGTGTGGGCGAGGAGTGTTGGGGTGGTAGTATGTTATCTACGCAACACATGGCACCTTGACGCCAGTTGTGACGCCAGATGGTGGCCTTTTACCTGGTGGCAGACGTCAAACACTCCTTCCCACCTGTCCGCTACACACAAGTAGCGCTAGTGTTGACTCTGACCGGACATGTCTCAGCTACCTCTCTGCTCCCCTACACTTCCCTGCTCCCCTCTTATCCCGGTGTTATATCCTGACTTCTTACCAGATGTAACTAAGTGGATATTTAAATGGCGACTGCTCTATCAATTCGTCCCGTCTACATGGAAGACAAACATTGCTGGTCCCGTTCCAGCCATATCATATCATGGCTAGCGATGTTTTGATCATAATGTACTGTCTAATCTTATGGTAACTGTTTTGCTGAGGCAGGTCTTGTGCTGAGTCAATGTGAAAGGAAGCTCTCTTATATACGCGCACTGTTTTAACTAATGCATCATTTCCACCTGGCGATTCTGGCCACAGATTCTAGCCTTTGTTGCACCAACTGGCGACTATTTGACACTTTTGTGGCGCATAATCTTCAGATGAAAACAGGGATAACAATTTCATGTTGACGATTTAATTATCCCTACATAAGCGCCATTCAGCACTAACTGACAACTATTCACCTCACCGATGAATTCAAAACTGGGTACTTATAATGGATGGCGGGTGGCGATTCTGATAAAAAAAAGCAATGAGTGCTATGAAACACACTAGAAATCTCTATTACATCAATCGGTAGCCCTTTTCCATGCAATGATCAGGTGAAAACACTCTGTTAGTTCTAAGGTCGACGATTTTGTGCCAAGACTAAATTTCAAGAACCACCACCCTATAGCGGCTATTCCACCAAGACAGCACAAGCCCAGGCTGGACGCCTTGTGGGCTTCGGCGGCAAGAGCCGGCCCAGATCTCGTGCAGGCGGTAATAATCTGCTTGGTGGAATAGCTCATATCATCAAATAACATCTTTAAGGTCGCCGCCACCTACCATCGGCCCATTGCCATGCCTCCAAAACCCCATCGCCGGTAAGCGTTGGCTGCCCTGTTGGTCGTTGCCGACCACTGGCCTGTTCCAATAGCCCATTTTGAAGCTGTTCCACCAAGATACACCGAGAAAGCAGGCCAGCCAGGCAGGTGTTCTGAATGCAAAATTGCAAAATAGCTCCCACAAACCACTGCCGGCAGAGTATTGTTTCATTTGATTTCCTTGAACAGGCCGGCCGATGCCGCAAGCTTTCTCAGGACTATACACATTACCTTCATTGTTTGGTTTAACAGAGAATTCTGCGGATATTTACAAATTAAAACATGGAGGCACACTGCTCTACTCAATACCCAGCTTGGCGTAGGGTATGGAGAACTGCTCACTGTGTCGCCTATCAGAAAAAAACGGGGAGCATGGCTGGTGTGATAGTGCGGCGAACGTCCACAAGACGTCAGCAACAAACGCGCTATGTATGTATTGCCCCAGTGGGGCTAGCCGGCCATGGCGCTTGGTGAAGCCACTCTCGGGACACCTGCCGGGTAGTGTGTGTGCACCTGTTGGTCATTGATGGGTGAATTTGGTGGAACAGCTTGGAAAATTTAGAGGACATGGGGCAGTTGGCAGGCCGGCCCCGGCATGTATCATCGGCTTAAGGCTAAAAACCCAGAAGGCCTGTTTGGTGAAATAGCTGCTTTAGACTAATTTACAGTGACCATATGATCGATGGATTTTAGTCATCAGGTGGAAATGCCCCATAACACTATGTCTTATACCCTCATATGTTCTTCCCGATCTCACCTTGTCCCTTTAAAACCTCGTAAAACGAGCCGATTGGATTCCACTGTAATCGTCACTCGGCTTCACCTCGATGGCGATTACAGTGGCATCCAAACTCGTGGAGTATTGTTTATTTGTACGATACGAACAACCTAATTGCCTTATGAAATCCCATCAATAGGGACGAAACGTTGCAAAATGATATTGAATCCCCCCCCCCCCCATTTCGATGTCAAATTAAATCCCACTATAAATTTTTATCCCAAATCAGCTCGTCTATATTTTTGTGGATATTGAACCAACTTGATTATTCATAC
The DNA here is from genome assembly GCA_950022655.1 of Alentia gelatinosa. NCBI lineage: Eukaryota > Metazoa > Annelida > Polychaeta > Phyllodocida > Polynoidae > Alentia > Alentia gelatinosa. The sequence continues at coordinate 30,466,303 of OX465584.1, read as the reverse complement.
GATTCTCGATCCAGTTTTTGTATAAAAGCCACGTCGGGGCGGATGTAATCCTGTACCATGTTAGCATGGATGTGGTCGTGTACCGTGTCAGTCTATGTGCTTTGAACGGAAAGAAAGGGTCTTGAGCTGTCTATGTCAGAATGGATGTGGTCCTTTGGCTTCTATGACAGAATGGGTGTGGTAGTGTACTTTATCTAATACAAAGTGTTCATTGTAAACCTATACGAGCTCTTACAGACATAACCGGCACATAGACATATGTTATTTGCTCCGGGCTGCAAAAACCGGCGCATACGGAAAACTAGTGCATATGAAAAAATAGTGCATAACTAGAATAAAGACTGATTTCAGATAATAGCGGTTGTATGCCCCTTGGAGTTGGCCCTATGCCATATCCTCGCATGCGCTCAGATATTACTATGCGACAACAAAACTATGTGTGAAAGGTGTAAGTTGAATATGTTCTCCTCTCTTACAAAACAAAATAATAACATTTGAAGGGAATGCCTCCGAAGTCGGTGCAAATAGAACATCAATATTACACTCTATGACATAATAACAATAATTGGCGGTATCCTCTGAGGTGGTCATTCTAAAGGCCCATCATCTCAGAGGCAGCGCAGACATGGACGTTAACCAATAATCATGAATAATTAACATAGTCAGCTCTGTAGAAGGGAATGAGCATATGACTTCATAGTAAACGCCTCAAATAGACTTCGTGAAGGCAACCCATCAGGTCAATAAACCTGCCTTCTTTTGTCAGCTCTGCCGTAAACATAGTAATCAGTACCAGGACTTCCGGCGCCAGCCGGATGCTATGGATCCAACACTAAAATGCCACTCCACAACCTGCGGTTGTAGACCAGGTACACACAATGAAAAGTAGTCCCAGAGGATTCACGTTGATAAACTGTTCCGGTGGCCAGTGATTAATAGACTACCAATCAAGGTCTCAGCCAATCGGAAAGCTCCATGTCACTGTGACGACCAGCACATGTCGCCCCCTGTCGGGCTGATGATGCATCACAGTCGGTTCTGGACTTGGATGCAGAAAACAGCGGGTTTCAGTGCGGCTCTATATGAGTTTTTACGTAACCGTTGTTTGTTTCTGCCTGATTAGGAGGGTATGTCGGTAAAAGGCCTTTGTCAAATTACTAATTGCACTGTTCCCAGTTTCTAACTAGCAGGTTCTCTGACACTTATGATGAATGGTATGCAATTTGTAACACCAGGATATTGGATAGATGCTCAAAATGAAAATGTCTATTATCATTATGCTAAAATTTATTATTTCACCTGATTTTTACTTCGGAGACGCTAAATTATCGGTTCGAGATATCACTATGAAATGATATCGCAAATACACAAAAATGTATGCTGGCGATACTGGAGATCGCTGCCGTTACTCGTTACAAGATATGGCAAGTATGTGAGCTATTATGTTATGCTAGGTGGCAAGTGAGGCTGCCTCAGCCACCCAACCTATTGTAGTCATCTAGCTAGAGCAGTTTTTTTCTGTCGATGTAGGTGTATGTCAAAATTGTCGATCATCGTGAGGGTGAAACAAATAGGGTAAACTAGTTTTCTCTTCAACATTACATAATAAAGCACCACCTACCGACGGTTTGAGACCACCGATGGAACCAAACTGGGTGGAATTAATCGATGGGGGTGACCAAAGATCGTTTCGTGACTACCTTCATTTTCATTTTAAAAAAACTACAGGTCTGCATTTTTCTCACTGCTGCTAATTTCTGTATTAACCTAAATACACATTTGGGAAGCCCGCTAATTTTTTTTCTATAATGTTGAAAAGTCAGTGCATATGGAACACATGATTGGTCGTCAGGTGGAAACAGATTATATGCTTCGGGGTCATCGATTATAAGCACGCATAAATTCTCAATGAGGACCACCGACAAATTTCTGTATGGGGTACACATAATCGATGGAAGTTTCGCCGGTAGATGTAAATGCCACATAAGTTCTAATATCACGGGAAATAAAGCTTTCAATTACTTGGTTTCTAAGGATTCACCATATTTTAGTATTATCTATGGAACTTGAATAATACTGTATCACTATAGGCTATTTCAATCATTACCTTTTCGAAATATATGTAATGGACATTCATGGAGCTACTATGCCAGAATGGAGGTATATTTTATGCCTCATTTACATGCCATCAATTGCAAACTATTAGAGTGCGCTAGAAGATTCGAATCGGGGTACCGACCTTAGGGAGCCATGGGCTCCCTATACACCATTTGCTCGGCTTGAAATGGCCATCAATTAAAGTTGACAAATGAAATTAGACAGACAGCTTTGGAGTGATGTCATCTGGACTGTGCGGCAAGGACCAATGGAAGTTCATAGGGAAACCTGTTAAGCCTACTTTCAATTGTATATCTGAAGCTGATCCATATTCCATCAGGCCTACCTGTTTGAGTCTTGTAATATGATATAGCTCTGTGGCAACGTGATTGCAATGATCACAACATAATTTTGTTTAGTCATACCATATGATCATGATTTCGTAGCTACTTATCTCCTACAGGTATCGTTAATGAGGTGGCCATTCTCATGTTACCGACATCCTCTTCTTTCGCATGTGTATAACAGCAACTCTATACACAAAAGAGAAGAACGATGAGACTCTTGAAAAGACTTTACATGGTTTCTAGCTTGATGACCATTTTACTGACTTCTAGTTTGTTTGCCCCTTTCACTGATTTTAGAATTTGTGACATAGATTCAACGGAAGTAGTAAAGTAGGGTTCTTTTAGCGTGTATACATTAAGGAACAATTTCCGGTTGACCTAATTGCAGAACAGAAGTAGTGTGGTGTCACAGAAATGGAGCATTCTGATTGGTTGAGAAACTGGAATTAGTATTATCTAGTTAAGTTATGCATATATTAACCTACTTATCTTCGAATACATTAATCTTTGTATACATTGAACTGCTTACCTACTTTTAGATGATGACGTCATATTGGGTGTGGTCTAATGTTATCCGGTGTGACCTTCATAAAGGTTGGCAGCAAAACAATAGGCCTTTTTCCACAGGCCGGTGACGCACCTTATCTGCCCGGTTACGCAATGCGTGCGGCCAATCATACACCTAGTAACGTATTCTTTAGCATTGGAAGACTGAGTGCATAGGCGTTAAACATTTGTAGAATACATTTATATTAACTTTAGGGACAATACCTTGATTGCATCGTATTCTTTGGTATTCCAGCTATAATTTGGTGGGTTTAATAAATATATTGTCTCAATAATAATTAAGTTATTGTTTAGATAAGCTCCTTTATTGAAGAAATACCATCAATAGGCCCCCATTTGCCAAGCACGTATCTATGGTATAGCACGTACCCTTTAGTGTTATCTGCACCTCCCGCCATGACGTATGGTATGTTTTTGTGTATCTGATGAGTGAATGTGATATGGAGTGGGAACTTGTCAATATATCAAATGATTTATAAAACTCCTGAGGAAATTTTTAAATGTAAAGGTCTAATTTTTATGGCTGCAAATATGAGAAGTTTATATGCTAAATTGGGTGACCTAAAATATAACTTTGGACTTGCAGATTTTATTGCACTAAGCGAAACTTGGCTAACTGAGCGATACACAAGTAATATGTTAGATTTACCCAAAATGACAATATATAGAATGGACAGGGATCACACTGATACTAATATAGGAGGTGGGGTGGCTCTTTATGTAGGAAATCATTTAATTGAGTATACACAAAAAGTGGATAAGTATTGTTGTTCGAGTGGGGATATTGAATGTCTTACTATTGATGTGAAAGTACCTGATAGAAAAAAATTATTAGTTATTGCTTTGTACAGGCCGCCAGGAGAAAACCCGGGTCCTTGTTATGATTATCTGGAACAAATTGTTAAAGATAGAGAATACAGAAAACACGAAATTTGGATTTTAGGGGATGTAAATGTAAATGTGAATGCAAAAAGGAGCAATAAGTTCAAACATCTAACACATTTTTTGACGGAAAACCATTTAGATATGTTACAAACGGAAGATACTTATCTCCATAAAGAAGGGACTACAAAAATAGACCATATTTATACCAATAGTAGATTTGTACAGAGCTCAGGAAATGTCAATTATTACTTATCGGACCACGTAATGATTTATGCCATTAGAAAGAAAATTAAGGATGTTTATGAAAAGAAAATGATTAAATATAGGGATTTGAAATTATTGGATAAAACTAAATTAAAAAATATAATGCAAGAGTATGATATAGAAGAAGGTTTAACGGAAGAAGAGCCCTGTAAGAACTTTATAAATTATCTCGAGAACAAGTTGAATCAGGACTGCCCAATAAAAACAAGGGGCGTTAGGACCATGAACAATGTAGCTTTACCAAAGAACGTTAATGTAATGATAGAACGAAGAAAATATTTACTGATAAAACTTCTAAAAGAAAAGGGGGGAACTGAAAGTTACAAACAAATTTTAGATGAGATAAGGAAGCTAAGAAAGGAGATCAGTGTAGGAATCAGAAGATTCCAGGGTAAACAGATTCAGAAGAGTCTAAATGCAAATCAAAAAATTCCAAAGCGTTTTTGGCGATCTCTAAATGGTATCTGGAAAGGAGAGAATATAAAAAACGCTGGATATCCTATAATAGAATCACAAGATAAGCAAAAAATTTGTAATGATATAAATGAACACTTTGTAAACATAGGAGTTGTAGATGCAAACAATACTGAGACAACAGATGAACATAATAGACACATAGAGGAAGAAATGATGATAAAAGATTTAGATAATTATGAAACAACAAAAGAAGAAATAGTTAGAATCCTGAAAAATATGGAAAATGGTAAATCGACTGGATTTGAATTTGTGCAATCAGGATTTCTGAAGAAATTACTTTTAATAGATCCAAGTATATTATGTAATTTGATAAATTTTAGTTTGAAATACGCAAAATTCCCCGATATTTTGAAAAATGGGTGTATCACCCCGTTACCAAAAGAAGGAAATTTAGTTAGTTTTAATAATTGGAGACCGATCACTGTTCTAAGTTTTATATCGAAGATATATGAGAAGGTAATACACAGAATTATACTTGAGCATTTATTACTACATGATATTATAGATAAAAATCAGTTTGGGTTTCTCCCGGGAAGGTCGACGGCACAGGCTAGTTTTATAATAGTAAATGAAATACATAAACAACTAAATGATAAAAATCTGATACTGGTATCCTTTTTAGACTTTCAAAAAGCTTTTGACAGCGTAAACCATAATATATTAATAAGAAAGTTAGTAAATGTAAAACTGGATCATAAAATAGTTGAGTTGATGATAGAGTACCTTAAAAATAAATTAATTAAAACCAAAATGTTTGATTTATTGTCGCCGGAAATTATTACTAAATGTGGAGTCCCCCAAGGATCGGTCCTTGGACCACTGTTGTTTATAATTTTTATAAATGAATTGTGTAAAGTAATCAATTATGGGAAAGTAATACTATACGCTGATGATTGTGTACTAATGGTAAGTGGAAAAAAATCAAGAGGAGATAGTAGAAAAAATGGAAGAAGATTTGAAAGAGGTATGTAGGTGGACGACAAAAAACAGGATAGGTGTAAATTATAAAAAGACCAAGGTGATGTGGCTGGGAAACCAGAAGGGGTTAAATAAAAGTATGAACATTAGGATGGGAGATGAATTGATAAAGGCAGTAGAGACTTATAAATATCTAGGAATTGTAATAGATAATAAATTAAACTTTAATGCACAAATTGATCATGTTAGTAAAAATGTAAATGGAAAAATCTATAAACTGAGGAAGATCAGATATATGCTAACGTTAGAGGCTGCTATAAAAATTGCAAAACAGATGATAATGCCTATTCTAGAATACTCAGACTTTATTTATTATAGCACGAGTCAAACAAATAGGGATAAGCTACAAGTATTATTAAATAGAACACTAAGAGTGGCACTAGGGATAAGAAAGGCTAGAGATATGGGGACAAAAGATATACATGAGAGATGTAAGGTGCGAAAGCTAGAAATCAGAAGAGCAGGACATTTACTAAGTTTAATGAAATGGTGGACAACAGATAAAGGAAATATTTTTGAACAAACATTAAATAGGACTAGGGGAGATCAAAAAATAAAAATAAAATTACCAAAACCAAAACTAGAAAAGTATAGACACTCGCCGGTCTATGTCGGAGCGTTAATGTGGGATAAACTACGGGGTGAAACACAAAGGATAGAAAAACCAGATAGATTTAAAATGAAAATAAAGGAAGTACTACATGATATATTAGAAGAGGTAAATTAAATATGAGAATAAATGATAGCTATAAGTAAGTAGGCAAATACAAACCCACGGTGTGAATGTGTGAGTGAAAGAAAGCTGTACTGTCTATCTTGTTGATGTACATACAATGTTATTATGTCTAATATATGTGACACATGCATGGAAGATCGCCTGGTTACAAGTGAATGTACTGTTTGTCGTTAATAAACTTTGAATAAAAAAAATAAATAAAAAAATGGTATAGCCACTCGGGGGCGTGGCCTATTGTCGCACACGTCATAGATCTTTTGATGCGACGGTTGGGGATCTCCTCACTCTACTTTAGTCAATTGTATGAGCAGGACCTATTTTTAATTTTGGTGCTCACAATTTATGTTTTAACGAATTTCCTGGGAAATTCAATATATCTGATAATGGGACTGAAGGCGAAAAAGCAGAAATCGCCGACTAAGGTGGAGAAAGGATTATCGAATACTACCGAAATGAGTTGTGAAGGGGAGGCCTCTTTCACCCCCATTAAGCAAGGGGACAGGTCAAGCTCAGTAGTAAGTAGTATTGACCAGACGAGAGGGATGCCGGCTTCATCGGGGATGCCATCAAGAGAAAATCGAGAGAATGCAGCAACCCTAGCAACTAGAGTCGATAACTTGGAGGAGACCTTCATGAGAGCTATCGGTAGAATGGAGAAGATTCTTCACGAGAAGAAATCAAGTGACAGTAGTTCAAGATCGAGGAGGAAATCTAGACATCAAAAATCGCATGATACAGATTCAAGTTCTTCAGATGATACTGATTCTTCGCGATCAAATTCAAGATCACGTTCAGCAAGCAGGAAACATAAAAGAAACAAAGGTAAAAATAACGTTTTCTTCAAAGAAATACCTGAAAAAAGATGAAAAAATCGCTAGTGTGGAGAAATTGAATTTGGTAAATCTAAAGATGTTAAAAGATATTAACGAAAAATACGATGACATTAATGGATTTCTGGACCATTTAATTCTTTTGGCAGAAAAAAGCGAAACTAGGATGTTCACGGCAGAGGCCTTGATTAATTACGACGAAAGCGTTAAAGTTGAAGCGAAAATCAGAGGTTTAGATATATTCTCAGTGGTAAACCCAGCAAATATCGTTAGATATCTATCATATGATGGCACGCAAGCAGCTGCGGTAAATCGTAGAGTGACCAAAAATAAACCAAAACGATCTAGCGAATGAAGTATATGTTTCGCATTCAACAAAAGCGAGGGATGTAAATTTGCTAACTGCAAGTATAAACATTCATGTACTAACTGCCATCTTTTTGGTCACGGTAGTTCAGATTGTAAATCGTCAACGAACAGGGACTCTAAATTCGTTAAATGAAACGAATTTCCGAGCAGGAATTCAAACCGGGTAACTGTGGGCGTGTCCGTTACTATGGACTCTTTTGGTTGCCGGGATTCCCTGCACGCAAATGACGTCATCGGTAGTGATTCCGCTAAGCGGGAGTACGAAGAATTGGTTAGCGTTGAGCGATCGGAGAATTGGGAAAATACTCTTAAAATCGTAAAAAATTCAGAAGGTAAGGATATCACGATAGTTGCAATTGTATGTATAAAGTAAATAACTTCGAGGTTGATCTTAAACCATGCCGTTCTGCACATTTCTTGGTAGGCGAAAACACCCTAGATACAGTTGATGCTGACGAAAAAGAATTCCTTTGGTCAGGATTATGTAACGGTTTCAAAATCGTCGATGAAAATCCGGAAATCGAATATGAATGTGAAAATTACGATTCCGTAAATAGTGGTGATGGTTTTGAAAAATTTAACGAGGTAGTTAAAAATGAAGTTGAATGTGGCCGCCTATCGGAAACTATGGTTAGGCCAAAATGTGTACATGCCACAGGTGGTATTTTCAAGGAGTCTGGAAAATTCAGGCCTATTACAGACTGCTCCAGACCTGATGGGATATCCATTAATAATCACATGAGTGAAACATTCGAGCATTTTTCATACAATTCGGTAGAAAATGTAGTCGATGTATTGGAAAAATACGATTACATGAGTCTAATAGATATAAAGTCCGCCTATAGATCAGTCCATATCAGAGGACAGGACTCTGAGTTTTTAGGCTTCAAATGGGATAACAAATACTACAAAGACAATCGTCTGGCTTTTGGTTTAAAATGCGCCCCTAACATATTTACGAATATTTCGAATTTTATAGTTAAAATCTCGGAAAAAAAGGGGGCGGGGCATGTTATCAATTACCTAGACGATTTTCTCGTACTAGGAAAAACTTACGAAGAATGTCTGAAAAATAGAGAAATCGTAATACAAACAATCGAAGATATGGGTTTCAAAGTAGCTTATAATAAAGTCACAAATCCCAGTCAGTGCGTAGTGTTTCTGGGTATCAAAATCGACTCAGTCCTGATGGAATTAAGTCTACCAAAAGAGAAAATAGATAAATTAGCGAATTTAATCGATAATGCACTAGAAAAAGGCTCTGTAACTAAAAAAGACCTCGAAAAACTCGGTGGAAATATGTCTTTTTGTTCTCAAGTCGTTAAAGGTGGGAAAACATTCAGCAGAAGATTGTTCGATAAATGCAGGGATTTACATTATAAAAAATCTCAAAAAATCGATGAATCATTGGAGTCTGACCTGTTATGGTGGAGACATTTTTGTACAGTTTTAAATGGTAAATCTCTTATACAAACTCCTTGTCAAAATATCCCAATCGTTACAGACTCCTCTTTTGAGGGTTTTGGGGCCTGGGCAGGCTGGGATTACCTCTTTGGTAACTGGAAGAATGAAATTTCGTTGTTGAATGGTTGTGGTCATCAGGAAAAACCACCTGATAACGATTTTTTCGATTTAAACATAAATGTTCTAGAGTTATGGCCTGTGCTGGTAGGTTTAAAACATTGGGGCGATAATTATCGTAACAAAAAAGTGATTATCTGGACAGATAATATGCAAGTTCTATTCATGCTGAATAGTGGTAAAAGCAAAAATCGTACCTGTATGGCATGGTTGCGAGAGATTTTTTGGTATTGTTTTTTATTCAATATTGAAATTTGGGCCACACATATCAGAGGCGCTAATAATATATTAGCAGACCAATTGTCTAGGTTGATTTATCCAGGTGTCTATGAAAAATGCATTAAAACTCTCTCCGATTACAACATGTGTTGTTCTGGTTTACCAGGGACTTACAAGAAAAATCGGAAAAATTCCTTTCAAAATCAATCTCGGAATCTACTAAAAAAGCAAGGGAAAATCAGTTACGATTATACAGAAGATTTTGTGAAAAATATCACTTGTCACCTTTCCCTTGTACTAGGGATCAAGCTTGTTGGTATATATCGTATTTGTCAGAGTATTTATCACCAACGTCTATAAAAAACTATTTATCAGCAGTTTGGTGGTATAAAAAAATCGAGGGTTACAGGGATTACTCATCCGATTTTAAAATTTGCATGGTATTGAAAGGTATTCAGAGGTGTTATCTATCTAAAGACAATTCTAGGTATCCCCTTACACCTACTGACTTGTTAAAAATTCGTTCAAAGTTAGATATCTCTAGTCATGACGATTTCAACTTGCGGTTAGCTATTATGCTATGTTTTTGTGGTTTATTGAGGAAATCTCATGTTTCAATATCCCCTCACAATCTAAAGCTCGGGGATGTAACAATTTCTGATAAAATGGTAATTATCCACATTCGTACAAGCAAAACAGATCAATTCGGGATTCAACCATATGATATTTACATTCACCCGATTCCTGGTTCTCTGCTATGTATCAACGGAATGTTCAAATGTACCAATTACAGTAATCCAGATTGTTACTTGATTACTATGTCTAATTCTAGACCTATGACTTACAGCTATTTTAATTCCAGGCTAAAGAACTTAGCTTTCCAGACTGGTATCACGGGAAAGCTCTCGACTCACTCACTGAGACACGGGGGTGCGACCTTCCTTCAAAAATTCGGTATGCCTATTGAGGTAATCTGAGCAAAGGGTAATTGGAAATCATCAGCGGTTTACAGATATTTACATAATTCTGTTTCAGATAAAGAATCTGAGTTGGTAAACTCTTTTCTAGGGAATTACTCCTAACTACTCGTAATTGTAGTTTGGTGGTATTTTGGTCTGGTTGTATTCTCGCCAAACTATATTCACTCGTATGCTTATCTATTACCTAAATGTATAGACCTAACTTATATCAATGTATAAGGGACTTTCTGATACATATATAATTAGGCCCCCATTTGCCAAGCACGTATCTATGGTATAGCACATATCTATGGTATAGCCACTCGGGGGCGTGGCCTATTGTCGCACACGTCATAGTTCTTTTGATGCGACGGTTGGGGATCTCCTCACTCTACTTTAGTCAATTGTATGAGCAGGACCTATTTTTAATTTTTAAATTTAGGTTTAAGTTACCCAGTTCTGTATTTATGTAATACTGGGGGTTTCTTCATCCTGTATATATACAAATATATACACATATATATCTATATGAATATATGTAATCATTAGGAAAAATGGTTCTGTACTTTGCTTCAAATAAAAATGATCAGAAATATACATATATAATCTTTAGCCTTAGGGAAATCCTTTCATTAACAATAAGATCATTATATTATGTATATGTATATATGATATATATACATATACATATATGTGTATAAATATATATATATCCATGGTCAACAGTGAGGTGTCATAATGTATGACATTGTGTAAGCTCTGTAAGCAACTAAACTATGTCTAAATCTGAGACAATAATCAACTCGGAAGTGTGGACAACCTGTCTTTGTTTTGAGAGTGTCCTCACTTGTTCTAACACTCATATCTGGAAGAAAACAACACCTCTGCTCTCATACCCGCCACTCACACCCTATGTGAGAAAGCCACAGCGCAGTCGGACAGCGCAATGTTTGGCCGAATAGCCGCGTTGCCATGCAACATGACCGCATGGCGGCGCTGAACGGAAAAACAGCTATTGTTACACGGTTTGACCTAGTTTTATGTTTCCTACCAAGGTAAAGTTGTCAGGTATTAACATTGAATATATCTTCGAATTCAAGATGAGGGTGTAAATTGTCATTCTGCAAAGAAGACACAAGCAGGAATTTTCTTTTACATTTTCATTTCAGAATTATCCGGTTCTACATTTATCCAGCATTAAAAAATGGACTCTTTTTTTTTGAAAATGACATTCTTCCAGGCAATCATCCATATTTCAGTTATCAATAACTAGAAAATGTGGTTGTATTCCACAGAAAATATTAATGTGGCGACACCATCCTGTGCCAAAAGGAATTTTTAACGAAAACCTATTTGATTGTTAGTCCAAGGTAGGATGATAGCTAACGGTATGTAAATGTACCAAGTCTTTACTTCTGACAGTCTAGACACATCCTTTATGAAACTTTTTTAGAATGGTTTAAGATTTGTGCAAGTTATGACGTGCAGCAAGTACGCATAGTAGTATGTAAAAAGTGCAGTTTGTATCAGGCAACTCCTCTTACCAAGATAACTTTCATCATGATTAAATCAACCAGTATAGAATAAAGTGAGGCACTGCTCAGAAAGCCCCGTTTTGTCATGCTTAGCGGGTGCTGACCAGTCTTTTCAGTTGGTCAGATAGGGTTTGGTTAAAGCCAAACGGAATCAAGCCCTAAGGCTTGAATCCATCTGGCCAAATTTGGTGCCGATCACCACTAATGTCTTAATCGTGGGGCTCCTTTACCCCGGATTTGAATGGGGACCGAAAATGTCTCGAACGGGACATAAGTCAGTTGAATAGCCCCCTTGCACATGACGTCACGCATAGATTAACGGCGATGTGCACGCATACTGCGGCCAGAAAACACTGCCAACAACACAGTGCGAGTGCTTATATCATGTTTGCTTCCCATTTTGAAGAGCAAAACCATTTTAATATCGGAAGAAGAATATCATCTTACAGTGAAAGAATAGTAATAGTAGCTTGTTGATTCATTTATCTGAAATCTTTGATATAAAAAAAGCTATACAGTGAATGTGTCGGGATTGGGTGATCTCAACCACAGGCCACTGCTGAGTAAGGCCTGGCGTCCACCTACTACGATAGAAATTTAGACCTACCGATATGGCACCGATTCAAAAAGCAAATATCGGAGAGATATCGGGAAGGTGCAAAATCGCAGACATATGTCTAGACATGCCAATCCACCACGCATTCAATGGGGGTTATATCGGTGTCTAATCGCAGAAACGTAGTCAACTGCCCCGATATTAGGTGACTTTCCGACGCTATTTTGATTTTTTATCAGAAGGTGCACAGTAGACCATATCGGAGCCATATCACAGAAGGTGGATGCCGGGCCTAGAGTGGGCCCAGGGCGCTGTGTGATCACCCCTGAGTGCATGCAGTCCGGCCTCTGCCCCGCCGCTACACTAGGTGCAGTAACCAATGGTACATGCCTGTGTGACCACGCGGAGTGCCTCCTTCCCAACCCCCCTTCCCATAGACCCAGGCATTGTGTTCTTCGGTACAACCACCCCTCCCAACTTCCCTTCATTTCTGAATCATATTATCTCTATTTGGTTTATTAATTTAATGAATGTTTTTGACCACATATATAGGCCTACATGGGTTAGTCAGATAACTTTTGTTTGGTTCATTGAGTAAGTGTTACAAGCTTGTCCAGGGACCTGTTTCAGTAGTTTCGTGACATGTCTAGATGGCGTCTGTGACACCATACGGACAGATCACAAGATTGCAATCGATGACACACGGAGTTTCACTCACTTCTCGTAGGAATTAAGCAATGATACTTTAACATGAGTAGGATATATATATATATATATATATATATAACCTATAATCGTTCCAAATATGAAGAAGATTGGGCACTCCGATTTTCTGATATTTGCTAGATTTTTTCCGCTATTGCTTGCACTGTTGGTGCCGCTGTCGATGTCTGTCTAGGCCTAATGTCACGAGCCTACTGAAACAGGTCCCTGAGGTCAGTGGGGATACATACCACTGCCAAACTGTGTGTACATGTCGGCATAATAAATGGACTCTTTACCTCAGCATATCTAAACAATAACTAGTCATTTCTATGTAATTGAATAATCAATTGGTAGATACATTCTGGCATTGTACTTTCCTCAGCTTTCTGTGAAAGTATTTAAGCATTCTGACCACCCTAAAGCCGGGTCCCCACCTACCACCATTCTGGTCCCGATAGGCCCTACGACTGCCTTCCCGACACCATACCGATTCTATCGGGAGGTCAGCAAAAATCGTGGTAGGTGGAACACGTTTTTGCGATGCCGTCTACGATACCTCACGATAGGCTGCGTTAGAAAACGTCAATCGTAGAGCTCCCGATTAAATCCAACATCCTGGAATTTTCGTAGCCTATCGTAGGGTATTTATTGTGTATGATTTATCGGGAAAATATCTCTTGCGGGTGAAATACTTAGGCCCGGCGTCCACCTACTACGATAGGATCGTAGACCTCCCGATATGGCACCGATACAAAATGTCAAAATCGGTGCCATATCGGGAAGGTGCCAAATCGTAGACATATGTCTAGACAAGCCAATACACCATGCGTTATATGGGTTTTTTATCGGTGTCTAATCGCAGAAACGTGGTCAACTGCCCCGATATCAGGTAACCTTCCGACGCGATTTTGATTTTTTTATCGGGAGGTGCATCGTAGACCATATCGGTGCCATATCGTAGTAGGTGGACGCCGGGCCTTAGCGGAAAATATAGGAGTCTGCCTTATTGTTTAGCTAAAAATGTCGACCCACAACAGAAATAGTGAAAGAAAAGGTTTCCCCCTGGAATTACTCCCCAGAAAGTCCCCTCCTAAAAAATGTGCCCCCCACTGGCCATAACTATTGAATGCTGCCTAAGGCAATAGAAGTTTCTGAAGTCAGGTTAATAAAACTCTAAATATTTATGTCGCTACATTGTCTATAGCAGGCTTCAATTCGTTTGATAGTGAGTGAAACAATTAGGTATTATCAAAAAAGATTTTACCCCTAAGAAATATGTGTAATCAGATGTATATCCTGGAAGATATAAACGCGTTATATCTTTCAAATCTGTTCCAATATTCAGGCCTTGTAATATAGACCTTCTATCGTTATTACCCTTGTGTTTTTCTCCTCCTCATTAAAGATGTATTCGGAGCGTTTTCAATATTGAAATAGGTGCTTGTGTCTAATAGGGAGTCCAAAAAGAGAGAAGCATCTGAGATTTTTCAATTGTGCCGACATGGTGCTCATAGGTAACGTGATTATGTCGCCAGTCAGTCCTGGTTCGGTTCTGTAGTGGTCAGTATTGTGTCAGTGAAGTGATGAAGTGCGGAGACAGTTTCAGAAGTTCCGCCCCGACAGCTTTGCCTATCTGCTAATTAGCCTCGCTGATTTGATAGAATATTATGACCATGATGCGACAGTCCGTTTTACCTTTCACAACCACGTGATTGGTTTGGTAATAGGATATACCTCTTCGAAATTGTCTACGTGGAGTATGCAATATTTCATATTTTCATTTGCTATAGCACTTTACATATCAGTTATCACATTGCAAATAATTATACAATTACCAGTAATCCTACACCAACTGGCAGATCTTTACAGACCTATGCCCACAAATGAAGTCATCATTACCCCAGATCCCCAATGAAACAGAGTGAAGGCCGTAGTGGGCTTATAAAATTTTATTTAATTTTATGAGTCTTATTGATATGAATAAGAGAAATACATGAGTATGAATGATAAGACAAATATAGAAATTGACATAGATATGTGTTTGTCAATTGTGATAACATTTGTGACAATATGACAAATATTGAAAATGACATAGATATGTATTTGTCAATTTCTGATAATATTTGATATAAGATAAATGACGATTATGTGATATTACATAGTTAAACATAACATGTAATAATAAAATAATAGAAATAGCCCTACGAGTGTAAGGAGTAGGAGAGAAGAGGAGTGGGTGGGTGGGTAGAAAAAATAGGTGTTGAGCGAAGGAGACCAGTGAAGCGAATGAGACAGAGGACAGTGTCGCACTCGCGCACTTTGATGTTTAGTGCGGCCGAGAGCGGATAGGTGGCGCAGGGGTGCGCGAGTGTAGAGTGGTTTCACCAGGGGGGGCAATGACCACCCCTAACCAAAGGCCATGGGCAACCCATTACCCCAGATCCCCAATGAAACAGAGTGAAGGCCGTAGTGGGCTTATAAAATTTTATTTAATTTTATGAGTCTTATTGATATGAATAAGAGAAATACATGAGTATGAATGATAAGACAAATATAGAAATTGACATAGATATGTGTTTGTCAATTGTGATAACATTTGTGACAATATGACAAATATTGAAAATGACATAGATATGTATTTGTCAATTTCTGATAATATTTGATATAAGATAAATGACGATTATGTGATATTACATAGTTAAACATAACATGTAATAATAAAATAATAGAAATAGCCAAGAAGCCAATAGTTAAGGGAAGAGGAGGGTGGGAAAGTTTTTTATAGTCACTTTCTGAAGGAGAGAGACTCAATGAGAGACTTGTTGACAGTCTCTTGGTCTGATACTTTGATGTAGTCTCTATGAGCCTGGGACCTCCACCCTCCATACCTCTGGATGTTAAGTTCAGGTATTCCTGCCTCAAATGCCTGAGTGGCAGCGGCCTTCCTGAGGCTGTGGAGGGTGTATGTCTTCACCGTTTGGCCTGTGGCCTGTAGGAGGCGGTCCCATTCGTTGGTCATAACCCGTGATGTGATGGTCGTCCCATCGGGCAGTGTCAGGAACGGGTCCCGCAGTGAAGCCGTAGGGGCCGCCCGTAGTAGGCCTCGAACCGCGTCTACCGGGCACACCCGGATATCGTCCGCGGCCTCGAGGCGCATCACTTTCTGTTGCCCTACGTATTGAAGATTTTTGGCCGCCTTGATGGTGATGGTGAGATGCCGGCGGCCGAGGACCACGTCCCCGCGAGTGAGGTTCCGAGCCGGGTCGAATGCCCGAGCCGACTGCGGCGCCACCTCCCCCTGCCGTAGGGCCGCGTAGAAAATGAGGAGCATGCCCGCCCTCATTGCCGTATGGAGGGGCGATCCCGTCAGTGCGTCGAGGACCGCCCTGAATACATCCATTGGTATGGGGGCCTTCACGTTTGGCACGTACAGCTTGTTTCTCCTCATGCCCTCGAGGGCACGCTTCACCCGGTGGTCCTCTGTCGGCTGCACGTCCCCCCCCGTCAGTCGGAGGTGTGCCCGGACGTGCGATAACTGGTTGGCGACCGTGGCCGGCGAGGGGGCGTGGTCCGCCACGTATTCCAGATACGACGTGATCAGGCTCACGGTCGGTGCCCGGGGGTCCGCTCTCATCCGGTTGCAGAACGCCAGGTAGGTGGTGACTGCGGATCGCTGGTTTGCGAGCGTACCTGGGGCACGCGCCTCTGACTGCCTCGCAGATGCCTTCGCCTGGAGTAAGAGAAGCGCCCGATCTGCAGAAGAGACGGAGTACGGGTACAAAAGAGGCATGGGTACACGGTACGATAGGGTACAACTCATGAATGTGAATGAGGGAAGTGGCCTTATCGTATTCCGTCCTCGACAGATGGGCTCTGCTCAGGGCATCTGCGATGACGTTTTGCACCCCGGGGATATGGCTGAAGACCAGTTCCACCTGCAGGCGTGCCTGCACCATCCATGCCTGGCGGGCACACTCCGCCAGGACAGGGTTACGGGCACGCCCGCTATTGAGGGTCTGAACAGTTCCGAGGTTATCACAGAACACCTCAATCCGTGATCCCCGATCCCTGTCTGTGATAAATGTGTGGAGTGCGTAGATGGTATTCAGAGCCTCGAGCTCTGAGATGCACTCCACGGGATCGAAGACGGGGCACACCTGTCCGGAGTACGAGAACCGGCCGTCGGTCCCTCCGACGCCCGACAGGCATGCATCCACCGTGATCCTCCGCGTCGGTGGACCCCGAGGGATGAGGGCGCGGCCGTTCCAGCCCCGGGCAAACTTAACGAACCAGTCGAGGTCCTGGCGCATCTCGGAATTGATGTTCATGTAGAAGCCCCTCATCCCCCGTAGGGCCTCGAGTAGCTTTGAGACGAATGCCCGCGCCGGGCGTATACACCTAGCCACGTGTAATATCCGGCCGAGCACCGACTGAAGCTGTCGTTTCGTCAACGTCCGTCGTTTGGCTACGGCCGACACGTGACCACGGATGTCCTCCAGCTTGGCCGTGGGGATCGATAGAGACATGGCACGGGCGTCGATCTCTATCCCCAACCACGTCACGGTCTGGCTCGGCTCCTGTGCTTTGTCGCGTGCCTCGGGTAGGCCCAATTCCGAGAAAAGGTCTCGCGCGACCCTGAAGTCCTCGGCCGCCTTACCTCGGTCCTCGGAGAGGATGATGAGGTCGTCGAGGTACATCGCGGCCGTGACTCCCTTTGATGATAGTATCCCCACGATGGCCTCCGCCACACACTGCATGTGGTATGAGGAGGCACGGGCGCCGAACGGCATGGCCGTATCGCAGTAGTGCCCGCCCCCCCACGTGAAACACAACAGAGGCCAGTCGAGGGGATCGCACCTAAAGTTCTTGTAGGCACGCGACACGTCGATGGACGACATGTAGGCCGACGTGCCTGCCTTGACGAGTTTGGCCACAAACTCGTCCACCGTAGGGAGGCCGTGTTCTCGCTCCAGTCCGTAGACCGAGTTCTTAATGATGAACGAGTTCACGCTGCACTCCCTCGGGAAAGTCATATCGGTAATGATGCGCCGGTCGTCCGTCCCGCGTTTTTCCCGTGTCATGAGTGGCGACACGTGACACCACGGGCTAAAAGGCGGTTCGGCGAACGGGCCCATCATATTGGTAAAGCCCGCCTCCTTTTCGAGAAACTTCTCTACCTGCACGGGGTGAGAGGTTGCGCTGGGGTGGTTGGCCACCCCTCTGGTATCACTCTCCGGTCCCAGGTATCCCAGGGGGAAACCGTATCGCAGGAAGCCTAGGAGCTCCTGCGCCTCCTCCACGTGTCCTAGGTAATGGTCCCATGCAGGTAGGTTTAGATCCGAAGGCACCTCGACCCTGGCGCCGAGTGCGTTGGGGATTCCCGTGTCACGCACGGTCCGGTATATTTCCGCGTGCCTGGCGGGCCCCACGGCCGTGAACTCCGGCCAAGTCTCCCGGCGATGTTGTTTGAAGGCTAACGGGTCCGTACTCACGCCCTCCCGGTGGATTCCCGTTTCGCAGACATCGCGGAGTGCTTTAAAGTCGGGAGTGTTAGATTCCGGCGCACTAACACTAACACCCGGCAAGCGACTGAGACCATCATCCCCCACGGTGCCTGGGGCGGCCTCCGCCGGTGAAACGGGGGGTATCTCCTCCGGGAGTGTATTCGGCCCGTCAATGTTGTTGTTTATCTGGACCCCTCGGCCACGTGCCGAGGGGGTCACGTGATAGGTGACGTCACGTGGGGGAGCCGGATTCGTAACACAACACTCCGTCCTGCCGGCACCCCTTTCATCTTTCTTGCGCGCCTCGTCTACTGGCGGGGCGCGGCCGGCCCGTTTTTTGAACTCGGCTGAGGTTGGTGTACCACACTCTGCGCTGCCGCCGGCCTGGTAGTAGCCTGCAGTTGATACCCCGCCTGGGGTACCCGCCGTGGTGTGGGTACAGGGGGAGCCGCCGTGTTGTCGTACCCGTGTCCGTATGTCAGCTTGCGGTTGCAGGCGTGCACAGAGTGGCCGCACTTCCTGCCCACCGAGTCGCAAAACGTGCACACGTGCAACCACCGGATACCCCCTTCAGTGTGGTCGCTGCGGTGGCGGCACCCCCTCTCTCCATTGAAGTCCCGGCACGGGGCCTCGCTCCCCCGGGCACGTCCGGTCTCCGTGTTTTGACTGCTGTTTGCGGTGTGGGCACTGGTCATCGCGAGCCGGACACGTTCTTCCTGTATCCGGCCGTGATCCGACCATCGCATCCTGCCCGACTCGACCTGGTCGAAAACATAGTTTGACCAGCGTCTGACGCCGGCCCACGGCCGTGCCTGCGCATCAACGGTCACCTGGTATAGATGTTTGAACATATGCTCCTTGTCCTCGGGGTGCAAGGTGCGATCGTCATTCAATAAGGCCACAAAACATGAAATGTACTCCAGAGGCCCGAGGCTCGACCGTAGGTCCAGTTTCTGGTGCAGCGTGTACACCCCATCTCTGTCCATAAACATGTACGGCTTCGCCGTCGGCCTCCGGGCATTTAAATCAGAAAGTAGGCTCTTACCCGTTGTGCGGTCGTGTCGCATGGCCTCACGGCCGAATTCACGCTGGAGGTGTTCCTCGGTCGTGTATGCCTCTCGGAGTGCCCTGGGCGCGGGGAGGAGGCGCTCGTTCTGATCCTGGGCCCAGTCTCTCGTCCGTTCGGCCGCTGACGAAGCCCGTGAGCCGGCCCGGCGCGAGGTCGGTCTGGAGATCTGCATGATCGCGTCCATCATGCCGTCCATCTGGCGCGATATTTTGGTCATATCCGTCCTGACTTCACCGACGTCTGTCTTTACTTCGTTGACGTCTGTCCTGACCCCCCCGAGGTTGGCCTCCAGGGCTGTGATGCGTGAAGTCCGAGTCCGTGCGCTGGCGCTCGTTCCCTGTTGAGATACCGAGTCCACGTGGTCGCTCTCGGCTGCCGGCTGTCTTATCGTTATTTCCGAGTCCGTCTCGGCCTCCGCGGGTGCGGATGCCGCCACAGCGCTTCTGGTCAACATGCCTGAACTATAATTCCTTACTGAATCGCTTGGTAACCCTGTCCTCGTCTGCCGATATTCAGGGGAATACGGAGACCGAAGGTACGGAGGGCGATAGGGCCAAGGAGCGGTAGAAAAAATAGGTGTTGAGCGAAGGAGACCAGTGAAGCGAATGAGACAGAGGACAGTGTCGCACTCGCGCACTTTGATGTTTAGTGCGGCCGAGAGCGGATAGGTGGCGCAGGGGTGCGCGAGTGTAGAGTGGTTTCACCAGGGGGGGCAATGACCACCCCTGACCAAAGGCCATGGGCAACCAAGCTGACCGGTGAAGAAGCAAGGAAGAGTTCAATCTCTGTGATATACAATAGAGCCCTGCTTATGGGCGACCTGTGTAAGGGAACCCATGAGCACCTTTGCTCGCACCGGTTCCCTCTATTGAATATTGATTTTACCCCATGTAAGGGCACCTCGCACAAGTAAACACTTAAGCTCGGAGCGAAGGGTTCTACACGTGGTTTTATTGTATGGTGAGATCATCTATTCTTTCCCCCAATTTTATCACTAGGATCATTACCTGGGGTTCGTAATTCGTGAATTTTTCAGTGATAGCACTCGTTTAGTGATAAATCGTTGATCACTTGTATATATGTAGGCTCATGAATTAATAAAAGGCAAACTCTCATTCAAGCATGTCAAGGTCAATTGTCAGAAATCATCCAACTTCTGATTCTCTTTACACTCTTAAAAGAGGAATGATGTGTCAGCTTATTAATATAGAACGACCCGATCATGCTGTGCAAGCTACAAAACGAGATGATAATTCACCGTTAGTACGGAACGAGGCGTAAACTTTTATGTTATATGGTGAAACAGTGCGTATTTACAGTATTTACATCATGGGCATAAATACATAATAATAGCCAGTACCAGAACGAAATTCCCTGTGGAAGTATGTCCAATAAGATTTCAGGTTAATGGAAAATATCTTCAATTACAAAAATATTGGAGATCTTTTGTTTGGCATTGGAGAGATATGTGCCTCCCGGGAATACCCACGTGATTCAGGGACTACTTGATATACATCTGAATGTAATTGTGTTATACTACTATTTGGAATAATGAGTAGAGCTTAGCTCAAATTCTGAATAACAGATGATAGATGGATACTTATAGATATATATTCATTTGTTAATTTTGCTACGATAATATGATTGTGTAACAAGTAAATGTATTTCATGCGAATTGTATTTCTAAATCAAGTTTACAATTGTCCCACTAATGACCCCCTCACCAGATGTTTAATTTCACCTCGCATAAGGAGTCGCCACTCTCAGGGGACACTTCAGCTCGGAAGGAGGGGCGTTTCTTCAGTTGCTTCAGTTTTTTTGCGGATTACATCCTATATGTCGCCATCTATATTCAATTAAAAATCTAACAAAGCTTTCATCTATGTCATTGACAATGTGGCATTGTAAAAATGTATCAATACAGTGTGAAAATAATAATACCACACAACATGATCGATATTACTGGAGCAATGCTTTCCCCACATTTCTAGGAGCAACGAACCCAGGGTGTCCTCTTAAACGAGTCCTACTGTATATATAATCGGATAATACGTAAAGAGGCGCACGTGCCAGACATAACGTGGACACGCTGTCCACTTGATTAGCAAACCAACAGTCGTAACATCCCGGTCCCATGGTGTATGTGATTTATATCAGCGCCTAATTAAAAGCTTCCACCAATAACCATCACTGCCCAGCGCTTAATCGTAATGATCAATGAGTGTTTTCCCGTTATCTCTCCCCTAACAGACCTACGTCACAGGATGAGACGTCAAATAGGTTACATGGTGGGTTGAGCACCCTACGACAGAAATGTATGTTGGCTGAACGCTGTTCATGGTTTGAATAAATACATTGTTAAGGCAATCCACAGCTCCACGCTGGAGGTATACATATATGGAGGTATATATATACACGTGTATACATTTTTCTCTTAAGGTACCATTTGGTTAGATATGTCTTGAGACAGTCATCTGTATAGAATCTATTTGAACCAATTGAATATTTTAGAATTTGTGAGTTTGGAAAAAAAAAGGCTTATTCAGTCAGCATTCCAAAATAGATGAAAAAACGTACGGCCTTGACTGACTTCGAGTATGATTACAGCGGTTTATCAGTTTGTTACGAAGTTCGAAGTTAGGGGCTTGATGACGCTTTAGGAATTTCTTTCGGTAAACTCCTACTTTCATGAACAGGAGATTACGGTCCTCCGTAATCTCCGACTTGCAAAATACACACATCCATTGCGTTTTCTATGAAGACTCCGTAATCGGTGGTTAATAGATTTACATTTCCATTCATAATAGGTATCTTATATTAAGCGCTTAAGATCCCTCTTAGTTTTGGGAAATAACCATAGACAAACTTTTCTGATTGTTTTTGTGCAAAATTCGACTTATATTATGCACGCTTGGAAGCATAGGAGGATGAGTGATATGGTATTATGGGAATACAAACACAACTACAAGTACACTGACTCATATAAAATGGCTAAAGGACATTGTGCACGAAGCCTTTACTAAGCTGGATTCACTGTGTTAACCCTCCTTGGTATGAGCCATATGGCCTGAGGCTCAACTCTCAACTTTGACATGTTACTTTATCTAAGGGTCAATTCCTGCAATGACCCTCCGCCTCCACAGCTTTAAAGGGACATGGCTTGAGGACGCAAATAGGACAGGCACGTTGATGTGACTGATGTTACGTTGTATCTAATGTAATCTCGTGGAGCCTGGAATTATGATGACTGTGACTTAGAAACGACAGGACATTAAATTGTACAATGTAGTTACCTAGATATCATTGATTGTTAAATTGAAATTGCTTGTGAACATATATATATAGAAAGGAGAATAAGGTGAATTAGGCTCATAATGAAAGATCTCCCAAGTGACTGTTAGGCATGCAATGGTGGGATATTATAATTAAGTGGTTTCCGCTAACTGAAAATGTCTTCCTTCCACCGCAATGGTATACACCGGGGTTGATTAGTGGTTCACTAGTCGCTACAGCCATGTAATCGGAAATCCTCATTGGAGATGATTTGTAATCATATGTGGAAAAACTATCCAGGCCCCAAGGAAAAGTGGTTTCATTAACATTAAAAAACCAGGAGGTAAAGAAAGGAAATCCTCCCGGCTGAATATCATGACTAGATGAATTAACAATTTCCACAATTTGTAGAGAAATTGTCTACAGATATTGGTCCTACTTTTCTTTTTTAATTGGATTTATTAGGGTCTAGACTCTGACAGTTCATCTGGATTCGGTAACGGCCCATCTTGAATCCCGTCCCTCTGGACCTGTAAACAATAGATCTGTTTGTAACTTCACATTGGCGAGAGGTCTTTCTAGCACGACACTCCTTTTACATACTATAATATAGTACACACTAAAATAAATAATTTAGAACACAAAGAATCAGGGTAAAATGAGATGAGATGATAAATAAGATGGTGACAGTTTTCATCAACATGTACTCACAATGATAAACACGAATAATCTCAATTGTTATATTTGTTAAAGTCATAGCTTAGTTGATAAGATATAGCTAATTTCGTATCGCATACTGCATACTACAGCTATAAGAGAATAAAGGACCAGCATGGACTCAGTGCCTCATCTTTAGTAGTAGTTACCAGGTGAGTAACCTGTCTAGTACATACGTTCTAAGTAATCTGTAGCCACATGGTAGTGTAGTCAGGTGCAAAACCCAGTTTGTGATAGATTGTTTTCCAAAGTAGCATTTCTAACCACGAGAATAACAAGTATAATACCGCTCTTACTCATAAGCATATATGCAAAGTAGTTTTTCGTGGATATACCTTACAGCATTGCAAGCGGTAATTAGCAGAAATTAGCATATCGGGAATATAATAACACAATATAAGAATATATAGATACGGGTCAGTTGCATTTCACAGTAAACTAAACTTTAAACCATATTACTATACACCTATGGCCGAACATGTATGAAATACTGCCCGCTGCTAGGGGTGTAGTATAAATAATGTTCGCGCCCGCTGTGACAGCGGGCCGTAGTGAATTGCAGTAGTCTTTTTGGTCTTTGTAAAGTTAACAAAAGGGCGTTTTAAATGATTGGGAGGTGTATAGTAATAAGAAAACGTAGTGACTGAGCCTGGACGGTGTCTGTTCTCGGTCATTTGATGAAAAAATACGGCCCTCCCACCTGCGGTGTCGGGCTGTTTCCGTGATAAAGCCCGGGACCATGTACCAACGGATGCATTACTGGTAAAAGCGCACCTTGATAGACTAGATGTGAGAAGTTGTCAGCATGTACTGGCAATGATACACTGGTTGTCAGTGGATACTGACCATCTTGTCTCTGAGCGACCAGTAAATACTCGAAGTACAGAAAAGCTCTTCAACAAGGTAAATAGGCCTCGTACAGATCATTACATACACTCCCCCTTATATCATGGTGTTGAGTTATGGAATAGACTGGCCGCTGATATACAAGACGCAAGGAATAGGCACATGTTTAACAAGGCCATAAAAAATATGGACTTAATTGCGTTATTCGGAGACCTATTTAAGGTAAATCAGTGTCTAAATGTCAATCTGCTCTATCTGCCCAAAATGTTACCGCCCAATCACAGCAGCCCTTATCATGTTTGTTAACTACTACTAAAACTGGGTATTTTGTGTATCAATGCCCTTGGGTAATGTCTTTATGACATGGTTCGATTATCATATCGTAGTAAATAATAGCACATTACAGTGCCTAGGTTAACGTTACTACCTGTGTATTGTAACACATGATCTTTATATAGGAAGTACATGTATATGAAACTGTGTTCATGTCAAGTAGCAGTAGATTCTAATACTGTTTTTTATGTATTTGTATCGTGGATAGATATAGTGGAAGATGACCATCATAACACTATGAACTGTACTTCGTCTGAAATAAACTCTTAAAAAAAGTGAGTAATAGAACTAATATTATATAGTGTTGATACTGTTACTCAGTATTACCGTAAAATGATAAAAGACCGTGCGGCGTCAGGGATACTATTCCTCTGATATCAATGAAAAGACAAGTATGTAAGGAACAACAGGGCTAATTGCAACGCAATCTAACCCTATCCTAGTAATAATAATTAGGCCAGCATTGCAGTAAGTAATACCTTTAATATATATGTCATCGAACGAACCTCTCCAAATCAAGACACATCGAACCCAACACTGCGCAGGCACCACGCACTTCTAAACCCCACGCC
Source organism: Alentia gelatinosa (assembly GCA_950022655.1). Classification (NCBI taxonomy): domain Eukaryota; kingdom Metazoa; phylum Annelida; class Polychaeta; order Phyllodocida; family Polynoidae; genus Alentia; species Alentia gelatinosa. The sequence continues at coordinate 30,440,884 of OX465584.1, read as the reverse complement.
ATTGCAGTTTGCTGATATTCTCCGCCTATCGAACGGAAGAACATGTCACTGTTAATCATGTGGTGGCGGTAATGCGTGCGGGACAGGGTACAATCTTCTCCCACATTCTCCCTCCACTCCAAACTCTAGAGAATCACGTGAACACACTCACCCCACACTTAACATAGGACATTCTTCAGTCAGAAACATTCGACCCGCCCACCCTAAAAATGAAAAATAGAAATTAAATTCAGTAGAAAGCATTAACATTAGCCTTACTCACAGATTGTAATACGAATAGCTGAACTAACCTTTAGCTATAGGGAATACTGGTCAAGATTTAAAAGCGACCAAAGAAATGGTTGAACTGAACGTCCCCAAACCAGCACTAGATCAACACAATTAATACTTGTCATTCCTTCATCCTTAGTCATAAGATAGACTCTAAGCCTGGATGAATACTACACCCCATCATATTACTGTATTATCATTGGAATACTATATCATTCTCAATATTATTGCACATTAATTGAGGTCTGAAAACCTCCATACATATACATATATAAAATGTACGAGGGAAACGAAACGGATTACAATAGTCACATAGGATATTAAGGCAGATCGCAGACTTGTACTGACGAAAAATACCTAATAAAATGAAATGTTATATAATACTTAGGTATTAAAAATCATATCCAAAAAGAATAAAACCCAAACATATTCAAATAACCAAGTAACTATATCAACGTATCAATTAGGGCTAAACTTGCCCTAGGGGTGGAATAGCTTATTGAATTTACTTCAAGTAAAGGCAATGGTCATTTGATTATTCTCACCAAGGGAAAGATATCAGACCGCTAGAGCGTTAGCTTGCGTTTCTTACCGGCAAAAAGAGGGAAAAAGTGCCTTATCTCACCCCGGTATTTTTCTCCATAGGCTTAACATTAGGAACTCGTACTCCACGGCCGTGAGGTTCGTGTACCCAATACTCAATGGCTAATTTGGTGATTCATTTTATCAATAAACAATATCATACGGGGTGAGATAAAATCAGAAACCCACTTGATGAAAATAACTTGGTCTGTACTCCATCTCGTTTGACCACAGAGTAATTCACTCAGCTTCGCTTCATGAATTACTCTGCAGTCAAACTCGGTGGAGTACGGACCAAGCTAGTTTTATCTCGTGGGTTTCCTTCTAATTATCGGTGTCAGCGCAAAGGGGCTCACATTGGTCAACTGATGTAAGCAAATCTTGTGTTACTCTATACAGGAAATGCATACGAAGACATCAGAGTTACACCTAAGAGAAATGATAGTATATTAAGGGAGAATAAGCAATACACAGTCAGGAAATTAGAGGTAAATGCTGTAAAACGTTTATAATACATCGTTTATATAGGATCTGCCACTAGATAAATCGATTCTTTATATCTAAAGTACCCTGTGCAAAGCTACTATGGATACATAAAGACTAACACCAGGGATCGTGTTCTCCATGCAAGCAGGCAGCCTTGAGCTACTTCTGCATGTTAATTCTTCACCAAAATAAACCAATACTAAATAGCCTTTCAGACATATTCTCCTTGAGTCACATTTTGAAAAGGTAAATACATGAAACAGTAGAGACTGATTTTATGAACCGGTTGCACTCGATAAACCGACCTTGACGGAAATACACTGATATGATCTTAGGGCGATAAACATTATGATAACCATATCCATGAAGATTTCAAAAAGTATGGCTGGAAATGAAATTGCAATACTCTTTCTTACTAACTAGTGTGAAATGCTTGCCTTGATCATAGGGCAGAGTAGTCAAACGTGTCTAACCCTCACTTTGCCGTTTGGGTCATTCGGGAATTAGTGTTTTATCCTACCCCAAAACAAAAAATGTCATAGGCTTAACATGGGATTTGTTTATGTCACGGGTGTGACATAAAGTGTTGTTTATGTCATTACTTTCTAATGCTGAAACAATTTTGAAATAGGGTAGGATAAAATCTAGACGCCACTTGTTTGAGTTTGAGTCTATTCATGTCACTGATTTTGTTGGCTCTGTAATGTCACTCGTCTTCAACTCGTAAAATTACGGAGCCAACAAAATGCGTGACATGAATAATCTCGGACTCAAATTCGTGACGTCTTTTGATACTATCTGTAACTTAAGGCAGAGGTGCCCATGACGTCACACCAGTGGAGTTCTTCGAAGGAAACCCACGAGATGAAACTAGCTTGGTCCGCACTCCACCGAGTTTAACTGCAGAGTAATTCACAAAGCGAAGCTGAGTGAATTACTCAACGGTCAAACGAGGTGGAGTGCAGACCCAGTTATTTTCATCGAGTGGGTTTCTGATTTTATGTCACCCTGTATAACATTATTTATTGATGAAATGAATCACCAAGTTAGCCATTGAGTATTGGGTACACAAACTTCACAGCAGTGGAGTACGAGTTCCTAATGGTAAGCCTATGGAGAAAAATACCGGGGTGAGATAAAGTGTATTATGTTACGCAGTGGGAGGCGTTATTAGCTCTAAGGTGATATATAAATTAAACCGGTGTAGTATAGAGACAAAGAGAATAACATCTAAATAAGTCATTAGAATTAATTTAACTTGGTATCAGAGTTGTGTCTCATTTATAATGATCACTTACGCACATGTACAGCAACCTACAGTTTCATAGCTATTAAACAACAAGGTTGAATGGAATGATATCCAAGCCAGCATTGATTCGCACGTGCACCCACATCACATATTTAAACCAACCTTGTTTCCTGGTAGCAATTAGGTCCTAGCTCCAGAAGAAAAAAATCACTATAATACAGAAAAGCCCAGCCTCCTCAGAACTGTATGTATCTTTCGCGGATCGGTTGATGACATTATTGGCTATTTGGCTTTTTTTCTTTTGAAAAACGTTCAAGTGTAAAGCAAATGACGAGCCCAAATAGAAAAAGGGGTCCCGCTGGATCATTGATTATCATCACATTAAAGACGTAATAGTTTATGTTCCATAAACATCTTTCGTCGTGATGTCATTGGATTACTGTATCCATACCTCCTAAGATCCTTCTGATGTTTGCTTCAACGTTTCCATAGTAGTTTCTGCTAACTAGCTCAAAACCGGTCTCCAAATACTAAAACATACCACATTTAATTAGTTGCATATCGGCTTATAGTGACAAATCTTCTGCCTTTCTGACAATAAGACATCTGGAGCTTGTCAGTCATTAGCCCTAATAACATTCTAAACAATGGCATAAGGCAGATTCTGTGGTCTTATTTGTTGTCTCGATCGACATTGGCGAGATTCTATGTCCACACTAGAAAGCTCATATCGCGTTCTGCGGTTGTTATGATCGAGCTGTTTTAGCTGGCACCCCTAGATAGTTGCTCTGAAAGGTCCACATTGACGAAGGCAGATCATCACTGTACATTGACATTTGACATCATTAGGACATCTCTTCTTACATTTTCTGTGATTCAGAAATGCTTCGACCTCAGGGATCCGCTCAGCAATTATTTGGCCTGTCCAGTAATTGTATGTCCAACTTTCTACTAATAATAGTTCCCTGCTGCTACAATGTCTGTGCAACTCGACACTCCCCAAACGCCTGTTTACAAATTAGGCTGCTCTAATCTCCCTGATACCCTTTTGGCGATGCAAGAGCTTTCAAAGCTACCTGCCAACTTCACACACTGTAAATATTTATGTTCCCCTCATCATCCATTCAAGTTGTAACCATTTGTCAACTCTAAAGTCCTCAGCTGCGTATCTAGTGGTCTTTGGTTGATGGTGCTATTGCGAAATATAGAAAAAGACAAATAATGGTGCTTTTAAAGTATACAGTGGAACAGATAAAAGTACATTTTAAGGGAAATAGTGCAAGTGTTGATACAAGCACCAAATTTTGAACAGTGATTCTCTTTGGTATACTAATCAATCCTATTCAAAGAGCCACTTGAAAATCCATGATGGCGGCCGTTTTTCAAGATGCTGCAAAAATGACCTACTGAGAATGAAGATCCTCACAGAAAAGCAACCACTTGGCTGATTTGAGTGATATTAAATCACTCAAATCAGTTTCTAATCTAATTTTCATCAGTCTGCATGTTGTTCTCTGTCTTAAGAATCTCCTAGAAATTATCTTCCACTGCTGGTGGTACATTTATCATCCATCCAGTACAAATTGTCCATAGAAAACACTTTGACAGCGTGTATCAACATACCTAAGTAATAGATAGGCCATCTGATCAAAATGTTCAAATAACCAATATTTGGCTGTGAAACCTTGCAATAGTCATTGTGCAGTATTCATCATATCTCATTCAGCAGTGCGTACAATTCTAATATCGTACATGCATTATCACCTCAGGACTGCAAATATTTCTTTGAATCATTATTCCAGGAAAATATGATGATAGCAGAACCAAGATGATCCATCTTGTTAAAACTCCTGCTTAGTAAAATGATATAGACTTGTAAATGATGACAAGAGGATGGTTTCATAAATATGGATTGTCACATTGTAGAGTGAAAGGGAGAAAGAGCATTACCTGATATTACTGCACAAATAGGAGACATGTTACAGTTTGGCCTTCACATCGACTCATTAACTTTGTCCCACACTCTGAATACTTAGTACATCGACCCAGAAATTAAACCTTTTAACCCTGTGTCATACTATAATTACTACAGGTATTCCAGTCTCATTATTCCATTGACCAAAGTCTACATTATAATTTGGTGTCACAATGACGTCACATTGTAATGCCACACCAAATTACACCTACTCTATCGACCCAATTTCATGTGCCACCCTCCCCCCCGAATGTGGCTGCCCAAATCCCGTCAACACCGCGAGACATACATGGGAGAGGGCCACATCCAATGGGAAATTGACCATGAGGCCACCAGGATCGACCGTGCGAACAATAAGAGCAGGGACCTGTTTCAGTAGTCTCGTGACATTAGGCCTAGACAGACATCAACAGCGGCACCAACAGTGCAAACAACAGCGGGAAAAGACTAGCAAATATCAGAAGATCAAAGTGGCCAATCTTTTTCATATTTGAAACGATTATAGATTATATGTATCCCCTACTCATGTTAAAGTGTCATTGCTCAATTCCTACGAAAAGTGAGTGAAACTCTGTGTGTCATCGATTGCAATCTTGTGATCTGTCCGTATGGTGTCACAGACGCCATCTAGACATGTCACAAAACTACTGAAACAGGTCCCTGGTTCATATTCAATTTGAACACTCATAAACTTATCAGTAAGCCATACTTGTTAATTGAAGGGGTGTACACCCTAGCTCAAAAGCTAGACTTTAGAGTCTCCTTAGGGCCATTAGAGTATATTTGTGCATTCCAGGGCTCTGTTTTATTTTCTACGCAACGAGAGTTTACATACTTAAGAAGAGGTCGTACGAGGTTTTGGGTTTAATTATCGAAAGTATCGTTGGGAAGGAGAGTTGTAGCCGAAGATCTACGACCTCTCGTTAATTTGTTTTTTTTTATTATTAATCGTCGGGTCGGGAGATCTCGTCCAGAGTCTCCTTCAGCTCTCCTGGCGGGCGACACATCTAGGGGAAATATGTTAATTATGATTTAAATTCAAACTGGAGTTGTTAGATCGAGAATTACTGTGCTATTGTCAGGAAATGAGTGAGGTGCCGCCGCAGCTCCCCCCTGTGCACCCCACCAAGTGTAGTGCTGCACACATGATATCACCACCAGGGGGTCGCTTTATTTCCTGCATGACGAGAGTAAACATCCCAAACAAGAGGTCGTACGAGGTTTTGGGTTTGATTATCGAAAGTATCGTGGGGAAGGAGAGTTGTAGCCGACGATCTATGAGCTCTCAGCCATGGGGGTAGGTGACCCAACCCACATATGCAGCTCTGTGGGCAATGGCCTCACCAACTTGCTTGGAGCCAAGATTGTAGTCCCCACGGATCTCAACTTGGAAACGTGAGACGCATACCTCTCCAGGGAAGGAGGAGCTGCTCGGGTTCATACTACCCGTTTTATCCTACCCCTAATAAAAAAACTCCATAGGCTTAACATTGGGTCACTGTATTCGGTCTGGAGTTCAGAAAAGTGAAAAATATCGCTCTAGTGGGATACACTTGACAAATGACATCATTTGTTAATGTAGAAGTAATTTAGATGGGCGGGGTAGGATAAATTCCAAACCAAACTCGAGTTAGTCGTGTTATTGTTCATTGCACTCCGGCAAGATCGCGTATTACTGCTCTCAGCTTCTAATCTTGCCATCGTGCGATAAACAACATGACTAACTCTTGTTTTGTTTCTCCATATTACTACCTGAGGTTGACACATGATCAGAAGCTATGATTGGTGAATTAAAAAATGGCGCAGAGTATTGATTCAGGCCTTCAAAGATGATTAAAAAATGTCCTGGACCAGCAAAGAGTACATAACAACTAAAGTATGGAGGTATTTTATGTTGGACATTAATGTAAAAGAGTTTAAATAGTAAGAATAATCCTTGAGGGCACAATTGGCGTGATTTCAAAGCCTGCAAAATGTAAACATTCTACATCGATGTAGCTATGATGTCACTGTGACGTTGTCATATAGCAACCTGAATAGCAACCTGAATAGTTGCTATGACACCAGCGGGAAAAGCATTTCAGTTGAAGTTACTAGATAAGGGTGGGCATGGCTTCTTGGAATATTGCAGGTAAAGAAATAACCATGTTTTGTCGATATTTGAAGGTATATAGGAACAGGGAAACCAAGTACCGGTAAAAGGCCAAGGCCTCGGGCAGTAATTTTTGCAAGCCTTACCTCGTAACTTTGACTTTCTTTCACTGGAACATATTTTCCCCCCATTCCAATCTTTTCTTGAAAATAATCTGCGGTTACAATGTACCCGAACCTCAGACAAACCGAAGTTTGATTCGATAATAAAGGCTTATCATCTCGCATACAATAATGTTTAAACATGCGAGCGTACTAGGCAGTTAATTGCGAACAAGTGTTCCTTGCGCCCTTCAAGCTGAGGGAGGGAGGTACTGAACAATACACTTGTAGTTAAATTCTGTATATACCTTTTTGTTATAATTGTTGGTCAAACGTAGTTGATTGCCACGCAGAGTGTCCTGGAAGGATCATTTTCACTTACAATTATTTCCGATGGTTAGAGACATGTTTATATCTAGTGACTTAGATATATGAATTATTTTGTAAAAGTCTATGATTACCGATCTTTTAATTAATCCTTATACACTACTGTGTGTTCCCAAGAAGCATTCTATAGAAGGTAGTACGGATCGGTGTTATATTGAAGGAATCACATATGTTTAGATATGTTCATCAATTAGGGCCTAAGGTATTACCCTGATGATAGCATGATACGTAGAAGATACTATGGTATACTGAGACTATGAGCCTTGCACTGGCGCCCTGCAGGGAGATGGGGCCGTTGCTATTAATTAATGCCACATACCAACCTCACAAACAAGACCACAGTCAGTGTTTCTGAACTCCGAGGCGCCACCATGTAGCGAACCTCGACACTAGAGGCACTGACTTGAAAATATCGTCTGCCCTGTCTGCCACGTCACTTCGGTATGCTGGTCTGATGCAATTTTATCATCGATAATAAGATTTGTAATCCTGCCGAGCTGTGAACCATATGGTATGAGATTTGTATGCAGAAAGTAAATTTGAACTCATGAACTGCAGATGTCAATCCTAAACAAAGAGTTCCGTGTCATGAAATCTCATGGAGGAAGCTTCGAGGCGTCTTGATAAAGTTGCACATCTCCTTTTCTACGGAAGATTTCATACCAATTTCGCATGACTTCAAACATGTAATTAAAAAGAAATATGATTGGAATACGAACTTGTAGGTGTCACAACAATCCTTGAAATGATTTCTATGATTTAATCAAATGTAGATGTAAGAATCATATTTCTATACTCCTATTCACCTTGAGAACCTCCGGTGTAAGAATTCCGGGAAAATGTATATTATGGGATAAATCTTCATATAACAACCTTTGGAATTAATGACTTCCCACCTGAAGTACACATCTCATAACAGCGAGGTATTTGTATACGAGAGACCGTAGAACCTCATTTAAAGAAATTTTTTAATTCATTTGATATTTTGTTGCATATCATGTATAGTCTATAGACCAGAGAACATCACATTGAAGAACGAATGAAACAATGAACGAAACTATCGAAACCTTTATTACGGGGAAACTGTTGAAGGAGGCACACTGCAGAAAAGTTCCATCATACACATATGCATAAACACAAATAAACAGACTTGGAATTTCATTTCATTACAAAGATAGGTCGGGAGGCTGACGCTATCATCCTCACGTACACCCTGAACAGGATACCGTGCTGAGCTAGCCTACCAATTAATTAGTTCTTCTGAAGGATACGTAAACATAGGTCTGATGTTTGATCCCTTATAATGACCTTCAATGAAAACTGCCTCCTGATTTTCCCAAACACCCCTACGACTAAAACCCTCCTACTCCATCCCATTACCCTCCCGCCATCACCTTCTACGCTAGAATGCCCCAACCACCAAAATATAATGAACCAGAAACAAAAAGAGAAAATGATATTAAAGAATAAAGTAGTAACTTCTGCTCCTCCTCCCCACACCTCCAATCTCCTACTTCTCCGACGTCACAGCACTTGCTGGCTACGTCACGCGCGTTCAGGCCAGCCCGCGATGACGCCCACCTAACTTAAAGCAGCCAAGTACCGAAAATATCTCCTGGTAGTCAGCATTTACTTGCCAAACCCATGCTACCCCCACCCCTCCCCAAGTATCGACCCACCCACCCACTCACTCACCCAACCATCCCTGCCCCACCCTGCCATCCTCCCTCCCACTTGCCCTGACCGCCCTCATCCACGAACGCTCGTGGGCGTTCTTCGCCGCTGGCGCGCGCTACTAGGACGCCCCCTGTTAGCGTACGGTGGAACTAGAGAGAAAAGTCGTCTGCTCGCACAGTGGCGCCATAAAAGCGGCGACGGTGCGCTCCTTCGACCATTTGTACTGGAGTCGGCATCGAGGACCTTAGCAGCGTTACCCACCACCACAGGAGTCCAGCCCCGCCAGCGTTACGCCAACTTTTCCTTGGTCTCTGTCTGCATTGCAAGAAAATAGAAATGGAGGTAAGATCTTTTTTTCTATCGTAGGTTTGAAAATATTGTATTCCTTCAGCATTTGCTGGCCGAAAGCATTGTGCATACTGATCCAACAATGGAATGAGGTCTACGTTTCGAACTTACGAACAAATAAAAAAAAGTGTTTCCCAACTTAGTATTCAATCAAATAATTTACGATAGAAACCGTCTCTGCAGAAACCAATCTGCAGACGTTTTATCGTTACCATTGTGCTCGAACGCATGACCAGGAACCTCGAGAAAGTTTTTATCGGTTCCCTTTCTTTAAATCATTAATTCTTATTAGTTATTTCCTATTTGAGATCATCTAAGAAAAAAGCGGTTATGGATATTGTATAAAACCTTGACCAAAGTAGCTTTTATCATTCATGTAAGCTTCCATATTGGTATGGAGTTGAAAAAGAAACTAACGCTGAACGCAAATTTACAGCAGAATGGGAACAGAAATTAGAAAATTACTTTTGCAAAAATAAATTAGTTCCTGTGTTACATTACTGAGGCCGCCTGAGGAATAGGCGTATGTGATAAATAGTGAAATGATCAGTTTGGATTTGGTTTTTGTATTTGCGTAGTGGAAGGTTACTGCGACATATTTCCCTAGGCTTGTGTCTGAAGTCACCTGGAACAATCATGCCTGAAATTGATCAGAAGTGTATATCACCCTGCAATGAACTTCAGATACTCCTTAGGGGCGACAACCCTGCATTAGTGTTGGGAATGCCTCAGGCCTATAGCGGCAATTTTATTGCATAAATGGACAACTCTGTCTAGACCTACAGCATCATACCGCCCGCGAGTTGTGTCATACCCGGTATGGCACTATGATTTATGCATGGTATTGCACGCGCAACGCGCTGAATGAAATCTCCATCATGGATCAACAGAGTGCTACATACATACATTTCGCAGATCTTTAGCAATTACCCTGAAGAAATATGATAAATAGAGATCGTTCTTCATATGTAATATTCTGTAACACATGGACATAGTTGGCTGGAAAACTAGCAGAATCAATTCGATTTGAATCTGCCTACATAAAACTTGGAGCATATGTCTAATTGATATTACATTCCCAAAACAACACGTAACCTTTCATTTCAACTGACAGAAATCCGAAGAAGATAGTTGAACAACAGCTCAGAGCATTCTGATGAAATGTAGTTAGGAATTTAGAGAATAGGTTTTTAGAATACCGGTAAAAATCCATACACAATGGACTGGCTACTGTTAGATCAAGATCTACAGACTGCTAGATCGGCCAGTTCTTGTAGTAAATCTTCAAACGTTTATATAGTTAGACTGTCAATGAAACTTGGTCGCTGTACACCTGTTCAAATCAGGGTTCTCGTATACCATGAGAAGTTCACCGCTTAGCTTCCAATATTTGAATTAAGACCCGTTTATTGTAATACCCTCATAAAAAAACCCGTTTACTTTTAAATCCTCATTCAATGTGAACCAATCACTGTTGAATCTTAGTACAACAAGACCCGCTCATTGCTAAATCCTCACAGAATCAGAGCTGCTCAACAGTCCGAGCTCTTAACACAGGGCTGTTCAAATACGAGTTGGAGAACATAGGAGGAATACGACTCAGATATCGCCAACCTGGCTGCCGTTGGCCTCTGGCTATTTACTTACGAGGGTAGAACTACAGAATTAAGCCTTGGGGTCCGTCTTTCATGTTGAAGCCTTCTTTGTTAGAAGGTCCTTTACACGCCTTAATTTGAAAGCATACTGGCCCGGGAAAAATTCCATCTATTGAATTTCCGCGTACGCCTTAGTGTTAAATTCTTCCACATTCGATGAATTGCATCACATTTCTAGTGATAATTCTAGTGGCATCTATAGAATATATACTGTAGTTTGGCCGTGCCGATCAGCAAGTTAGATTAGACCAACAGAGAGTACATTCACCAACGAAACGAACTATCGTACAAGACAGCCTTATTTTCCCGTGTGAAATCGGTTAAGTCATTTCTTGGAGAGGAAAACGATACGAGGGTTGTTTCATACAGCGGAATGCATATGAAAACTTTCATTTTCTATTTAAACACAATTTTCTTTTATCTCTTTCATAGCTCTAAAGGGAGAGGGTATACATATGGTACAATTGTGACTTGTACGGTCCTGATCGTGAGCGGACGTATGTCCCCAGTGTTCCACTGGATTATATTTCTGTCATGTCTCTTCATATCTCACAAATGATCTCACCATGACACGATCCTGGCCTTTGAACCACCACAACAATGCTACCGGATGTCCAGAATTTCCCAATCACTTGGGAGTTGTGTGTTACTGGTGCCCGGAAGTAGGGATCCCATCTAGGACGGCCATATTGGATTCCACTCATTTCATGGTAATTGCCTTAACACTAGAGAGTAATAACCTGTTATCACATTTCATGAAGGAACTCTTACATCACTAATATGTTTTTGAAAGAATCAGTCCTTTTTAAATCATATTAATTGTCTGTTTTTCCATCTAACATAATCTGGCAGTCATGAAAAAGGTGAAAAGAGATAGTATCTGAAACCAATTGTGATAACTTTTTCGTTCGTACTTCCCTTGCGGGAGACGTTAGAAATTTTTTTGAAGCGGTAGGGGTAAGCCAGCAGCCTAGTCACACCCTCATAGTATCTGAAACCAATTTTCATTATTGTAGGCGGTAGACATTCGCTTTTGGTGGTCAATTATGCAGTTAGGTTTGCATGGGGAGACAGATTCTTAGATAATCTATGTATCTGCAAACCATATATTTTCCTATCGGCAAACCTTACCAGTAGGTACCTTTTACTTTTGAGAAAGGATTATCTTTCCCAAGGAAATAATCTTAAAGTCGAGGATACTTAGAAACGAAAAAGAGGGGTTTGGAAAAAACAATATATTCTACCGTATTGTAAGGACTATTTCAACGGACTTCTAAAGACCTATAAAAACTGTACCTACTGACAAAGGCCTTTCAATGATCTTACATTGTTACATTGGCAAATTAGAATTCACCTTTGAGCCATCAAACTCCCGTTATCCCACTCGTCCCGTATGGGATATTTCAGCACTTACCAAAGGCTACGTCGTCCATGGTGGTCACAATGCAAGCTCAAAGGCATGGGCAGATCAATTAACACAATTTCATAGGAACCTAAAATATGGGCAGCAATTCATCGTATTAGGGAGAAAACTTATCATTCAGGCATGCATTAAGCTAGGCAGACATCTTTGAAAATGAAACCAATCGTGTCAAATACATCCCCAGGATTATACTTTTATAAAATTTATTAGGAAACCAGAAATGTTTACAGGAAACCGAGGATGAGTCTCAGTCTTTGATACTTTATCCATGCAATAAAAAATGCCCTAATGTTTTAGTGAATTTTCTCAACGAATCTTTGTTTATATTAAAATCCTTTATTGGAGTTTGAAGTCTATGGTTTCACTTGTATAGAGGCATCTCCCAACGACGGACATTGCAGCCATTGTGAACGTCAATGGTGCGATGGTTAGTTCGCTTGTGTGTGTGTAAAAAACGCATTAAAGGCCAGTTTACCGCCGGTAAGGCGCGTCAAGCTTGTGGAGCTTGATGACAAACAGCGTCACAAAGGCCGGCTTATTTGTCCCGCTAAGGTTGTTGTTCCCCTCTCGGAAGTTTGCCGGCGCTCGTGCGCAATCACCGAGCTAAAGGGGGACAACTAGGAGCACCTAAAGTGGGTTCGTGTTTGCCCAACCGCTCCCTGCGCGCCGTCCTACGTGGGCGAGTAGCTCGCGAGGTGCTCGGCGGGCGCTGGTTTCAGCCGGCACCACCAGGTAGCGCTGATTCTGAGTATGCGCGCGCCATCCTGAATGGACAATCCAGGTGTCGTGGTTGGGAGCAGAAGTCGGGTGATTTTGTGTGATAAGAGGCGGCTGCTGGGTTTTGTTTGTGAGGTATCTGATATCCGCGTTCATTGCAAAGCGTCGGGTTTCTTTGTCCGACTTAAAATACCACGGGAAAATATGTCGGTAACCTCCGACCGATTCTATTGGACTTTCGATAAAGTCCAGGTCAATGGTGACTGGGCGCGCTTAGACGTGCTGACGGATTTCACTTGAAACAAGGTTTGTTTTTTTCGACAACGATTTCTTTTTCGGGCCCGTCATCAAATTAGTTACTCATAGGAAGGGAACACAAATCGTTTTGAATTTTGATTGCAATAAAAAAAAACTTATAGTAGTATGCAACGTGTTGTTTGTTGTGTACCGCTCTCCGTTTCTTGAAGGCAAATCGATATAACATGGATTAGAATAACGCCATGCTCGTGTTGTCCTCTTAAAGCGGACTTTATGTAAGATGGAAAATACATAAAACAAACGATGGTTTTGTGGACAGGTGACTCTGTAAACCACTCGAGCTTGTTGTTGTAGTTCACTCGCTAAAATGCGCAAACCACTTGAAGGTTTCCGCCGTCTGTCCACAAAACTTCCTACATTACTACGCGTCAACCTCTTGTGGTTTGCGGCCATTGATAATTGTCAATGCCCCTATGTAGAATGCCGACGGCCCTATTCGCCATGGATCCGGGGATAATGTTTTCTAACGGGACCTCTGACAAGATGTAGAATGTATAACATTAACAAAAGATTTGAACTGCCTATCACAGTATCAAGTTCCCCTTTACATCTAGTTCTCCGCTATTTTCAAAGGCCATGTTTCTGATCCGAAAAGAAAGCTATCAGTAATCCTACCAATAGCATTAAATAAGATCCACTATTATGTGACTGACGCCTCAGGCCAATAACAAGAATTCTCGTGTATTCGTATACACGAGGCGGCAAACTCACTTAGCTGATTGGTATTTGCTTTATATGTGAAAATAATCATTGGGAGTAATACTTTTTACTCTGCATATAAATATATGACATCATCTTCACAATAATGAGATATCTTTTAAAGGGATTGAAACTATTTGATAATGGAACACATGCTGAAAACTAGATTTATGAGGATACCGTCTGAATTCATAAGCTTATTTTTATATCGTAAGCCTTTTATCTCGCAGCAGAGAAAAACTAGCTCTTCTAGGAGGGCAAAATAAAAAACCACTATCGGTTAGAATCTAAATGTTATACCTGGATTATAACGACAGATCTTCAGATACTGAATGTAAGATTAACACTTATAAGGAGCGGGATGCATTACTACATTCCTTAGTATAAGCCCGACAATTCATTAATCAAATGTACAGCAGAGTGAAAAGAAAACGCTTCATGCGCACATATTACTTTGTTTTCCTCAAATCAACGTAAAACAAAAGCAAGACTAACTCAGTTTTATATAGATGAAATCAGCTATTTACATTAATCAAATAGCTTTGTTAATAAGTGGTTAAGTGTTAAATGCACTATGTGACTGTTCTGGCATAGCGATGTGACTATCTGCTGTTATAATGCCTCCCTAGGATACGTTTTACATTTATGTATTCCTACTCGGCGCCACTAGAGAGGATGATTCAATTTAGCTTATTTTGCAATAATTCAACGTCATTAATATAATAAGGACGGGTAACTTCATACGTAACAATAGACTGGTCTCAATCTTTGAATCCCATGCCTACCCCTCTACCTACACCACCCCTCCTAGTCTGAGGCTTACACGATTCTGAGTTGGTATTTTTTAGGTTTGTTTTCTTTATTTTCATTATTTTCACAGAAGATCTATTAACTTGTGACTATACAATGTAGTATATGTGACTATCTCAAGTATGTTATGTCATGAGATGATGCCTTGATTTTGATTTGATATTTTGATATAGGATAGTCCGAACTTTGTTGGGTTAATGTAATAACCAGGCACTGTATCTTTGTTATCTACATTCTCATTTTCTGAATCAACATTCTACATAGAAGACTTATTCTGGGAGTCTCAATTTTTTGTGATGGCCAAATTCAAAGACTTAGACACATCTAACTCAACCAATAAATTATCTGCATCATCCGTCAACAGACACAAATAGGGAAATTCTCTGCCAAGGACGTAAGAAAATCAACCAATTAATCAACTCGATGATGAGATCGAGAATTGGGGAAAGCCCCCATTCTTCCTCGTTGGCTTTGGATGCGCAGTTATGTTGTTAACCTAAATTATTCCATATTAGTTTCATCACAACCGGTTTTGTCAGACTTTTTGGAACCAATCAATTGATGAGGAAAACAACCTGGTGGAAAAGGAAATATGACCTTCCCCTAGTTTCAGACCCATGCTGTGGTCTTAGACCACCCTATATGTTAATGAGACATTATGCTCTAGATTTGCTAAATAAACCAAATCGCTGTTCCAGAATATTCTTAGGTACTCCTTATTAAACTACGTTGTCGTTTAAGATCGTTTATAATCTATTCCATTGGTTAATGAGGCTTTCAGTCAAAAAGTATATATCATTGCTTTACCTAATCAGCACCCATAAGATATGCATGTTCTTGTACATGTAATTACTAATTAGACCCAGACCCAGCCACCAGAAGAGTAGAGAAAATCTCCACTTAGTCAGAGATACCACATCCTCTGACAAGAAAGAAGCAAACAATTAGTCGATTCTCTACACTGATAAGAAAAACAGTTGTCGCCACCAATAAAGTTGATTTTGCCATTGAAGAAATGGGTTACATCTCCAAAACATCATCAGTTTAGTAGGAAGTCTGTCTATGAAAACAAACACCGATTTTCAGGGTCACTGATAAACTGTACCGACACTGTGAGGATCTATCAACGACCGATTACTTCGGAATGGATCAGAATCTTTGAGATTCTTGTCGGCCAATAGAATCCCCGCTACAAAATACTTTCAATGCTGAAATGTTCTCCGACTGGTCGGACTGACAAAGGCCAGGGGAGAGGACATGCCACAGGCAGAGGCTCAGGGATGGTCCCATGAGCCCGTGGAGTGATGAAATAGGGGTCATGGTGGCCAGGCATCCTGCAGTGGCAGGCAAAGGCAGTTTGTACTCAGCGTTGGTCGCCAGGGATGCCTGCCACTTGCCAACTGCGTGTATGCTGGCATGGGGGTTTAGTTCTGTCCAGCTATTAAAAAAACATTATGCAATTGTTCCTTTTTTCACAGAGGTGGGATGAGCATATAGAACGTGTCTAGTGTTTAATAATACATGATATATTTTCACCCGGACTTTCACAAAACCCCTTTGCACTACACACTTAACAGATTACGAACTTTACAATATATGCGCTTTCCCAAAATCAGCATGTGTTTCATTCAAAAAGGGCGTCAATTAATCCAGTTCTGTACACTTTTCCTGACAGTATTGGTTGTTACTCAGGAGATTTCTTGACTCAGGCCTTTCCTGACTGTTATGGCTATTATTTGACTAGTCCGAACCTCATGAGACTCAGTATTAGTTTGAGCCTTTGACAAGCTAAAATCTACTTTGTTGTTGCTGAAGCACTCTTATCGACGTAGGCATCCTCTTATAATAATCCCCCGGAGTCAGATGCACATAATGAGGCTTGGTCTTTATCCTTTAAATCCGTATCTTGGTTAATGAGGGGATTTCCTCTTGTTTCATCAGAGGGAGAAATTACATAGATTCATAAGAACTTGGGAGTATAGAGAGAAGGTTGAAACTTTGGTCTTTAATATATATCTCTCTCTTGCTTTGTGTCTACAAAGTTATCATTCTCTCCCCGATACTTTTGTACTCCTTGTCCATGTCGCTTACTCTTACAGCCTCTCTCTCTCTATCTCTCTCTCTCTCTCTCTCTCTCTCTCTCTCTCTCTCTCTCTCTCTCTCTCTCTCTATATATATATATATATATATATATATATATATATATATATATATATGTATACATATATGGCATGAGACATTTAACTACTGCTCCTACCAGCGACCTTCCATCTGTCCCTCTTCCCGCCCTCGTTACCTGTCCCGCCACATTCCTCTCCTCACCTGAACTTTGCACACTCAAAGATGAAAAGCATTCCCCAAGGTGCACGATGGGACGCAGCAATTACGGCAACAATCAATATGGCCAAGCCAATTCGGCACGATAAACAGATAGAGATTAATTAGGCGTGGAGAAATTAGGCCCCCCTCCTAAGAGGATCCTAATAGTATCTATATCTCTTTGGCGTAGTAGGTGATCTGTAAAAGGGGCAATATTGGAAGTCAGCAATATATATTGGACATGCCCAGCTACTAATCACTTCGTTGTATGTCGTTATTCTCATCACCCTTTCATGCGTTTGTTCTGGCGGCAATATATCCTGCTGGTTATCACGACGGTGAAAAATATAGAGAACCCCGTGAAAAGCCATTGAAGAAAGTCTATGATAACCGGCTTAATAGAATTACATCTTTTTATGTTTATGCTGTATTCTTGTCTATGCTGCTACAATAACTCACATTCAACACAATCGGTAACCTTATCTTCAACAAAGCTAGATTTAGGCAGCTTTCTAATGGCCTGCTTGAAATGTAGTGTATATCCACAGGCATATTCTATATTGGGATACAAAAGCATGCAGCCTTTTCCATCGAGATGTCAACTTTGGCTATTTTATAATCAATATGGCAATTATCATCAAGGGAATGCATCCGGCTAAACGTACAGTTACATACTATTTTCTGTTCTCCAGTCGACCTATGAATAATCTGGTGAAGGAAAGAAGTCCCTGTGATGGCAGTGTTAGGTATCTGTGTGATAATGTAGTACATGGCTTGGAGGCTACAGTTTTTGTCCGTATGCTTAATGGTTTTCACATGCACTATGCTGAACCATGCCATCAATAGCAAGTAAATGGGACAACCTATTATCGGGATATACTTATTACTGGATATCTCATTATAAAGGCACTTAATTTACCAAAATCATGGCATGATAAGAGCAAGAACTCATTGTCCGCAGCCATTTGGAATCTGAAGGTTAACACATACTTTTATGTATTCGTATTTGCTGAGGTTGTGGAGAATGGATACCCGTCAAAATGTTCTCACTTCCCTGTAAGGGAGGGCGTTGCACGTTCATTAAAATAACACGGACTGAACATTCCATATGGTAAACCATAATAAAATCTGCAGGATTCAACTGAGCAAATGTTCGAGTGTCACACAAATCCTAGGCCTATAGCTGCCAAGCTTTAAGCGACGAGATTTTTTACTACTACTTGGGTGGCACCTTTGGGATCGCGGGAGTGTCGTGGACATGGGCGGTAATCAGGTAATCCTATCATCAACCCCTTCCAACCACACCTCATTCATAATCCACCCACACAGCAACCACACCTCACCCACATACCTAGCCAAACATCGTCCTCAGCCGCATACTACACTCACCCCACCCAAACCCCGCCCATACACCACTCACCTAACCCAGCCCTCGACAAACCCGACCACACCCCAATCGTATACTACTTACAATCCATCCACACCTCACACGTACCCTGCTCACAGCCCCCTCCCCCCCCCCCCCCCACACACACACATTCCACCCACATCCACCCACATCCACCCACATCCACCCACATCCACCCACATTCCACCCACACCCCACCCACACCCAACACACATTCCGCTCACACCCTTCCCACATTCAACCCACACCCAACACACATTCCGCTCATACCCCTCCCACATTCAACCCACATCCCGCCTAGTTTCCAACCTCCTCCCCCCGACACACACACACACACATATACAGCCTGCCCGACCTCCGTGTCCGCCGCCAGGGTAGGGCAGGTCCGCAGATAACGGCGGTGATGGTCGTAGAGGCTCCCTGGGGACACTTACAGCTACAGTACCACCGTCAATTCGCATAAACTGTAGCCCGGGCGACAACACCCCGCGGCCCGGCTTGCACGGTGTCCTCCTCCCGGCCGCCCACTCACGGCTCAACCGTCACCCCGACCTGTTATAGCCGTGAGAACCTCTCCGAAGTCTGAGAGATCCCTCCTTATCATTCACATACCTTCTTTGCTGTCCCTGCTCAGCTGCCTACATTTTTTAACATTAAAAGAATATTGTATTTATAATGGATCATACTTAATTTTACGAGCTAGATTCCATGTACGTCCAGTTTTTCAGATGACGAGTAGTCAGCATATTTACAATGGGATGCAAGACGTCTCGTTTCTAGATGGATCAATATTCCACGTTAGTATTGAATTGATGATCAGATAAGTTCTGTTACCTTGGGCAATAAGAGATATCAGTTTAATCCGCCTGTTCATTTACCTATTGCCTTTTTCAGGGGATCATTTATGATAGGTCCATTTTTTGTAATTTCAGATTTTCTGATTAAATAACGCGATCGGTGATTATGTCGTGGTATTCGATATGAGTAATGCCACAGTGGGAACAAATGGAAGCAATTATAGATCCACGGAACGACCAGAATTTAATCCTCATTTATTTGGCTCAAAGAAACATGCAATACATTTGACAAAATCAATCCTTAATGTAATCGAATTACATTTTTCAACACATTTGTAAAGAATGTTTTGTATCTTATCTATCATTTCTCTTAATTAGAATATGATATGGGAATGATTTAGATATGCTAAATTGCATTACTTGGGCAACTGGTTCGCCGTAGCTGGGGCCCAACAACAATATAGTCTCCATCCGGGATTTCCATAGCGCCCTACTTGAACGCTTTTTCTCATGTTAACATTTCACTTTTCGTGTCTCTTAATAAATGAATACACGAATAATGTATTATCAATTGGATAGAGCTAAGCTGTGTTTCAGCAATCAACAGAGAGAGTTTTCTCGTATGTCTATTCCTTATGCCAGGAGCCTGAAGGCATTGTGAAAGACAAGCCTAGAAAAAGAACAACACTGATGCAGCTTTTAAAAGTAAAAACTGGAAACATACAGTGGCTTTACACGAGCCGCTCTTTTTTATTTTTTTATTTTGTTATCGGGGAAAACAGGGATTTAAACACCTCAGTGCCTGCCCAACGTCTGTCTATAGAATTTCTGACACTATACGCTATTAAAAAGTAATTAGTGCAGGGATTTTATACATTGATACATCTCGTTGAATTGGGATATGAGGCTACGTATATTTCAACCAGTCTTTTGGGGAATTGATTACTCTATCATCCCGTCTTGTAGAGAGATGGTCTCGCATGCATATTCTAGCATCGCACACTGGGTGGTTTTTCTTTTTGACAAATTTCTTTATTTGTTCATTCGGTTTTCACATATTTGTTCCTATTCTTCCATCAATTACATACCAGATAAAGAGGGTATGCTGTCAGTGAATTAACACTCATTTACATAAAAAACCCTTAGTGTCATTGTGCAGGTCCAGGCATTCGATCCTATCTTAGTCACATTCAGCAGCTTGTACCTTTACCTAGTGTTCTGATTGATCTCCTACCTTTGTAGTCTAACATCATGCGCCCGCGCACTCACCCCATCTCACCGTCTTCCCTCTTCCGCCCTCTCATGTCCCTCACCTGTCGCAACTTTCTTCTTTTGTAAACTTGTTTCCTCAGCCCCATCCCAACCTCCCCCCTTACCCTGCCCCTCTTTGACCACACCCATTCACTGGCCCTCACTTACTCCGGGATCCGCCCCTTCCCCACCCCTATTAGGACCCGCCTTCACTTTGCACCGTCACCACTGTCCAGCAGTGTTCCCAGCTTGGACCTCTCTAAACAGTGCATATCCCAGCCCCCAGCCCCACCCTACCCACCGGGGAGGGGAGAGTGTCAGGTGTCTCGATCCCTAGCTGTGACAGTAAGGTAACCTCAGCGTCCACAGTAGACTAAGGCCTGGGAACTGTCCACTAATCTCTTAATCTACCTCTACACTGGCGTCCACTGTTCCCATCCCCTCTGGCCTCGTCGGCGATCCGGGGACTGATCCCCGGGCCAGAGGAGGCAGATTCCCGCTCCCTCCCCCGGGGAACCCGACCTCTCCGTGCAACGACATCAGGTGGAGAAAGAGCTTATGAGGAGGTAAACATGGCTGAGAAGAAAACATGAAGGATAACTGGTATTGTGGTTTATGAAGCAGTATTCATTTTGTGTTACATGATTATTCGTAATCATTTTTAAATTCATTTCCGACGAGGCAGATATTTCCTACTAGATTCAGGTAGCGGAATGACGGTTGTGTTGAAAGTTAAGTAATTTGTAACCAGCCTGATACCTAGATTCCAACAACATAGCCATAGATACTCCAACAAATGACATAAACAACAACAACGTAAGACATAGCGCAGTGAATGAATAACTAACATTTAGCTGTTAATAAATTAACAAGATGGAATCCACTAAATTAATGTGATAGATAGAAATGTAGCAGTTTGGATCAATTGGGCCATAATACCCATAATGCGACAAGGGAAAATATTAATGGGATACCATGGTATTACGGAGATTAATACTCATGTTAAAACCTTAAAGGCCACAGAGGTTATTTGATTCTTTATTAGAATGGCCAAGAACCATTGAGCAGCCATTGAATATTGTTTAAGCTGCCAAAAACGAATCAATTTCTTTCGCGTTACTTTCGCAGACTATGTTTACCGATGTCTAGTGAGCATTTAGCGCCTGAAGTCTAAACAAGTTCTGTCAGTTGTGCTCACACACTGAACCCTCATGAGGTTTCTCAATACCCAACCAGCGACCACTAACAAAAGCCTTTTAATTACGGTAATCAATTATTTTGCATGAACAAGTATTTTACTGCTTATTCAGTAAAGCATGAGGTATCCACAAATTTCTCATGTAATAGATAAAGAATAGTTGACGGATAGGAAAACCCAAATTGTTGACGTTATAGTTTCACGTTGATGACATTAATGACTTCACTCCACGCGTCATAAGAGGAGAAATCCAAATCACACACACATTTCGTGCAGCCAGAAGGCTGACAGGAGCGATTGAAATGATGTGTAGTTATATATTTCTGGTCGATGGGATTCCCAGTTCGGATCCCATGAGGGTCCGATGAGAATTGGCGGGCGAGGTTTCACAGGTGCTGATCCATCATTCTTATAAGGTAATCAATCCATCTTTGAGTCCATGTAGACCAAGTGGTTAAGGCGCAGCAGGAACTCAATGGATTCTGTCTCCAGGGGACCTGGCGACTTCAATTACCTTTTCCATTTATATCACGGTTTCATTTTGTCCACCTCATTTGTGAGGAGGAAGGCAGTAATTGTAGGAGCATATATAAAGGCCAACATTTCACGATTAACAAATGTTAAGCACCTCAATGGTATAAAACAAAAAGACTCCTCTTATTTTATAAAACGCACAGTTATGCACTCATTGGAACCAGTTAATTCGTGACCATCAGTAAAATATAATTTGACGTCGACTATACTTGTTGTCCGTTCTAAATAAAAGAGGTGAAACCCAGGGGGTAAGCGTTTGTCACTGGCGTTTTAGGGCGATGTTGTTTTCTTGTTATAGCTGAACCATAATGTAACTGTCATTTGTGATTATTCCAAAAGAAGGCAATGCTTGACACATGTATATAATGTCCCTTATCTGCGTTGGGAGTCGATAGATACAGCCACTAGAGCTTTTATAGTAAAGTTGTGTTCATCACAAAATTCCAGACGGAATCGATATTGCCCCAGTAAGCATACACACACGCACGCGCAGAATACTTTATCATTGGTTATTTTCATACGTTTCAAGGGGCCTTCATACAGGTCGACATAAAACTGTTTCTGCAAAAAAGGACACAAAAGCAATCTTTTTGGGACAGAAAGTACAAGAGGCTTCTCAACGAGGATGATGGTAGTTTGAAGCAGGTTTCCATTTGTGACTAATAAAAATGGCGTATTTGACCTTTCCCTGGATGGCACACTCTTTAAAACTGTCCATTAAGAAAAAGAGAGAAGTAGAAGCAAAAACAAGACTAAAATTGCGTAAAAACCCTAACAAAAAATGTGGGTTTTTCTGGAAGGGAACACTGTGTACATGTTGAAGAAAGGATGTTTTATCAGATTCCTTTCAGTAAGTGAAAGTACCTGATGTAGAGTCCCATCGTTATGCTAAGGTCATGGTTTTGGTATTAATCTGATGAGGGAAAATAACGAGAGACAATTATGTATGCCATACGCCTGTGTGTGTGTGTGTGTGTGTGTGTGTGTGTGTGTGTGTGTGTGTGTGTGTGTATATATTTATATTCATTATCCACCTAGTAAATAACGTTTATAGAAAACTCATTGGTAGCGTGTATCTACATACCCAGAGCATAAAAACAGTGCATACCTGAATGAACTATTTTCTCTATTATTATACACCTTCTGGGGGAGTTTTTGGATTTCGCCGCTGTACATGCCCTGTACGCCACATACATACCCCGTACATCACCTAGGTGTCGTACGGATATAAATACGACATGGGTAGGAGCGGGCCGTATGTGTAGGATATGCTACCACAGGTATATGATAATAATACTATATACCTATAGGCGAATGCCTTACTTTTACTGATCAGTAGTAAAATTCCGTTCGTTACTGAGTGACGAAAGAATATCCATTCTCCCTCCGTACCACGTGACCACTCATTCTACTATTTAGTGAGTTCTAGAATGGCAGTATTTCTGATCAAAATATCTCTGAACAGATTCCATTCAGTCAAACTGACTTTGTTTCTATATAATACCAGTACCCCACTTTTCAGGAAGAAGTGGATAATAAATACAATATAGACTGATTTCAGATAAAAATGGCTGTATACTACTCGGTATTGCCTCTGAGCGATATCCTCACATGTGCTCGGATATTGACTCGTTCAGATAGAAGCGTTTGTATGCTCAGAGAGATTGTCGCGTAGTAGTGTCCGAGCGTATGCGAGGATAAAGCATGGGCTCAACTCCGAGGAGCATACAACCGCTTTTATCTGAAATCGGTCAATATTATATATATAGATGCACCGGGTATGTCCATACACTATTTTCCCGTATGCGCCACCAAGAGCATAAATATAAAAGTTTAGAGTCGGGAGAAAGATCTTGTAAAGAATCCTGGCACGACTAAGTAAAATAATGACAGACATCCCCCTCATGTAACATCGACGTTAGGAATTCAGTCTGTATTTATATAGACGTCCTGACCATGCTGTACAATTCACAGAACGAGATGGTAATTTTCCGTTTGTACGGACCGAGGCATTTATGCCGAGTTCCGTACAAACGGTAAATTACCATCGAGTTCTGTGACTTGTACAAGCATGGTTGGACGTTATATATTTACTATATGCCCGAAATTAAAAAAAAAAAATCAATTTCATTTGGTTTAACAACCAATTTTTTAATAAACGTGTATGGCAAGGTGGTCCGTATTTTAGTGTACGGACCAGCGATCCGTACAGTATTTTTACGTCATATGCCAAAACGGTGCGTATTTACAGTATATACGGCATGGGTATATAGTAAGAATGGATATCCATATCACGTGTGTTTCCTCAGGCTACCATAGTTACTGATTTTAAAAGCTTTATTTCAATACTCATATTAGTTTTATTTTCGATTCAAACATGTTTGAATAACCAGTTCCGAGCAAGAAACATCATATCCTTAAATTTTGGAATATTCCTTTGAGTTATAAGATATAATTTGCTTTTGAGTAAATAGTTTTTCTCTGCAGAAAATGCAGATGAAATTTCGTTTTAGTACTCATTAATCACATCGTAAAAATCTATTTTCATT
Source organism: Alentia gelatinosa (assembly GCA_950022655.1). NCBI lineage: Eukaryota > Metazoa > Annelida > Polychaeta > Phyllodocida > Polynoidae > Alentia > Alentia gelatinosa. The sequence continues at coordinate 30,416,039 of OX465584.1, read as the reverse complement.
AATCTCAATTAAACGAAGAAATGGTTTTGATAAATTTTTGCAGGGAACCCAGATGAGAGATTAATTTCCCATCTTCTGATACCATTAGTTTTCATTTTCATCCTTTTTTATTTTTTCTGGTTAGAAATTAACCTGAGACCTGCGCCAGTTTCAGAATATTATGCCCTGCTTTAAATGCCTGTTCAACCTTTTTGTTGACTTTGCAATTCAATATGGGTCGGCAGTCCTTTGCCAGGTATCAGAATCCAGGTAAAGGTGTATTTCATACACTTCATACTTTATTATGTCTTGCTGACATCTGCTGCTAGATATGTTTTTTTCTGTCGGAAAAATCGATGGCTCCACCCCCTCAGAGAAGTATGGGGCCACATCCCCACACATCCCTTTACAAAACAAATGCTTTAACTATCACGTCTTCCTGATATTTATTTGTCTTTCTAAGTTCAATCTGGGAGGATCTCGTGTCCTATATGGTTCATTTACAATTGGCTCAGTGTGGTGATTGAAAAGTGAATTGCTGTTGCTGCGCACGACGAATTCCTCCCAGGGCACAACTGGGTGCCAGGTCACGGAACCTCTCGCGGCAAACGAGAGCGTGTCGCTTTCATGTTGGGGATGCGCTAAAAGTCGTCTGCACTGTTTATGACGGGAGACCGCGTCCATTGATGACGAACCGTCCCTAAACACGGTATACCTGGCCTATTAGGAGAAACTAGAGGGAAATGTCGAACTCTTGTTTTCGACATACGAGCTATCAACAGTGACGTTGTGACTGAGATTACGCAGCAAGGTCACTCAAACTTATCGTTCAATTCTCGTCACTTTTGTGTTGACGGCACTCCCATTAACCAAACAGGCTCGATGTCATGTCCCCGGCGGAGCCCTGCCCTGGATGCGAAGCCTGCCTGTATAAATGTCGTCTGTTGTTTCACTCCAGTGTGAACACAATGAAGCCTTGCGTTCAAGTACATGATGTTGATTAAGGATATAAACCCACCATAATCATGAGGAGATGATTCGCTTCATAAGTATAATGATGATATTCCCAAAAATAAGAAAATTACAACATCAAATGATTAAATGCATATTCAGTATTTTATCAGTGGCCATGACACAGACACTGAGATATTTGAAATGGATATCTTATCCCATTATCACCGGACTGTGGTCTAGAATCGTAACTAATCGTGCTTTTTTTTTCTCGATTTGTTTAGCTATTCATCCCGCGCTTTGTATTGCACTAAAGGCTCATCAAGCCGGGAACACACCAAGCGAGATGCCCAGCGATTTCCGGAATCGCCAATCGCCAACAAAAATTAGCATACATGTGAGGAAATATTTCCTAACAATATCTCGCACAGATTCTTTAGCGTACTTCGAAGAAATAATCATGTAAAATATGAAATGATAGCTCACATACACGCCATTATCTGTTGGCGATTCTCGAAATCGCCGCGTTTCTCGCTTGGTTGGTCCCCGGTTTCAGGTCCATTATATGATTGTGCCTCACAACACCACAAAGTTGATTTAATATGGGAATCTCGATCAAGGAATAACCTTGTCCCTTGACATACCTTCCACGTCTAGGAAGGGGAGCGGTAACGTGGATATCATTTGGTCATATTACAGGTGAGAGTACCTCAAACCATTAGTCTCCATGGATATTTTTCACGTGCAAGAAAGTGTTCGGAAACGATGGCATCATGCTTATCAAAATGTGGTTCACACGACATCAAAGGAATCATCTTTGTTGCCATTTTATACTCCCTCTTCATCACCAACGTTAATTGTCAATTCGATATCAATTCCCGACACCTTACTACCTCACCTGGTGTGTTTTTGTGTGTCTTAATATCTACAAGTGGTCATCAGGTGAGCAAACATGACGCCTCGGTAATACTCCCCGTTCCAACTGTAACCAGGTAGCTCACCCGTCAATATAGTAAACAAGGCTACCATTAGGCAGAATACTGTTTTACTTTCATATCATTGGAGACCGCCTCCACTACCAACAGCCTTCCAGGTGACGCCACAGGGGAGTCATACTCGCCGATTGTAAATTGCAGTTCATATACTAGTCAGATGCAATAGTAATTCATACTGCTGATAATGAACTGGTGAAATCACAAATGCATAGATTAAAGCCACAGGAACGAAAAAAAAATCCAGAGACAACGATGTGGAACACACTATGATAGATAGTACATGAGGTGTGCGGAGTCGGGTTCTGCATCAGGTGAAACGGTGAATCTTAATGTATGAATGGTCGTCTGCCTGTTGTTAGTTTCCACCTGAATACTTTACGCAATAATCTAAACACTTCAATGTATCTTCCATAAGACTGCTGCCGCGGGTGTCAGAAACATGAATCTGTTAAATCATGTATTCCACGAAAATGGGGAAGAAGGATGATATTTTAACAAGAACATGAAATGGTACTCCCTGGTTTTTTTCTACACCTGACTTTTAAATCCAGGTTTAATTAGTTTAATTACACTAACAAGTTTTACCACAATTAGACATTAATTCCAGTCGAATGAATGTAGGGTACCCTAGCATAGCTCGCCATCCCTGCCAGAGTTCAAGGTATTATACAGTTATCCCAACGTATTCCTATTTCATTGTCTTACCAGCACATCGACGTATTTGGTTATACCTTACAACAGATAGTCAACACTAGTTTTATTGAAGTGCTTCCAACTAAATCCATGTCTTCCCACTGTCCCTTACTTTATTTTTAACTGACATGGTTTGGTAAGCTTGATAATTAGATACTGTAGAGTTCTGAATATTGTATATTTCAGAGTAGTACAATGGAATCTATTGAATATATGCAAAGTGCAGCTTAAACACTGAAAGATGTGTTCCCACCTACAGGTTCTGCAAATAGTTATTTACAATGTATGCACATTGAGGTGAACATAGAAATGAAATGTACCGCAGCAGTAGCATAGTGGATTCCCATTTTGTGCCCGTTCTCGAACCAGGGCCCGTTTCATAAACTAAGCACGAGAATTCGACTTGGAAAAACGACATCAGGGACCACCCATAGACAGAGAATATTTGAATATCTTTTGGTATTCTAGAATATCACTATACTGCAATACATTGTAGTTTCTTAATTAGAGTTCCCGGATATCATTTACATAATATTAGCCATACTTTGTTGATGCAGCCTTATAAACTAATCTTTATCGTTATTATCAAAGCCGCACCTTTATGGGAATGGACATTATGTACGAGATGTGTGTGGAGCAGCCTTTGGTAGCCTCTCTGACAGATTTGCCGGAAGGGCTCATCAGACCTAGTCATATCTGCTCCAGCTGGAAACGGTGATGTGTATTCCACCGTGATTTGCTGAGGGCTGCTCTGTCTTTAAGATACAAACTCCACGCTGCTGATCCACGTGGCTGAGCGTGGGGGCTGGGTGTACCAGTCGTGATGAGTTGGTAGCAAAGTTCTCATCAGTCGGACAAAGGGCATTGGTCTATGACTTATATCAATTAAATATATCTCACTGTCTAATATGTCTGAATTCATAGATGATATATGTAAGCATACGTTACCCCTCAAAAGCAAATCTTTGGCAAAGTCGGCGTCTGAACTTGAAAGCCTGTTCTTACAAATCACCATGCAATACGCACACACACGTGCTATGCGCTACATGTACGTATATGGAAAATGAATACCAGAGGGCTAAGAAATTGTTGCAGGAATCGGAGAAATCTGATTAATACACTCTCCATCGCACCACGACGGAATCGTTGAGGTGAGGAGATGGAGTCAGTTGCGATGGGAACACGCTTGTCGATATGTTCACGAGAGCGAGATTTCTTTCACTCTTTCATCGATCCCTCTCTAGCCTGCAATGTGAATCTCCAGACAAAGCAAATATTGACTCGGTGGACTCTCACTATTTATGTTTCTTTGAACTCGGGAAATCCGTTCAGGGGATTCCAGTGACTAGAGGACAGACGGAAAATCTCCGCTGAGATATCTCTCTCCGTGGTCCGGTTCGAACTGCCTAGAGGAGTTGTCCCTCACAGCAAGTAGAAGGATGTGTGTACGGTTTCACAGAACATTGTATTAAGCCGCCAGAAGGGTAAGGGCGATACATTGAAAACAAGACAGTTATTTTCGATATCAACAAAGTCTGGATAAATCAAGTAAATAATATCCGGGAACACTTATTAAGAAACTGCAATGTATTTCAGTATAATGATATTCTAATTGCGGAGTTAGTTCCAGTTGCTGACGTGTTCGGATCTGATTTTTTCCATATGTGGGATTCCTTGATATATGCCGATCTTCGCTGAATTCGTTTTAAGGCCTAGCCTTCTAAACTAATGGTTATCATCAAAGCCGCACCTTTATGGGAATGAACATTATGTACGAGATGTGTGTGAAACAGCCTTTGGTAGCCTCTCTGACAATCGCGTACAGTCATCTTTACTGTACAACAGGGACCATCAATAAATTCTCTTTGGAACTAAATTAATACTGTGCTGAGGGACTCGGCCTGTCACTCTCTGATTCCCGTAATACAAAGCACAACACATTGATTTAGATAAAATTTGAATTATTGAAAAATTACACAAGTACGACAGCAGCAGACATTTTAAGAATTTATCGAACTTGGGAGAATGATGGGGAAATGAAGCACTAGCGACGGAAGCGGGACTTGACTGTCCCGCTTTGCAGCAAACTCTTTTGAAGTGACAAAATCACCACGGATTCAGGCAGGGTGCCCTGTGTCTCACGACAGACCTATTTCCCTTTCTCCAGCATCAGCAACCAGACTTTTTCACCGGTGAGGAATGATCCTGTGTTCCAAGGACTTCCCAGTGTTCAGACCCTCCGCATCAATGAGTGACACCAGTCAAATCTCTCACACAGAGAACGGCTCAAAGTTCTGAGAGTCATTGAGAGGCTATACTCTTCGAGATAAGTTGTTGAAGTATTGCTGGACACCCTGCTTTAGCTTAATTTGGGGTTCATTCATTGAGCCTGACCATTGAGCAGTTGAGACTGGGTTATCAATCCTGATCCAGTGAAACTCAATTATTGAATCAATGGTATTCAGTCTTAGTCGTTGACGGAGGTTATTTCATGATAGGTATGATATAAACATGATCAGATAATTATTTCTACAAGTATGAACTTAAGGTATTGCTTTTTAGAACCTTTATTGGATGATTATATACTAAGTTCTTTTGAATATTAGACTAGGTTCCATTACATATACCATAGGAAATATACTCCTCATGTCTGCTCTGTCTGTACTGCGTCATTCGTCTATATCGTCCTAACCAGATAGCCCCATGTTGTCCGATATATCTGTGCGCTTATTGCACTGTGGTTCTGATAGATGAGTAGAGGGCAGAGGTTACCCCATTCATACTTCACAGCTATTTCGAGAATATGATACTTCTCGTGCAGTATGGAATACAAATGAACTTCTACAATTATGACATCTAAAAGAAAGTCGTCATGTGTAAATAATAGGACCCCAGCTTTAGCTGATTTGTATTCTCCTCACCGTGAGATTGGGGGGATGGTTATGAACGTCCATGATTTCGTATTCTGTGCGTCTTTAAGTTCATCAAACCCATCAAATAGAGAACCCATAAAGCTGAAAAGGAAAAGAAACAGTTTTTCTCAGTAAATAAGATATGACTTTATCATGAACCGAGATCAAACAAAAGAATTTTCTTTTTTCAATTAGTGATATCAATGATGATAACAGATATTGACTGGGGGTACTCAATATCGGCGATGCTTGGTGAATGGTTGTGGGGAATGGCTGTTATTGTCTCCATTCATGATCATGAATGACTAGGTTTTGTATCATGGAGCGGTTCCGGTCTTGGGCATTGCGTTTTTAACATCGGAAATTGACCGAAAGAGACATAGATCACGTGACATTTGCGACGCGAAGTCCCGACAATCATAGTTAGCAAAGGGAACTTCCACCTCTCCGTCTCTGAGGCCCTGGTGGCCATGCAAAGAACTAGGACACCCTCTCTAGGCACTCTCCATACAAAGGCAACAGAAGAATACTTCATGTGGAAACAGCATCTGCCATGTGAACTGCAGATTGGCTATTGAGGGAGGGCTGACATTGGTCATTGTGCTGTCCTCTCTACCTGATCCAGGGTATGCAAATCTCACTCTGTGGTAAGGATCGGTGGCATAGGAGAGGACCTGGGCGATAAACAAGCAGCAGGCTGATATGGACACAAACCTGAGCTCAGGTATGCCGACGTCAGCACCATCGCAGTGACACCTAGCGTCGTCATTTGTACTAAATTGGCGCCATTTGTCTGGCCCGCTTGTGCCTTTGCCACGGCTGATAGCCCGAGCGACAGCAGTAGCGGAAATATGTAGCAGCCTGTGTAAGGCTGTTGTATCACCTAGCAGGACAAATAAATTGATTTTCGTCATATCAACAGCCAAATTACAGGCTCTTTTACGCCTTCGGTCAATGGGGTGGCATTGACAAATATTGCTAGTTGTTGCGTAAAATCTCTGATATAGATTGGCAGTGGAAATATAGCACTCCCACTAAAATCTACACACGTTTGTGGTAAAGTCAGTTTGCCGATCATTAAAAACCGGAAGTACATGTTAGCTTTTGTAATGATTTGGAGTCAGATGGATCCTATTTGCATCTGCTATTGATGCCTTGATCAGTACTACATGGTCTGCATTGTCAGTCACAAAACTATTTATCTGCACTGTATATCCTCATTATTGTGCAAAAATATAAAACACTGATGTTGCCGATTTTTTCTAATGCTGTTATGTTTTCTTTCATTGAATATAATGACGGTGTATATTCGCCTGAATGGGCTTTCTTCCTAGTACATGTGAATGGTGAACAGGACAGAATAAAGAAGAGATAGAGGACACAGGCAGATCTCAAGAGTCAAATATGATAATATCGTTACACTACCATAGTATGAGGAATTATATTGCGGTTTTCTATTATCGCCGATAAACTCTGATCAGATTATGCCTGACCATTTCATTGGATCTGCTTCACTCTGCTCCCTGTATGCGCACTACAGGCCCCATGCAGTTGACTGCCATCAGAACATCGGCAACATCAGCAGTTGCAAAATTCTGCCATGAGAAACACCCGCCCAGATTATTGAAATGGGATGAATCGTGAGAAACAGTCGATGTCTTCTGACCTATAGGGTCGGGTTAGGTTATGCTGCTTTATGCCATATTAAGAGCATTCATTAATTTCTTCTATAAGTTCAAACCGCGTGTACCAATCAAACATTGACTTTCATTTTTCTTCAGCTTTGTCCGAAGCTCTCTATGTGGCCACTCATAAGCAGCCATATATATACCGATATTTCACTAAGACATCACGTAATCTCTTTTGTTCACAATTATACATTCTTTTATGAATCTACAATAGAAATCCATTTAAAGAAAGTTACATATAGTACTGATGGTACGACAATGTATCCTTTCTCCGTGCAACAGAACAACTCGAAAGATCAGACGAAGTTAAAAAGTTGGGGTTTTTCAGACTTTATTACACACAATAATGGCCAACCATTCCAGACGAAATTAATCAAATGTCTTCTTTTCAGTTTCACAAAAGAATTGATTTACGTAAATGAGCTTTAGCCATATAGGTTGATATACTCCATCACCTTATCTCATATGTCAGCTTTGTAGTATTTACTTAATTCAAAGGTCAGCTTATTGGTTCGTCTTCATTCGAGTCAGATTATGTTACTTTATGATAAAGGTCAGGCTTCTTAACGGTTTGTGAAAGTGAATATCCGCTACTCGATGACATATAGGAACCTTCGAAGAATAAGAGATATAGGATGGCTTGGAAGGTGCGTAGGACAAAAGGAAAGTGAAGGACGGGGGGGCATACTTAGAAATATATGATATATGATAGATACAAAAAGACCCATTACCAACTGGGCAAAAACCGTACGGAACATGGCAATAAAACTATACAAATCATTTGATATGTATAGATAAAGCATCGTCAAATCACATTTTGCCATTCACATGAAGAGGATATTGCCTCGCGGACCAGTCCCTCATTGTGCCATGGGTTAAATGATCATGTACGTGATAATGGGCACGTTACAGGTAGGCAAGCAGAGCACGCCTGCGGTCACCTGGTCACCGGTCACACCCACCACCGCCCACCACCAAGTCCGACAAAGGTACCGTCTCTATACGATGCTCGCGCGGGATAGTCATGACACTAATTGCCTCATACATATATGGATTGAGGGTTGTATTATGCAGAAGGGTAAATTACATTGAATCACACGTCCGAGATGAGACTGTGTAACAGTGGAAGAGCAGGCTATCTAAGTAGTATATTTCCTAATTGATGGACAGTAATTTTGGGAACCATTCATTATCTTCCACCCTCAAGGGGTTCTCCAAGGTGTTCATAATTGCGCAGACGCATATGCGCATGGCTGTGATGCAGCATACTAATGGGATGAATGGTGAGTGTGAACCTCCTTGGTATCAGTAAGACCCATTTATCAGTCGTCCTGTTCGGAACAGTAAATCTATGAGAGAATACAAATACGTTCAATGCGGATGTTTGATAATGCAAATTTATAACTTTCAATTAAATTCTGGGAAGTGGAAATTTCGAATTTTGCAAGAGCTGAGAAAGACACCGTATTCGTCACAGAAAGATGAATTAATACACAGGAAATAGTTATTGGGTAATCCCAAATTTAGTTTTCCTTACAAAGGCAGACAGGTATTGACAACAAGATATGACAGAATCAGAACAAAGACCACAGATTCACCATTACCCCTTAGTATTCAGTGATGGTTACGTGCCTTACGCGATAAACATCACGGTAGCGTTTGTCGGAAGTAAATTGTTAAGTAAATTCGGTAGATCGCCTGAATATTGAAGAGGAAGGAACTTAGATTATCTGATGTTTACAAGGCTAGTTTAGTTTATTTACTCTGAAGCATAGTTTGCTTTATCGTAGATCAGGGCTCTGGGAGAGACTTGTGAACAAAGCTCGACCGAAAAGTGTTAAAGAAGAGTCGATCTTGCAGAGGGTGAAGTGATTTATACATCAGTCGTGTGATCTTCCTAAAGCTGTGACATTCCGACTCCATTCCTGAGTACCATTCCATTTATCATAGATGAATATCTTCTGATACTCTTCACGTACTGCCGTCAAAATCTTTCTCCTTCTGATCTACTCAGATGCCAGCAATCAATCTGCCGGTCTGAATCCGCCAAGAACCGCATAGGTTTGAACCTCTTCTCGTCGACCTCTAAAGGTACTCGAAATTGATGCCACGGTAGATTATTGATGACCATTATCTAGATGGCCTCTACATATCTGACATCAAAGGTTGGCTAAGAACATACTTTTTCATCTGTTCCCTGTGTACCTTTGTAGATGAAGGCAGGTATAGTCCTCTGAGCTATGAATCGGTTATTGACATTTGCCTTTCAGGTCGCCTACCTGTTTACCAGACACGTGAACACCGTTTTGCTAACATTAAAGAAGACTCAGTCAAGGTCTTCCCTCAATACCACGGTATTGTGGAGGGGTGACTGAAGAAACATACCTTGTAAATTGGCCATCATTAATACAAAGATGCTTAACACCTGACTTAGGTGCCTTTGTATCCTATCTGTCAAAGGATGAAAGTAAAGGATACTAATTGTAGCCACACCTCAAGTACTACAGTTCAACCGATTCACTTTGAAGAAAAGAAGTAAGTGATTTCTTTAAGGGGAGGGATCGAATCGATAATAGTTGTGTGGTATAAGAAATATTTAGTGCTGCTAAAAGTACTCACCTGCCACAACTCGATAGCCCACACTTCTTAGTAGTATGTTTGTTCGGGCGGATTATGAAGCTGTTATAGGTTAGTTACCATGCCCACCCCTACCCTCAAGCTACCGTCCGTTAATACAGGTCGTCAGTAAGGAAACTAGGATACCACTGTGTATTTCTCGGAAGTAAAAGTACGCAGAACGATCAAAATAGGAAAACATGATAAGGTAATTCTGCATTTCCGGATCAAATGTCGACATATAAGTTGCAGCATCCGGGCATGTCCTGCTCATTTCTGTAATATGATTACCTAGCGGTTGAGAGGTCATCTAATATCGCTCACTTCTGTTATTAATTCACGCGAGATTCTTCCGGCGTTGATGACCTTGATCTGACCTTAGCCCAACACAGCATCCTCTCAGCGTCCCCTGGTATTCCTACAGCGTCGCTAATTTCTGGCGTATCCACCAGGTGTGATCCAGTAGAGGGACCTCAATTAAACACTGGTGGAGAACTCATAGTGACCCTAGGGCGTGTTGGGGTTGAGTGTGTGCCTTCATTAGATGAGGTTACGTGCAGTGTAGTGCCGTTCAACACACAGTACGCGGGACACATGTTTACTAAGAAACGTAATCTGCGCGAGGAAGATTTGTCCGTATTATGATGAGGAGTTAATCAGACATTCCAAACCTGTAGGCGCACTTCATCAAAACATCCTTAAGAATAATGGTCATCTTGCTATACATTGAGCAAAAAGATATAAGGGATTTGACTGAAGAAGTGCATCAAAAAATTCCCAACACCTTCAAGAAGAAGCTACTGTTTTTATTTTATCCTTACTACATTCTGTCAAACCATCTGCATTATAGTAATCAAGAGCATGTATATCTTGTTTTTTTAAACGTAACAACTATATGAAGGTTTATGAAATGAATATGATTTAAAATGATCTGAAAGGTGTTCTTACTTCATTTTCCGGTTTAAATTACCAAACTGTAATTCAGATTTTTCATCGAGCCATATGCTGGAGAATGAGAGCACAACAAGATCCAGCTTAGTTGCAACCAAAGATGACTGGGCACCCGGATATCTGCTTGTGGGCGTTCTTGAGCTGTGGTTAATTGCTTTTCATGCATATATGGCGACGCTAGGGGCTCGGCGGGAACGAGCGAAGATAGCCTGAAAGCCATGTTAATTACACAACTCACTATGTCTACACTGCCGAATAAACTAAAATAGTGTGGCCACCAGGGGGAGACTCTAATAACCAGAAGCTGCCGGTGTAACTTGGACCGGGCCGGGAACTAGCCGAGCGACTCGAGGAATTCTGGGAAGGGCTTGTAACTCTCCCAGACAATATTCCGGAGCTCTACTGCCCTCCGCCGGTGCCGGAAATGGGAAGTAGCCTCACTTCCGGCATGGACACGCTCCCGATATACTTCCCAGCGGAGCATTACGAAGAAAATGAGTGTTGATAGGGAGGGTAATTGAAGACTTATCCTGGTTCTTGTTGCCCTCTGAACCAATCTATTTTACCGCCGTGTGGATTTCAGGATTTTAACCTTGAGGCAAAGGTTCACTTACACTGTAGCAGCGTAATTGGTTATCTTGAACGTTATAGTAATTGAGTCATCTTTGGATCTTTTCGTTGGATCCAGTGATAGGGTTGCCTGACTTGGTCTGCTGATCTTTCATTTACCAACGTGCATTGATGATGTTAACTTCCGAATTCCATCTCTCTTGGAAGAAAGTGTATTGTAGACCTGAATGTAATAGGTCTTCAACTAATACAAACAAAACAACTCGAAAGTAACCCATTTTATTGTGTCATCGAGTAATAAGATTGACCGTTTTACGCGGGGCCTAAACACGGAAGATGTAGGGTTGGGTGCCGAGGTAAAAACCAATGTTGCAACCTGATGTAACTAGATTATGATGACTTTAAATAGCCTTTAAATAACACAATAATCACATTACTACTCACAGAGGCTTTGTTGCGTCAATGTAATTACGACAATGCAATTGACATAATTATCGTAATTATAAAACCACAATAGTATACGTATGGACTCACAATCAACTGGAAATGGTCTGCTGGGAGACGCCACCACAGAGTCGGATCAAGCCCATATTATACTATGATGTCAACAATGATTAGTTGAAACACCTCCCTTTCTGCAAGCTTTTTCTATATTCTGCGTAAATGAATTAACCTTCAATGCCAACACAGTAAGAAAGTTTCAGTTTACGTACGTTTAATTTCCGCGTTTAAATAAGGTCGTCCTAGTTGGCATCATATATACGTGTGCTTTTGTACACAGAGATGCAAGACCGATTGGAGTTATATGTACCCAAATTTATGCCACTGTCCGAATATTCCGATGTCTGTACCTAGGGGAAACCAATGTTTTTTTTATTTCATTTGCCATTTTTCATTCATGGTTTATGGAAAATCAAATTTTACATTTACAATTTTACCGGAGGTACTCCCTCTGGCAAACAATTTAGAACGTCCAGTCTCAAGCTAGGTACCGCGAGTTGGATACCCTCCAGTCGCACAGTGTGAATGAGTCATTACCCTTTCGTCAACTCATCAATGTTCGATTTGCATTCATTGGAAAATTCTAATCAGGAATCTGTAATTCTCTCTCAGTGTTTGCATGTACTAGTCCTCCATTCGTGCTTGCTAAACAGGAGAGAGTCCACAGGGTTTTATTACGACTAAGCATAGGTGTAATTACTAGTGTGATTTGTATCCTTTCTGCAAGTATATATATTCACATTTTGCCGTATACAGGCACGCCTAACTATCTCTACCGTACCCCAGCATCACTCTTCAACGCAGTGTCTTCGGACCAATTAAGCAGCAGGCATCTGCTGGAGATTCAGCCCGCGGCTGCGCACTTAAGAAAGCGGAAGTTCACAGCGGTTGACAGGCTAATGGGAAGGTCAATGCGCGGTTAAGCTTTCCTAAAAGTCTTAAATTAGTAGCCATCAAGAAGATGGCGGTTTACATAAAACCTTGATAAATTCTTTTTTGTCATTATACACTCATTCAGTAAATGTTTAAAGTAATATTTCCTCTGGGATATGCGACGTTTTACTCTTTGGAGATTTGAGACCCAATCCACTCTCCTGCTCCCCAACCCCTCCTCTCCGTCTTTCTCATTCACGTCGCAATGATTCCTCATACACCTACCAAGTGTATGTCACTGTTACTCACGAAATGGTAGTGTATCATTGCCTTCATTGCCCATCCTTTTACTATTCCGTTATCAATGGTATTACTACATACGACCTAGGGCTGATTATCAATGCCCCTCCTCTACATTATATAGACAATAATAAATGGTTTTATAAACAGTTAGAATTCCATTATTCCTTGAAATAGCCACTATACACAACGTTTATTCACCTCAAAGACACCAGCTACCTTCAACTAGACACTCAGAGTAAAAATGCCAGGAATCAAGGTCACAGTTCCTAAGTTGGACACACTGGGTGACGTCTTTAAGCCTGTGATCACCAATAATCAGCAAAAGACTGCTGTCAATTCTCCCAGGACCAGGCCGACGATCACGATAGTGCTGTTGGCTAGATGGAACAGACCCTTACCATGGCTATAGTTATTTGACAGTTTATGAATAATGGGTATTGGGGTAACAATATTAGTTCATTTTCGCAATGCAATCTTCTTTTTATGCGCTCTATTATTCTGTATGCGCCGCCTTTTGGAGCCCGGTTTGCAGCCCGGAGCATACAGCATATCCATATGCTCGATGTATGAATATTTATACGCTGCCCATGTGTTTTCTATGTACACTATGTATTTGATGGATGATAAAATGGGTGTGGCTTGAGGAAATGATAGTCAGCTCCATCCCGATATCCGACATTAGCCAGGGAACATACACAATCTGTGTGGTGAGGCCAGCAGTACTAAAACATGAGGAGATGGATCTCAGAGCTGAGAAGCAGCTCAAGGAGCATCCTGCACATTGTGGAGAGTCAACAGGGAAATTTCAATTGAGAATATCGTATCAATCCGAAACTGCCTCCAGTTAGCTCTTTGAGCCAGCCTCTCCAATAAAGTCCCTAGTGACAGTCCTGCAATAAAAGTGTCTGTCTGAGTGGCATGAGACGTGGTAAACATCAGAGAGGGTGGCCTGTGATGTCAGCACTTTCCTTATTTTACAGACACTTCTTTTACACATGGAAAGCTTGTCTTCACATTCCTTTCATCATTTCACAAGGTGTTAATTACTAAGAATCAATTACCAAGAATCGTATAAAGCGATACTAAGTTCATAGCATTCATATCTATTTGGAATATCACGCCTTAATGAACTGGTTTATATAACGTGCTGAGTTATTTTCCTGTTCCCTCTTTTATGTTATACTACACAATATTGTATAGACAAGGTCACTCCTCCTGTTCGGGGCTGAGTGGTTGGGTGGATAGCAAAGCCCAAGTTCCTGAGTGAACAATATCCTATGCGATATTTAACTATGCAGAAACAGTTCCTTGTTAAACCACAATGTCTGAGTCAAGCTGGATTGGCTGATATTTTCACCAGTTGGCTCCATAATAAGTGGCAGTCGCCTCTGAATCCATACTCCACCACAATGAACTCCAGGACAATGGAACTTCGTCCTGTGTAAAATCACCGAGTATTGTCTTGTGTCTTTTTATCAGTTGACATAAATCCTACTCCATGTTTCGGTACAGTGCGCATGCGCTACAACATGGGAAAGGTTTCAGCGTCCCCTCACGTCACGTGATCGGAGGGACGTAAACGTGCATTATACATGCGCGCGGGTATCTGTCCGGATAATTCGCAATAAACCAACCTCGTTCCCGCTCCCAGCGTCCTGCTACACACCTCCCTCATTGGTGCTACAGCAGACGACTTTGAGATGAGGTTTGGAGCTGGACTGCTACTTAAGTATGCAATTATACCTCCCGACAGGGGACGCCGTGACGAATTGTCATCACCTTTGTTAATGACGTCACCGATGACGTCACAAAAGGGGATGTCCATGTCTTCGAAGTGCTGTTAATTTATGGCTGGCTTTGCTTTAAGAGTGTGAGGCGAATAAGTATTAAAAAGGTTGTTTCTTTGATTGCATCTTTACTGTACTGAATGTCAGTTAATAAGATCATATTTTGGTTGTTTTTTCCCCTTTTTTATTAAAAACTTCAGCAATTAGATATACGGCGCCAAAGGCACGCTGCTTGCAGCCTTCAACAGAATTCAACATACTTCACCAATTCACGTGGTTATACGGTTTGGGTTATATACACTGCCCAAACAATCCTGTATAAACTTGTACAAGTAATCTTATGGCTATTTGTTACATCTCAAATATTGCTGACAAGCGTAGTATACAACTCCATTTTCTATGATTTGTTCTGTCTTCATGAAGAATGACGAAAAAGACTAGACTAGAAGAATGACGAAAAAGACTAGATATATTGATTGATTTGAGGTTACATCGTTCCTATTCCATCTATAGTTTATATCTGAATATCCGCCCTTCGGATACAGGCTAGTGGCAGGAAACTCTTTAATGGATCTAATCTAAGTTGGTAAAAATCATGGCGTGTTTTTAGCTCTACGGACAACGGTGAATGTCCTTGAGATTAAATTATGAAAGTGGAATAACAGTTTTACAGGCTAATGTACTCTACATATGTATGATATTTATCTGTTTCTGATACTAGTGGGTTTATCCTTCGCGTAGTTGGTACGAAGTAATATTCAAGCGTGAGTGCGGATATTGCGTAAAGTCAACTCCAAGGATGAACACAGTAGTATCAGAAACAGGTTGGTATTGTATTTATTGTTCAGCATTGCAAATTTCAGTTATTGAAGGAGAGACCTTCCCACGCACTACTTTACTTGCTAGGTGGTGTTTCACAGATCTTTACATGTCCCCTCCTAGGAGGACACGGAGGACTGTATATTAATCCTGTAGATATGAGGCAAGCCCGTACTACAGCTTGTGTCAGATGAATAATAAGTAAATGTATCCTTTCAGAACCACGTCTTAGTATCATGGAACCGTCCATACACAAAAGGCAATTCGAGAGCGTTCGCAATATAATGAAAATTTGATCTGAAACATGGACACAAAATATCTCCTACACATGACGTAAAACATTATCAATATACCTGCCTCTGATTAAAACACGGCTTGGAAAGTATGGAAATTAAATCTCGAAACCGTTCTTCGCAAGATGTCAAGGTTATGTCAAGGTTGTTCATTATTTGGAAGGTTATCGACTCTGCCATCTCGCTACATGAGCGAACTTCAACAGGCCTAGACAAAGAACGTAGGTACAGTTGTCCTGATACAGGACAGTCCCACGAACTACCTATAAAGTTTATTGAACTTCATGTAAGGTCACGCAGTTGAAGAAACGTACTAAGCATTCTGATTGAGGAAAGCACTGAGAGCATTGAACCCCACTTAGAGAATTATTTTAGAAGTCCTTAAAATCTCAATATTTGGACTTATTTTATATGCAGAGCGATCAATTCACTTATTCATAGACATGAGCCATCCCTAGAGTATGTAAGCAAAATCCCAGAAAGATGTGACTCCTCGCGTACGTTCTTTAAGGATGGCCCCAAATGTAAAAGGTACCTGTTCTATCCACTGAGTTTTCCACGAATATGGTATGAGCAGCTCTAGCACTGAGCATTTCACAAGCACTTTCTAAAACAGACTGAGTAGGTTCTTTATCCACGCAGTCTGTACTGCTTTCCCTGAATACATCATTTACTAGAGTGAACACCGTTCTCGGATTCAGTTCTTGTATTACATGAACACCACACAACGCCGCAATAAACTTATTTTCACAGGAAGATGAAAGGATACAGATGAGGTCTTATATTTAACGGCACTAAAGCTAGAAGTGAATTGTACGCTGACTGTTAGATACTGATGCACTGCAACATCAATCGCTCGGGAAAGACCGATGTGATATATGAATAGTAAGCCTTTGACTAATTAGATAGAAACATTTATAGAAAAAACCCAAAAGGGTTCGCTTACGGCAAGATAAGGCACACTGTGTTCACTACACACAAACCTTTCCATGAATATTTATTTCTCTGATGGTGTGCAATACAATCCTAAGTTATGAAAGGGTGCACACATTGCTGTTGAGTTGTTCTGCCTGCAAGTTTTAATGACCAATCACAATTGCGGAAGACGTATGGGAATCACAGATGCTTAATCATTATTATTTCATATGTCTAATATATCCAAAGAAACGAGTTAAAATTCCATTGTTGCGAGTTCATATGAATATGGGCTGTGTTATAGGATATGACGTTTTACCTAATGGACTTTAGTTATTGGTATATGGGTACAGTAACCACCCCTCGTATACATTTCTTGTCTCGTTATTGCATGGATGATCATCAATATTCACTCAAGCAAAGAGATCTATAAGTTCCGGTGTATGTCATTGAGCGCGGTCCGGAATACAACAGTACGTGGTTCCATTAGCTAGGAATTAATCCCAGGGTATGCAGCATATTGCATTAAGAGGAGATAATGAGGTAATCCTGGTGGGATTTAAGCTTTTCCAGAGTGAACAATATCTGAAGGTTTTCCTTGGGGAAAGTAAGTCAGTTCGAGAAGATCTTATATGTGTAGATTTATTCGATACCGGGATCTTGCTGCACTATTTTCTCGTCGCATTAAATTCACACACCCTTCACTGCTCTCCGATAAATGAAATTGCTTGAATGGGTTTCCGAATAACCCATGGCTCCCTTGCAATCCACACATTTGTATCACCATTTAGAAATTGAACACATATTATATCATCCGTACTCATCCTATATGTATGATAACGACGACTCATTTCCATCTCTCTGTAACACTCGAATAGTAAAAGCTTAATGCCTCAACCCGTACGCAAAATCACACTCCTTTAAAATATATCTCTTGTTCGAAGAGAATACCATATAATTTGGTACAGTTATGTTTTATATATATATCTATATCCCATTGTAGCAAACTTATATCATGAATTACTTATAACGATCATAATATTACTTAATAATAATATGAATATTTCAAGAACATTAATAGACATATCATGAATAGGAATAATGCCTAACAGTATGTTAGAATACCCGCTAATTTCGGTTGTTTTTGTGTGTTTCAGATGAACCGTGGCCTCCTGTTTAGTATGTTGCTGGTCGTTCTTGTGGCCCTGATCCACACAGCCTCCTCCCTGCCTCCAGACTTCTTCAGAAATGGGTTAGTACACGGCAGCCGGCGGTCGGCGCCCCCATCCACACACAGCTCCTGGTGGAGAAACCCCTGGGCCCACAACAGGCAACATAGCAACGGAAAGTATGTCTGGGTCACAATGAGACAGCCCCAGAATCTCCCTCCGTCCCTCCCACCATCACCTCTCCCCTCCATACCTTCCTCCACCACCCCACAGCACTGACCCCCTACTCCACCCACAGCTTGGCCTGACTTTTGATAGTTAGCATGGAGAGCAACTTACCATCAGCTCAAGATGCTTCGTTGCAATCTGGTTGATATGGTGGTTCCTAAAGCCTTTTCTAATTACCATAACTGAAGTTAACAGTTATATTCCTGGAAAAGAGTTAACAGCAACCGTTTACCACAAACTCACGGTCAGGCTGATATATGAAAGTAGAATCTTAACCTTAAATAGATAGAAGGAATTGCTACCTATGAGTACCATTTAAGGCCCAACGGTAGCTTTAACGATTCCTTCTTTCATTGCTTGATATGATGATGGTAACATTAACTCCTTCTTACAAAAGAAAGTTTTAAATCAATCATAGCATAGGGCTAACCTGATGTGTAAATTTCAGTCAAAGCCATCTTGCACAGCTACCCTTCTTAGATGCTTTATTGTTCCCGAGATGGTAGATATTTAACCATTGTTTACTAAATCGTAGTCCCTTATTAGAGAGGATTTCTATATCAAATAAATCTATTTATGATACCTAACTTATGAATCACGATTACAATCCTACTGTTCAGCCTTGTCTTACAAAATATTATCGATTAGAAAGTGGGTTGGCTAGAAACCCACCTGTATGAAAAATAACGCCATATAGTGATACCGTAGGCTTAAAAGTCTGCTGAGACTAACTCTCAAAAGGTAAGGCCTATACCCAGACATCATCCCGTACACCACAGATATTCACTTCCCTTTTTATCTCACTTAACTCCCCTCACTGCATGATGGGGAAAGGTCCATATAAAATACAGATATCAGGAAAATATGGCCTATTTGCGTTAATGATGACACGCTACCAATGGCTTTTTCAAGGCATTTCCCCTCAGATGACTTAAATCACTATCACTTCAGATAGACACAATACATGTGTATAGATAGGACTAGCTAGTAAAAGTCCTGTGTAACATCAGTAAGCATTAATCTAAAGAACATCCGATTGTAGTATCACAGAGAAAACAATGGAGAGGTATTATCGTCTGATGCTGCATTGCAGTCTAGTCTAATACCAACCTCCTATGACTGATGTATGTCAAACGGTCCTGCATTTTTTACCAGCCACTATTTCCTGTTCCTTTAGAACAGTGGACGGTAGCGAATGAAACCGTTACGTATGCTGCCTTTCCTATACGCACAACCATGCCGTACCAAAAACACACATACCATAACCATTTTACATGTCAGAATGATGCACGATATTATAGAGGAAACCCATGAAAGTTAAGGGTCTGAGCTCGTATCCCATCGAGTTTGAATCACGTAGTAATTCACAAGGCGAAGCCGCGTGAATTGCTATGTGATTCAAATGAGATGGGATCGAGCTCTGACCTTAAACTTGAATGGGTTTCTGAATTTATCTCACCCTAAATATTGACTAATGGGCTAACTTTGTGACATTATCCCCCATTGGATATATTTCCTAAATATCTAATGGGTGTTAGATACGAGTTTTCAATGTTAAGTCTATGGAGAACAAATATCTGGGGTGATATAATTCGCACATACGGCTTGCAGATATTGTATCTTCATATAATTTCCTATGTATTGATTATTGTTCTCTATACAGATATTATATAAATAGGACTCACCATATTATGTATCTTTGATTATTCGATATATATATGTGGTTAATTCTCACTCCTAAATCAGCATAGCTGTTGTTTACATGATGTCTTGCACGGGCATGACCTCGGTATTTTACATTACACTTAGCCATAGACTTAAAAACAAATCCTAGTTCCTGAACTCAATACTATAACATGGTAAGCGACGTGATCTGCTCTAGCGACTGCTCAAAAAAAAAAAAAAAAAAAAAAAAAATTGCCAGCGTATCGCACACCTCCATGAGGAAGAGATACGTAGGACGAAAGGGAACGATTTTTCCAAACAAAAAATCAATACTATAACATATTTATGATCAAGGCGGATATTGTTGCATTGTTGTGTACCGGGGATGTCATTTATTATTTCAAGGTTTATTTATTTCTCCAGCAGGTGCTGAAATTAGGGGTTGATCGGCTTTGTGTAAAACACATGTAGCCGTGTCGATATTCTCCTGGTGGTTATTTTATGTGTAACATTACCGACTACAATTACTTCCAAAGTAACGTCATTATTCTAAAAGGCAAAACGTGAGGCCTTTATCGAGGATTTACAATAAGGAAGTTCATTATATACAACTATTACATCCTTGGTTCCTAGGTATGCACTCTTTACACAAAGTTTGATATGTTATCCATGGTAGAAATATAGGATCCGAATAGGAGAGGGACTTCGCAGATATTCCTTTTTGATTTCTTCTCCTGGTTCACCTTCAAAATCTCATTGAATTTTTCATTTCCCCTCTGGCAAGGTGCCAGATTAGGAGGAATCCAAGCTTAATTTGCCTCCTGGCTTCCTTCTTGGTCGTCCTGTCTGCTCTAAAGTTAAATTAAGTTTCCCTTCCCACTTAGTTCAATAATTGATTTAGTGTTATTAGGCTCCAATACCGTTAAATCTGAGAAGAAATAATGTCCGCCCATCTGACATGCCATGTCTACAGGTGACTGTCACGTGGGGTATGATTTTATGTACCTCCAGGGGAAACCCTATCATAAGGGCTGTGCCAAAATAATGTGAGTCTTTCGGTGCGTACATATATAGGTGGCAGCACTATTAACTAAGTACATTTTCAACAGCCAAGAGTGTTAGTATTCTGACCGAACGTAATGTGTCATAGAAATTGCTAGTAAAAGAAACTCATGAACGAAATAGGAAATAAGTAAAAAAGTTTCACTAACACTTTTGAAATTTCATGAAGTATGTCTATGATCTTTTTATCTATACAGATGAAATAAGTATGATGGAGATCTGACAATCTGGCTAAAGGTCTTTCAAGGGTTCAAATGGGACGTTATGAAATTCAGCCAATGTTTAATCATTTCTTTCAGACATAACTTTGCTTTGTGCTTGTGCCGTTTATGGGACAGCAATCAATGCATGACCTTAAACATGTATCAACTGCGCATGTGTCTGATGCAGTCCTAAGGTCCATAGATGAGAAGAAAAAAATCAAATTAAACTTGTGTTTTCATAAAGAGTCTTCAGAAAAATATTGTGGTCTTCCATTTAAGTCAAACACTGCTTCTTCAGTTTTGAATGCTGCTAAAGCAACATAAATGTTTTATATCTACGTTCCCGTTTAATACATGAAGAAACTCTCCTTATACTCTATCAAAGGAGTTATGTTCAGAATGTCCAGATGAACCTCGTGCGATTGATAATAGAGGTAGGACAGGCCTATGAACGATGTGGATCACATCTAAAAAAAATTTGAATACACTCATAATAGATAGGTGATGCTAGGCTACACAGTGTTTGACTAAAATAATATCCCGAGCGTACCGGGAGCTCAGTGGACGCCAGTCCCTAGGCTACCAGCATCAGAAAGGACACCTATTGAGATGTCCTTCCAAAAGGAGAGTTTTCAGGATCTAGATCAGGACAATGACAGATTTATTTAACCCTTTAAGGACGGCAGAATTCAAAGGTTCATTATGTAATAAGATACGTCACCATTAATATTCTTATCTCCACTTTTTAGAAATTGAATACATCATATTAGACCTACATTCTGTGCAAATTTCAAGTTTATTGATAAATTATTTCCTTCTTAAAAACAATTTTATAAATATCCTGTAAATGATGCCTTGAGGCATCATCCGCCCCCTGCCGGATGATGCCTTGAGGCACCATCCGCCCTCAGCCGGGTGATGCTTTAAGGCATCATCCGCCCTTAAAGGGTTAACAGACTGAAATGACTTTTCAAGTCTCCCTCCTTCCCCCTCTACTTTGAAAGGACAATCCATGTTTAGCCTAGTAAACGAAGACCGCCCTCTTACAGTGCTAGGATTATCATATGGCAGTCTTAGGAGAATCTTTCCAGATATTAAACGGAATAGGTCCATTGAATGCATTGCATTCAAGCATTGAATCTTGACTAGAACTTTGAGAATCTAAATACTGCATTTATAAACATGTCATCTATGACAACGAAGGATAAGAACATCTCTTCATTTTATAAGATAATCTCATACGGGCTTAGAATATGGGAAAGGTAACCTTATATAGGTGATGGACATAGAAAGTAAGTCATAGGCACTGTTGTGCATTTCCAGCGCCTTCGTCACTACCTTAAAACTCCCCGGTCACAACAAACGTCTGTGGCTATTGCATGCAAATTGTGATAAAAACATAATCGTTGAAAAAATGTAATTACTGAGAAGAAATCTAATCGTTGCCTTCATTTTTGTGTCTCCTTTACAGGAGAGGCGATCTCCTCCCACACAAGCGCAGCTCGGTGGAAGGTGACTTGATATCCGCTGCCTGCACGTTCTGCAGCTCCTTTTCTGCAAACTTTGATTTCGAGTGCAAGCAGAATATCGGCAACCGGCGGCGCGACTGCGTTCTGGCCTACTTTGAGCAAGTCGAGAGCATCCTCTCCAAGCGTGGCTGGAAGTGAGCAACTCAGGCCCATGTTGGTCCGGGCTTGTGAGCATATTCATGAGCTCACCGCTGACTGACGAAGGCACCATCCCTGTTACTGTGATCTTACGTAAGACTGCCGCTACCACCGCCACCGCCACCACTACATGTGCAGGTGTCTTAGAGGATAACAGAGGGGGAAGATACAGACATGCACCAAACTACTATCCTCTGATTTCTGTCATACCACCTCAGTCTATTCGCAATTGAATGACCTGGTTATAGCGAGATTCTTTCTGATGGCTCAGTGGTGATGATAAAGATGATAATGATGAACTTGTTGACTTCAGAATTCCAGAAAATGTTCCCAAAGTTACATCCTACCACCCGCCAGCCCGTCAGTCCGGCAGAATGGACACCGCAGCATTGTGGCATCGCCTCCCGCGACACCAACTGTAGGCTGTTTACTCTACAACCATGTTGTTTATAGACATTCGTTACCAAACTAGATCGTCGTGGTCGATTTCTTGATTCACACCCATGAACCTCAACAACACACATGGAAATGACTTTCACGGAAGTCTGGCTCAGGTTTTTAGTTATCTATTCCCCAAACGACACCGGTGCCGTATTGAGGTCACGAGGAGCATGGTGGCTCTTATTTGCAAGCAGGGCTGTTTTGTTCGAGGCATGCTGCTTACTGACTTGGAAGTTGTGCCTGTGTTAAAGATGTTGTGTAGTTCATGGTGTCATCTATCATTATGTAAAGTGGGACAACATGAAACCAGTAACATATAAATGTACAGTCTGTAGAAAAAAAACAGAACATCCACGCCACCCTGCACTTTGGAAAGACGTAAATTGAAAATTTCACCATGTCGTGTGGGCAGAGACCAAGACAAAATAAAGTTTTATTTTTAATTGCTTGCAGAATGTTCTTTATATTATCTTGCTTTTCTTGGAGTATATATCCACTGGAAATTGAATATGAGCTAAGATAGTGACGGTAAGGGTTCGATGATTTGGGATTTCAGAAGAGGCATCTATTGAAATTTCTGAAAAATAAATATTTGAAAACTAAAGATAATTCATTGGTATTTCCATAGTTCGTCATTTATGAACAGGACCATTCCTTATTCAACAATTTCAATAAGGAAACAGCATCATATTGATTTGCTCACTAGATTTTGAAATAGAATCTAAGTTATTTCCAATCTCATTCCAAGATTTACTACTAAGAATAGCGGACAAATCAAAACAATAAATTAAGACAACCTATGATGATGAATCATATCATGCTTTTATTGCCACACTTTCTGAACCATCATGAACAAAAGATGAAGAAGGAAGTTGCTGAAGTATAGTCGAAAATAGACTTTCAGACAATACATGAAATCACCTGAAATTATTATCCTAAAACTGTCTCTTTAAATAACCGTAGATTTCACTATTGAAGGAAATAATCTTTAAACAGTATGAGAGGTATATAATCACAACGTTATCAATCAAACATTCATAATTTGCCATAAACATTGCTATCACTAGAGATACTGTAAGAGAAAATTCTAGACTTAGATAGACTGGAGAAAGTCGTCAAAACTAATTTCCGAAACTATTTTCTCATATGATGAATAAACGATAATGTTTTCGGAAGAACACCAATGCAATTTGGCACCATGAAGGAATTGACAGTGAAGGAAAAGCCCTCGTGCCTTACGAACCCCGCTCACATCCCTCAACAATTTATTGGCAGATAATGAAACGAATTGATCGATAGTATTTTCGCAGAGTGTGCAAACACACAAAGAGAAAATATATAAGGGTTTTCACACTCGTAGGCAAACTATGGAAGGTCTGCAAACTGGACTTAAAATTGCAGTTCTAGAGATCCGGAGGTCAAAGTTTACGACGTGTCTACAAGATCAAAGAATAATTCTAATTGATAGAACAGTTCAAAAAGAGAGAGTGCTAAGCATGGTTCGAAAATAAGTGTACAGCGGAGAATTGACCTCCGACATAGGCAAAGGAAGAAGGACAGAATGCCGCGGCAATGGCGTCTTTCAATTATCAAACGAGAGCACTGCTACTTAAGCCAAAGCTAGAACATGCCAGGGTATGGATTGCTGCTTGTGTCTCTTGTTGGACGACAGAAAAAAGACACAAATTAGTATTAGAATGTGACATAATGTAGCTCAAGAGATTCTGACCTTAAAAAAGAAATAGATTTCAATACCCGAAAAGAAATGTTATTCAAGATCTTCAAATCTATGAGTAACTGGAGGCAGTACGTACTAATGAACTATAGCTCAGCTTAATTCCATCATCGCCACTACGCATCGCACTGAAACAACAAAAGCGATATAAGACCTATACGCTCAAGTTAACATTTGGCGAGTGAAGTACTTCATCCCACTCAGCGGAAGGGTCTTGTTGGGTATCTTATTTAATTTGTGTACATTATCTTGTATCACTTATCTAAGACCACTGAGCTGTAAGGTATCCTTAACATAGCTGAATGTCTCATGGGTGATTTCAATAATCACCACCTGAATACTGCCCACGCTGAGAACCTAAATGATATCATAAAAAAAACTTAAACTGTAAGTGACTGAGAAACTAGTGCACTAGTCCCTACAGTGGCACCTGCAAAGATAACATTTTTACCGACCAACCCAAAGTAACAATGAGCGATACGATAAATTACCTCTCCAGCGACCACCTGTCAGTATCCTGCGATCATAGAAAAGGCAAAAAGCGGTAATGAACCCTGTACATTTACCGGCAGTGACTGTAGGCTCTATGATCTTGAGTCACTTCGAGACTGGCTGATCATGGGGATAGGGATTCTTACTGGCAGCTTACTTCCCCTGAAGACATGTGGTAGTTCATAGAAAGAGAAGTAACAGATTTCCTCGATGTCACACGCCCCGTTAAACCTGGTCGATAAATAAAAAGGCGATATCATCAAATATATTGTGGAGAGAGAATAAAATGTTAAGAAATGGAAGCGTAAAGGCCACTAAAGGAGTGTTCATTATTATCAAATTAGACAAAACGCGGAATGAAATTCTTGGGCGAATTGAAAGGCCTGATAGACCCTAAATTGCTGTCTCGTCGACCCTCATAAATGTTTAGAAGGGTCAAGTAAATAGGTCCAGAAAATTCGCCGGCAAACATTTATATTCATTCTTTGTGACAATAGGTCAGAGCTAAGCGAAAGGTATTGATCCACATGCAAGAATCACATATCTGAGATCGAACTAGTCTTAACAGTCATTCCAAGCCCATTAGGGTCTCAATAGAAAATGTCTCAGACCTAGCGGATGCTATAAATGTAAACATACCGTCAGGAATACAAAATATTAGAGCGCGTGACCTAAAGGATGCTCTATCCCTCTTGATCCCGTAACTAGTGCACCTAAATAGTTTGATAGCGGTAAATACCATCTATATGTAGCGCCGTGCGACTGTAACCCCTATACAGAAAAGTGGTAATGTCGAGAATCCTACCAACTGGAGGCCAATTTCAATTCTGCCAGTGCATTCGGAAATGGCAGAACGTCTAATGCATGCCCACCTTAGCAGGGTGATCAATGTAGAAGCCCTCATAAACTCCATTCAATATGGTTAGCAGCCTGGTAAAGACACCCTTGATGCTATTATCAGCTTTGTTAACGACCTGGGTGCTGTTGAATAATCCAGGATATGTCCCAGAAATGATCCTCGGACCGTCCTCGGGGAAATGTCGTTGCATAAACCTTTAAATCATACAGTCAGGACGAGTGAAGTATAGGATCAGATTTGGGTAGATAAAGGTGGGACTTCTCCCCCAAAATGTCCTAACTCGTCCAAACTTGTCCTCCGAGAAGGACAGCTAAAGGGCAGTCCGAGATGCAGCTAGTTCTCAAAATGTACTATAGTAAGGTGTTATTTTGACTGTAATCAGCAGTGTATCCTAAGAAGATATGGTCTTAATCTAATGCGAAATGTTTGAGCTCATTTTAAGGATAGAAAGGACCCTTTATAGGATCTTGATGATCGTAGATTTATGCAACTATTCTGACTGGATCCTGAGACCTGTCCTGGACTTTTGGAGCCTCAGAATATTGCTCAACTCTGTCTACCTTGAAGGATACCTTGTCTGCTAGTCTCCTAGGACTTGTCCCTGACTTGTCCTGAGAAACTATCTATGTCCCATGTAGAACGATCTGTAGGAGGATTTCATTGTCCATTTGGTAATATAATTATAGATTGGGAGACTGAGTGTATTATGGGGTCCCCCAGGGCTCTGTTATCGGCCCGGTACTGTTCAAATTCTATAGATACATATAGATAAAAGCTCACATATTCTTGACTCACACGGTCTCAAATTCAAAATGCATGCAGATTATAGTAAGTGTCATCTATCACTAGGCGGTAGATACAAAGACAGTGTGCTCTTCCATACAGGGTGGGTTGGACAGTTTATGGGAATGGACCAGGTCAAATTATCTTAGTATAACTTTAATAAAACCAAGACTACTCGGTACGTATCCAAGAAAAAGCCAGATAAATTTGACCTACTGGACCTGTACATAGGACGAAACAAATTGTCAACAGAATACACATACCTGGGGACTTAATAGACCCGCATCTAACCTTCGGCAAAAACATTGAATTGACAATTTTTTTTTTTTTTTTATTCAGTTAAAGATGAGACATTATACATTCACCGGAAAGGTGTTCTTCCATGCATAATTTTAACTATATACATTCAACATTGGTGATCCAGTTAGAATCGACAAGTTCGTACAAATAAATGTGATCCGAGTTTGTAATCTTTTACAAGTTGTTCCAAGTCATGATAAAACACCGAAGCACATAACTCTAGTCTCTTCATACAATTAAACGATACAGAAAAAACTGAATAGGAAAATTAAATGCTGAGTCGCATAAGATATCTCCTTCCTGCCAACGAGGCCTGAAAACTCTATAAGCAGACGATATTGTCAGTTGCCGACTATGCTAGCCAGCTCCATACTTGTTCAACACAGAAACAGATTGAGAAGCTTCAGTGGATTCAAAACCACTGACTTCATATCTGTCTGAGTGTGGGTTCCATGGTGTGCACTGTTAGGGAACTGCATAAACGATGCAGTGTACATAAGCTTAATGTTAGATGCAAGAAAGTAAGACTAGTACATATATGAGGAAGGAAGCCATGTCGCAAAGCAATATGGCAAGGCCCGATGGCGAGGTTGGACAGCCAAAGAACAGACCAACTACCGGATTCCAACATGAACAGCTATTTGAACTGATCAAACCAAAGACAGAGTTAGGCAGACGATAGCCTTCTTTTCAGGGCAAGACGTTATGGAACGCACATCTCCGAGAGGATCAAATGTCTAACCACCAAAGCGGCCTTCAAGAAGGCGCTAAAAACCTTTATCATAAACGAAGGGTAATTTACTACAGCACATGACTTGATGCACGCATATTGACAACCGTTTTGGGAGTACAATGCTCACCTATCGTCATCGTTTTACAGTCATCTTTCAACCTTGTATAGGACTGTAAATTTGCCCGTTATATATTGTGTAGTTTATACATTATATCATATTACACAATATGACCGTAGTCCTAAGCTTTCTAATGTAGTCAAGTCAACATGATTTTGAATACCATCTTTCGATATAATTATAATTTGTACGTCCATATGTTAAACCATAGGAATGGCCACATACAGACAGAACGAAATACAAACTATTGGTACAAAACGGTTCATTGTAACATGAAAATGTGGTAGACCGCCACTGTACAGTTATGCAAACGTATACCCGATAAAAATGCAAAATTAGTACAGGACTAAACCGGAAGTCCAACATGCCACATACATCAACTGTCAAGTGAGTCGGTGTCAACTGCTGCGTATGTCGACAAGTGATCTTGGTGAACATTATCAAATACTTTCGCACATTTAAGTTATCTAAATAAGGGATTTATAAAATGTATCGGAATACACGAAGCCGTAGCGATGTGCCATTTTCTATTTTTCCGCCCAGCCGAGGGCTATCGGCCTCCCATCCAATCAGATTGCGTAATCTTTTTTAAAGCACGCCGAAGTGGGGGCCAATGCATGCCGTACGGGGGGGGGGGGGGAGGCTGTCAAAACACGCAATATGTATCTGAGTACGAAGGTACATGGCGAACTACGCAATCTCTACAGAATTGATACAAGTTAGCAAGTTATCAGAGAGCTAGCTTTGATGTGCAATATCCATGATATAATTGATGGAAAAGATGAAGGTATGGTATGTGTTCCGTTCCTATTAAGTATACCGCTAAAATGCAGCTTTGAAGAAAATATTGTTTTCATGAGCTTATTCTATTCTTGTTTACCTGTCACATACCCAATCTATACAGCAAATATTCCTGATGTATGTGATTTGTTTGTTGTTCGTAAAGGCCACAGTAAAGAGTGTATCTGTTCATGAACAAGGCAGCCGTCATCCCAATACCATCAAGGCGACAGTAGGAGGGAGCCAACTCAAAAAAAAGTAAATCACCAGGTTCCCTCCGTAGCTTGAACACAAAGGAAAGACACAATATTTTTCCAGCCTCATCAAAATCTACCTCTGATTTCAGCGGTGTGTTAGGTTTCTAATCGAGGTGATTTCCGAAAGAGATGTGGCATAATAAGCTATCGGAGACAGAGACCTCCTATTGCTAATGATACACGTAACATATGTTATTATACACCCGTGCACATCGTACTAACGCTTACTGATCTCTGCACCCCATATCGTATACCATATATCGTGTACGGCACACTCTACCGAACACTGTTTTATGGTGCAGGATTGCATGCACTGAGACTCATCGGATGGCTATTTATAGTAATTTCCTATTAACATATGAAGGTGTATAAATAAAAGGAAAACGGACCTGTTCGTAACTATTATCAAATTAAACGCCTAGTCTGTTTTCTTATATTATGTGTCACCTAGTACGAGTAGCCTAGTATTCAGTGAAGACTTAGTTAGCCTAAATGGAATCTGTCCCGAGTTGTTTTGGTCCGAAATATTTCCAACAATCTTAACATATTTTGTTCCGTAAGATAACCAACAATAATATGTTGAAAAAAATTGAATTTCAAAATATTGCCTCTGAATCCAATACCATATTTTTCAAATAAGCAGGGGAATGAAGATAAGAACATCAAGAATTGATAACATAGAACATGCATATTAAGAAGTTACGAGATAATAAAATTAAAGCCCCCTTTTGATCGCCTTGGCCCACTTATTCATAATTCAAAAGTACTGGTATTAACGGATTTCATGGGCTTGTCAAGTTGGCCATGGTTAAGAAATCTCGCTCTTAAGACCTGAGAAGATTGCATTTCTCATTGTAAGTTCTGCAGAGGAGGGCACAATAATGACCAACAACTAATGTTAATAAACTCGACACTGGCCCAGTCTTTCCCACCCACGCATTAAATCCAAGGGTCAAGGAAAGGGCATCTCCTGAGGGAGCTTTACGTAGACTCCGCCTTATCGATTGGGAGATTCAATCTCCATAGCAATGTCACCGATCTTTATCTCTTGACCAAATAAACCTTGATCTACATACGCCGTCTCTAACATTCCGATAACGATAGGTAATATACGTCACAGTGGATGTCAGTTGGCCGGCATCAGTGCCCCAAATGCGTCGGGTTCGCCAGGTTTAAAGAAATCCACTGTCCGCAGAAGACACTGAAAACTATGTCTGAGACGAGTCACCAGACGTACCAAGGTGGAATTCAGGTGGATATGGAGTTCAGTCTGTGGTCGCGTCGACTGTGGTCGCGTCCGTGGCTGTCCACCACTGGAAAATACGCTAATAATAATCGACACACCAAATCTGCCCGATTACACTTTGCCTGACGGATCCGTTGGGTCGGTGAGAATTGGTGATATATCAACCGACCCAATAAATCCTATAAGACACCGAAATTTGTTCCCGATTTATCCCGACCATCGGCTCGGTGAGAGTCGGGAATAAAATGTTGGTGTCTTATACCTATAAGACCACCGACATGTAGAATCTTCCCGACGACACCTTCTCCCTTTATACCCTTGTAAATTACCCGGGATAAGATCAAAGAGAGCCGCCGGGAGCCCAGCCGGGGTGAGCCACGGGACGCTGTTGTGGAATCATAGAAATTAATTCAAAGTTTGATAACCTCGGTTCCAATTAAGATATCGGGAAACGGTTTTCTCGCCTCTGTTTTACCTACAAATCGATATAGGGACTTCTAAATCGGACTAGGGGATAGGTAGCATCGCTATTCAAACTCAGAATCGGTAACAATCGGTGAAAGTGCGTACTTCGAAATCTTAAGGTCGGGGAGAGTCGGTCATATCTGACATCCTAGTAATGCCCGACCCGTCGGGAAAAGCAATAAAATCGGGTCGGTGAAGTGCGTACACCGACCCGATTGACGCAGATTGTCACAGACCCGACGGATCAGTCGGGCAAAGGTAGAATCGGTCACAGCCGTCGGGTCGGTGTCTTATAGGCTTAATTATATTGCCTTTCCCGATGCATCGGGCATTACAAGCATAAAAAGGGAAACGACCGACTCTGCCCAATCTTAAGATTGTCGATGTAAACTACTTCACCGACTCTTCCTGATTCTGAGGGGGCATTAAGATTCAGCAGTGTGTGCATTCCCATGACTGATTTACAAGTATTATGCATCGATTTGTAAAGAATCCCAAGGCAAATATGAATGTGAACACCGTTTGCCAATATATTATTTAGATCAAAATATATCACACTTTGAATTATTTTCAATGAATACATACCACCTGGGCTCAGCGATATGGCTCCCAGTGGCTCTCTTTGATCTCAATCGGGTCATTGTATGAGGGTATAAACACTGCACCAGGGAACGAGTTTACTTATGTTTTATGTACCCACATGTACACGTAAATATGTTTCTTTGGGCGCCTTATAAGGCCGTTCCTTTTACGTTATTTTTCCGCCCGCGTCTGTAAACGTATATTCTTGTCCCTGTGCGTCACCAACTGGTGCGTCCGCGTACATATTTAAAGTCGTCCTAGTTGGTGTCATTTTTCCGCCCGCCCCTATGCACTTCGATTTTCCTATCTCTGCACCTAGGGCACACGATTGCTGTTTTTATTTCATTTACCAAAAGCCCGTGTCATATGGAAAATAACATTTTGCATTAGCAATTTTGATTATAAAATCTTTCTACAACCCTACTGGATATCTTTTGATTAATCACAAATAATAGCAGCATTGTTCTGTGCTTTTAAACCCAGCCTAATATATAATGCACAGGCCGTCTTTTGATTGTACAGGAGTGGTCAGACGGGTGTGGTCAGACGGGTGTGGGCAGACGGGTGTAGTCAGACGGGGATGGACGGGTGGCGGTCGCGGTCGCGGCGGCGATGGCAGTGGCGGCGGCTGCAAAGGGTGGGCGATAGACTTGCTCAAGTCTTTGATTATGAACATTCATTAAATGATTAAAGAAAATTGGAATACAAATCATTATAGCATGTGTCCTTCTCTGACTGGCCCATGAATCAAAGACGTGTCCACTCTGACCAGAATCTCCTGTTTATGACTCCAAGCCACTCCCTGTAACCCTATACCTCCCTCTACCCCTCCCCCTCCCCTCCTCCAGTTCCCTGGCCGCCTGTGTTGTCATAGCAATATATTTCACCTACTCCTGACTATGTCTCCATTGAGATCAAAGTGAGAGGGTATAAATCTCCCAGGAGGTATCCTGACCAGTAGCCAGACCTCTGCTTGGGGAGTGTGGCGCAAAATCGTGCCAGTCTACACGGCCGATTACTGATGAGACCAGTCCCTGTGTCACTCAGAGGGGTGGAGGGGTAGGATACAGGGACTGAGGCCAGTCTAGGTGGGGGAGTAAAGGTCGCAGTCACTGTTAATTGCAGCGTATAATGTGTGAACAGGGGATATAGATACGTGTCTATTCACGGAGTGTCGGCATATATGTTTCATTAATGTTTACTACAGTTTCCTACAGTTTATGCCACGCCTAGGTAGTGTCTTTGCATGTGCGCCAGTAGACGTATATGGGGGACCACATATATGCGCGTGTTTGCGCCCGGCCGGAATTACAGACATTACGCCACCATCAACTGGCATTAACCAGCATGTATGCCAGACATGCGCCAAAAACAGTCATACACAGAGTGGCATGAGTCATTCATGTGTGTTTAGACAGAGCTCATGCCTATTACGAAGTCCCCATTTGAACTTTGAACTCGGTAAGTCTAGGCAAACCCAAAGAACTGGGAATCCATTTAGCCACCCCTACCCTGTCTTCTTATAATCATAAACCTCAATATGATTAAAACGCTATTTTATTACTCACTGTTTTCATTGAGAGTAAGTCATTTGGTATGGAGGGACAAGCTCTATTCATCACTCTGTGACGAAAGTAATCTGATCTGTACAGCTGAACCCTAAGAATGAGACATTCACGCACAGGTATATCATAAAGCTCTTAGAACTAATCTACTAATAAAGATACTTATATAGAACGTCCTGACCATGCTGTACAAGTCACAGAACGAGATGCTAATTTACGGTATGTACGGACCGAGGCGTTTACGCCGACATCCGTACAAACGGTAAATTAGCATCGAGTTCTGTGACTTGTATAAGCTTAGTTGGACGTTATATATTTACTATATACCCGAAATTTTAAAAATCAATTTAATTTTTCTTAACAACCAATATTTTAATAAATGTGTATGGATAGGTAGTCCGTATTTTGGTGTATGGATAGGTAGTCCGTACAGTATTTTTATGTCATATACCGAAACGGTACGTATTTACAGTATATACGGCAAGGGTATATTATCGTAAAACCGGATGAGTTTCAATCTTGGTTCCTGTATGCCACGACTGGCGTTTGGCGTAGTGATATCACGAGGCGGAGCCGAGTGGTATCCGGAACCAAACGCCAGGAGTGGCATACGGGAGCCAAGATTAAAACGAATCAGGTTTTGATTTTATCCTACCCCTCTCTACAACATTTTAATATCAAAATCATGAATGAAAATCATCAAAATTCCGTATGCCCCTAGTAGCATACAAACGTCCGTATGCCAGTCAGCGTGGCATACGAAAACTCAATGTTAAGCCTATGGGATTTTATATTAGGGGTAGGATAAAGTAAATCACATAAACCGTCATATAATCTGACAAAGACTAAGATCCTCATGCAATGCGACTTGCCAGGTCAACAAGACACTTCTACAAACTACTCACATTCTCAATTGGAAAGTTGCAGTGTTCTGTTTGGGATAACATTCTAGAGTGATCGGCGTCATATCACCGAGTCATCCGATCTAAGTAATAACGCGACAGCAACACAATCGGACACACCAGAACAAGCAGCAACAGAACGAGGACCCTGCAAATATCCTTTTTTTTTTAAAATTTTTTATGGGTTTTTATTTCTCGCATTCAAAATGTACATTTTGTTCTTCCAAGCGGGAAAAGTTCTGATATTCTGCACCTAGAGCAATGACATGGTGTAGCGGGAAGAACACTAGACTGCTGATCGTGTGGTCTTTGGTTCAAGTCCCAGCTATGCTGCTGTGTTATTCTGCTTGTCTGTGAACCTGCCCTGCTACCTCTATCTCCTAGTTTCGCCGTAAAACTATAAAATACGCAGCCCACTACATCCTACAGCTGGTGTCTGCATGTCACTCACCATAGCGTTGCTTATTTTGGTTCGATTATGTGTTTCTATTTCTGGCCTTAAGTACCACCTGCCCTGCTTCCATCTCCACCTCCCGACCGTTTTATTTGTCCGTCACATCCCCTCTTCGTCTCTCTAAATGAATGACAACCCCAAGCGCACCCATGCATCATCATGACAAGAAACTACCAAGTGAAAACCGACGTTTCTATAAACTACTTACAGCTTGCGCCTCCCGGGGATCGTACGAGCTTTTCGCGGGCAGGGATTCAACTTGATGGAGTAACTAGATCTCCGGTCCAGCCTCCAACCTTTTCTGCGTCTGACCGCTTCACCCGAGCCTCCTTAGAGCCAGAGATATATTTACCACACCTATCATATATTGTGGGTTTGTGGTTAATCCAGGGGAATGCAGTGCCGCCCTCCGTCAAAGACGACAAATTTCCGAACTAACAAGATGGGGATCAAGGACTTATAAATGCATTGATATTGACATTTATGAAGAAAAGAAAATCGCGTTCTTGAGATGATGTGTCATGGGTATGTCTGCTCTACTAATATAATTACATAATGTCTAGTGGATATAACAATTACGATAACTGGCACTAAAAATCTAATTCTACTATGGCCTCAATTGTCCCGTAAATATTACCAACTTCGACCCAACCCTATTTCAGTAAATGTCACACTTTAACAATATCCCAATTCCTTTCCACCCACTATGCTGGAGTCAAATAAACCTCAACCATGTAACCCATCATTTCCTCCTCCTTACATTGCCTACAGTAGCACGTACCACCTTCGAAATTGATATTCAGTTTGGGTTGGTTTAATGAGGCAGATGTGTAAATGGTATAGGTACACCATTTTTGCGTAACCTTTTCGTTCCTTTTCGTAACGGAACGAAAAGGTTACGCAAAAACGATCCTCAACATGGGAGACTACGGAAGGCAGAGTCAGCTAGGACGACAAGAATAGAGAGGACTTGACGCCACGAAAGATCACTTTCTGGCGGGGACACATATCCACTTCCTGGACTGGTTCCGGGGGGGAAAGACCACAGAAGAGTACCTACCACACTTAGCCTGATGAGACTTGATAATAGTCGAAACCACGAGAGAATACTGAGTGTAATCACACTCGCTATGGCGTAATTCTGATGCGATAGCGTCAGACGAGCTACTCGGGTTGACTGGCTCAACAAGAGATAGTAACGCCCCTACCACACCGTGGGAACACGCGGTGTCAACAGATCGGGTTGACGAATACTCAACAAGATACTGCATACAGTGACGGGACGTGACAATGCTACTGTCAAGTCAAACACAACACCGGGCTGGCGACACCCAGCAAGGCAAGAAGAACCACACTCACCTTGGGTATCCTCCATGTTCTGAACGAACTTGGCGTGTGGGGTTTGCACAAACCCCATGTTTAGAGTTGTTCTGATAGAAAAACTCCTAAGGAAATGCGTGGCAATACACGTAGTAACTCCCAAGTGAAGCCGACACACACGGCGATGTGCGAACATCGAACGCAGCCGGCCGTACAAACGACAACACGGGTCACATGACAATCACGTGACGCGCCGACCAATCAGAACGCCGCAACGGGTATGTTAATGAGGCCGCGGCGTCGTCCGCGGTCCGCTTCCCGCTTCTCTCTATTCCGTGGTCGCTACGTGGTTGGGAAAGGAGCTCGAACCTTGCAACGCCCCGTGACAAAACATAGGTACGCCATTTTTGTTCTTCTGTGGGTTTTTTTTTGTATTTGCTCTACTTTTCTCAACAAACGTGTAAGGTAGATCAGTGTTTTCAATTTTTTCGTTCCGCTGGCTTCCCTTAAGGGGCCGAGGTTGGAATTTTTTTAACGTAACGTGTGTAACAGCAAGATGGTCGACATAACCTAGAAGTATGTAACACACTCAAATCCACCGAAATGAAGGATTACTACATATACCTACTGCAGTAAATGGCGTAATTACTACACGCTGCTATCAAAAATTATTTCACATATCTGCAGAAATTGACGGTATGGTTCATGATGTCAACAAATGAGATTACCTGATTTTTACAAAATGGCTGACGTCATTTATTACCTCGACATCGGTAAAAGCAACGTTACCATATGTAAATGATAAAACCCCCAAAAATATATTGAAATAGAAAATACACATATGAATTTCAAAAATACCTTGAGATAATGAAAAAGTGAATGAAAGTCATACTTGTTCGAATCCGAAAGATTACGATTACAGGAACATCATTTCCCGCTGGTTTCAAAGCAACAACAAGTGTTACTATGCGTGTTGCTATAGCGACGTCATATCCGCATCAGAGGTGGAGGCGAAGTTCACGGTTCAGTTTGACCGTTGTGTACCCAAATTGGACTGAAAAAAGCGCCTGACATCTTAAACAAGGTAAATAAATGAATGTTTTGAAGATATATAGTAAAGATAAAGCATGCATGTGACACCAGACGTTTACAACTCACTGTAAATACCTCGCTGTAAACGTCCGTTGTCACATGTTCGGATCCAGATTAAAACGTTTACAGGAACATCGTTTTATTATGTTATCTAATCTTTTCTAACGAGAAAAGTATGCATGTAAAACATTATAAAAGACTTTATGTATTACGAGCAAGTATCATCAATGAGCAAGCCCCTGAAATATGTGTTCGTTCTTTGTAGTTTCTCTAGCGATCATGAACTTATGTAACACCGCCTATATATATAGAACGGTAAACAAATTATACTTCTTACATATAATACAATAGTGATAATGACAAGATTGTGTTTTGTACTATGAGGTGTACCAGAAAATACTGTAAAAAAAAAGCCCAACTCCTACTTGTTTACGTCCGATGAACTTGCAGTACGCACAGAAATATCAAGAATGGTTCCCTCTACTGGGAGTACATCTTTCTCATCGGTAGGCTGAATACAAACTCTACTGCTGTGTGAATAGAAAAAAAGCAAAGAGGAACCTGACTGGTGGAAGGAAATCTCTAAGGGATGGGGCATTACTTAGGCTGTCTCCGCGGTGCGGAGTTCGGAAATGAATAAATGCGTGAGCTTTTATTGTGTTCAAATACAGGACTTTCCCCAAAGTATTGTGTTACTATTGATAATACATGATATCTTGAGGCCTGAAATTACTCACAGCCATCACTTTCAGTATTTCCATCTTGGCTCAATACAAGTTCTCCATCCTTTTATCACTACACCTCGTAAGATTAAACATCTCCTTTATATAACCCTGGCTTAAATTTTGTAAATAGAAACCATCTATTGACCAAAAACCCAGTCATTTATGATGGCGATACCTGACAGTCAAACAATAACTTAGTTGCGCCTAGCCTTGGATTGACAGGCACTATGATACTGAGGTTGAAAAGATAATGTGAATGAGGAATTTGTTTCCGTAGTTTGAGAATGAGAGCTCTCGATCTAAATTGAATGACGCTTCAGATTCTCATCTGACTCACTTGTATCAGTAGGATGACGCTGACACCGTAAGTAGGCAGCGTATCATTGTGGACAGTAAATGGTTTGCAATGAAAGTATCATCGCAAAGTCCATAGCGATGCCAATTTATTCAGTAGCCAAGGCTAAGATATCAAATGCAATTTGTTTGTCCGGGTATCCCCTTCTTAGCGGACGAGTGGCTGCAAATACAGGGATGAGACGTGAGTAGAGGAGATAAAAGCTGATAAAAGGAGGAGACTAGATGAACATATTTCTCATAACGTGAGGCTATAAATTCGAATTTCAGGTTTTACGCTGGAATAATTCCCACCTCGAGCACGCATACAGCAATACCAAACATCGCAACCGCAACAAGTTAAACGTTTCCTACCCACTTCCATGTCAGAGGTAGACCACCCCTCGTAATGCTTGAATCGTTCTTTGTGTAGATGAATTTGCACTGGCAAATACTCTTTGCTAGAAACGTGCTCTTTGCTGCAAATATTCTTTGACAGGAGCTGCCAACATTAGCACAAGTGGCCATCCAGATAAGCCTCACAGCAATAATACGTTGGGGGATACTCCCTAAAAAAATAGAAAAGCACTTCTAAACCGCGCCTGACTACTTTGATGTCCTGAGATGTGATATTGTTCACTAAACATTTGATGTCTGAAAAGCCCGAGAAATTTGTAAAATGCTTCAGATTCCCTTAAGTATTTGAATACATTCTTTTAGTCAGAGCAGGTTTAAATGAGCATACATGTGTTCTGCAATAAAAAATCTATGAGAAAACATCGTAAATATTTTTGTGCACTTGATTCAAATTTTGTCTTTATGGTTAAATCCCTTTGCAATGATTATCACCATTTTACAAAAAAAGGAGGATAAGAGGAACAATGAAGCAAATTATTTCTTAGCTGTTAGTGTACTGTGGACTATCTTTCTTAGAAATTCTATCTTAGAAATATTTTATGGCCACGAGAAGTCATTGTACCATCGCAGAAAAAACAGTCGCTTACTGCTACTGATCTTTCGGGATTTTTCATAGTGTTACTAGTGTTACTTACCTGTGCCAATGTATAGTGTCTCAAATGAACATTTTGACAATCCTTCATTACATCCTAGAATTAGGAATAGAAAGGCCAACATAAATACGACTAAATATTGTGCGTGAAAGCACTCTATTCCTCTTGTTACTTCTGCTGAGAGATATGTTAATGATTAAAAGAAGGTGCCAGACTCATACTAATTACTTGCGTATTCTTGCCAAACGTGAAATGAACAGATCGTACATTTAACATTTCTGTAAAGTGTTCGTGTAATTTATATGCGCGACCTGTATCCTAGTGATAAGCTTTCTCTGCCAAAATTTGCATCATAATTAGCAACTTCGACATTGTGTCGTAGTCTAATCAAAATGTCAGACATTGCCCACGCAGTGTTTGTGAAGGGTCAAAAGGAAGGTAGTCGCCAAATGTTTTTACGTTTTGTCCGTATATCTTAGCTTTTTGTCTGCTCGGTACTTGTCTCCAAGACCTTTTTCATATCAGATGCTTTCAGAAATGTCCTCATTCTAAAATTCTATAGAGCAACCGCGATATGAGTGATAGGTGGTATTATATCCTACTGCACGGTGCATTTGTTAAACCTTTCACCAGAGGATAATATAACGGAAGAATCGATTCATCCTGTACCCTTTTTTAATTTCGACTACCCTTTCCTCCTCCATGTGGCAAAATCAGAAATCATATGAAAAGAGCGTACAGTTTTCCTATGGCACAGACTCCATGTTATGTTGGTCGGAAATATTCTGCTGTTTCGAAGAACGAGGTGAAAACAAACACCCTCACCATGTCTCCTTATTATTATATACCTATAAACCATTAAACATTATAAAACAAATCACATGGTACGGAGGGACGTATGAATATTATTTCATCACTCAGTGACGAACATAGTCCATACTCCTGATCAGTGAGTGAGACATTCATGCAGGTGTATAATGAATAGACCTGACTTACTAATAAGAGGCGACTTGTGGTAGGCGAAGCTTATGCTGGTGATTCCGTGCACACAGATGGGTTATCTCATATAACTGTTATCCTGTCATCAACTCACCTATACACCGAACGATATATTTATTAATAAACTGAACGAGAGTGAGCATTATTTAGTGTTTAAGCCAAGGTGGTCAAGTCACGTATTACTAGTGAGTAGCTGACCTGACTAGAGTATAGTAAAAAAACAACTAATGCTAATTCGAATTAAGTTTAGTATTTATACTACGTCATCTCCACGATTGTAGAATATCAAGAAATAAGTATACACTCACCGAAATTTAGTTATAAATGCATACTGGTACTTGGGCATTTTAGTTCCTCGTACCTGATTGTGTATCTCGAGCGTAAATGTCTAGCCGTGTTACTGCTGTCGCCGCTGCTACTTCAGTTATTTACATCTTAATGTCTTAAAGTGATTGAATAGCACAATAAGTTCGGTATTAAGGTATAAAAGACGAGTATAATCATCAATTCAAAATCAGCCGCATGAAGGCTGAAGCTGTCAATGTCCGTGGTATTTCGCCGACGATGGGAGAGGTAGGATAAAACATGTTATATAACAAGAACAGCGGTGCAATATATGATAATAATCACAGATGTCTTGTGATAATTAGTAAGCACCGTTATTAAGGACGTATGTGTAAGCTGATGCGTGGGCTTAATGACGTGTCAGTACACGTGGCATCACATAGTATCTGGATATCAACAACTCACTGCTTACGGTGAATTACCGGTAAAGACGGTCAGTAGGTCTTAAATGGTTATTCAGTGGACTTTGTTTCAGGCGTTCAGGTGGGGCGTTCCGTATCTGCATCCTTCTGTACGTGGGGGTATGAATTCGGTGTGAGTCTTTGGCAATTTTTTTTTATTTTTTAAAAATTAGTTTATTGTATCTCTCAAAGTTGAATTTTTCAGATACATATTGAAATGAAGCAAGTACATACATTGGCATTTCACAATATACATCGAAATAAAGATCTGTATTTCAAGTCACAGAGATGATTGTATATTAGGGAGGGGAATGATGAGATGAGGAATTGGACAACGTTTATTCAGTTTGTTAACAAGTTTTTTTATAGTATTCTTAAATTTGTCCTTGGATAAAATCGACTGGACACCCACTGGGAGTCTATCTCAGGCCGCTAGGCCCCTATAATACGGTGAGTTTAGAACAATAGTCTTTTTTGTTGGGGTGAACTTTTTTTTTCTTTTTTTTTTTTTTTATTCGCAGTACCTCTCAACAAGTGTCGAGTTTTTCAGGCACTTAAACTTAGTACGAGCATCTGATCTTGTACTACGAATGGTAGCGTCCAACCAGTCAGTGTTTTGTCTATTACGATACAAATTTGAATAAGGAGTTTATGCTTGATCTTAGGTCTTAAAGTAGCAGGACTCCATTTTGATTTGTGAGACTCCTTTCTTAGGGATTTCTTAAAAGTCATATCTAGTCTGTCCCTTGCGAGTCAACGGAGGAAATTTCGAAAAGATGAGCGATTAAATGTATGTAGACAGTATCGCTACTTCATAAGTCATCATATAATGACCGTGAAAGCCTCATATTTACGAGACCACTGACGATGTTGTAATAGAAATAAGAAGAAGTATGGATTCAAATAAGGCAACGGGTATTGGACATTCAAATTCTGGACGATTAAAAGAGATACTGCCGATACGACCAAACATTATAACAAAATAATTTCAATAATGCACTATGCCCATGTCCGAAATTATGTCCGTATTTCTACTTAATCCATATACTGATTAATGTGGAATGTGGTTCAATGACTTAGTAGTTTACGAACGAAGTTAGAATGCGTAGTGAGACGATTGTGGTTGGAGGTAACATGTAGAATAGGTATTCTTTATAAGGAAAGGTAAGATCATGTGAGATTCTGACGTAGTAGCAGAGGGGTATACCTCTGTGTTGCCTGCGCGGAGCAGCAGTAAGTAAGAGGATAAGACCTAGATGAGGTATAGGTGAGCAAAGCCACTACTCTCCAGAGATAGGGTTTATTCATAGCCGCCGGAGGCCTCAGTCTACCTGGAGTGAGGTAGCCTTGTGAATGTTAACGCGTGAAAACTTTCCTACTCCGTGAGCAACTTGAATACTGATACTCAACGAACTATCTCTCATGAGGAGAGAACACAGAGGATATTCCAGACTCCTGATACTGAGAAATTATGATTGAGACTTACATCGGACGGACATATGTGAATGTGAACGTTGTGATCATTGATGGATTTATTTGGACATTTGTAAGGACAAAAGTTTGGAACAATGAAGCAATCAGAGGAACTGGCAAAGGATTCGATAATACGAACAAATTGAAAGAACAAAACTGTGGGAAGTAAGTTTGGACGGTCGGATATCTATAATAGGACAATAACAGACTGGGTTATGTGAAGCATGTGGGTGTGAGAGTATTGGTGAACAAAGGCTTATACCTATAAGGTCTCTAGGTCTTGATTCATAATGGATTTGTCGATATTGGATTGTTTGCCTGATCATTAAACAACATAACAAGACTTTATTGTTTGTCCTTAGTACCTCTAACCACAGCGGTGTGAGGTTACCGTGCTGCTGTGGTTAAATCGCTGCAAGAGTATCTACACGATTTTCTTTAGCAAACTAGGAACTTCAAAGACGTTAATGGTTTAGCTGTCCCAGGTCTAGATTACAACTTATTAGACCCCACAATGGTACAATACTACAAACTGAAACATCAACAACTACACTAGCCCGTGGAATCGTGACCCCCCTACCAAAATCTGTAAACCTCTCAGAATGTGACAACCGATTACAGTGGTATCGATCGTGTCTAATCATCTAAAACATTATTAAACTACATTAATATTCATATGTCACAAGACATGATATCATAGATAAAAACACAGTTTATGCCAAATTGGTCTTCCGGCAAAGCAGTCTTCAAATTCACAAACATATCATATGAATACAAAAATGAAGGAAACCCAACATAATGCACCTTCGTCGACCTGAAAAAGGTCTTTGATCGTGTCTGCTATGAACTACTCTATACAACACTATCACTATAAAGCTGGATATCTTTCGTGAGGTCAACACTCCGTTGGAATATTGAAAGCCTTTCGCATTTGCGTCTGAGAAATCAAATTACCTGCACTAGGATCCCCTAGGATAAGTTTTAGAACTCTAACTTCCAGTTCACAATTTGGAGCAGCCATTCAGAACTCTCAACGAACAGAGTAATAACAGAAGTGGGAAATATTGTCGTATCTCTGAACAGTGGACACAAGATGGTGAGAGAATTATGGATCTTTTAGTACTGCAAACACCACGTATTAAGTGCGAGCATTATATATAGTGGATCCCTATTTTAGCCCGGACTTGATTCCTCTATTATTCTAATTTATTTGCCTCGTTAAACGTACAAGCCGCTACATGGAACGCTTACATTTGGAACTGGGTGTAGTCCACTTATTCGAGTTCTACTGTACATCTTTGAAATCAGATATGTCTCAAGCTCAATTTGGAAAAGCAGAACGTCTAGAAGTTACTTTCGTATCCAGCCTAATCATGGTCGAACCACAGGTACCACGTTGCGCTAATTTTCTTTAACAAGTTCGACCATTACCTTTTGCCTGCAAGTTTGTGATCGGATTACGTGTAAAAAGCCTCGCCTTTACATCGAGTTTGAACAATGGGGTAGAATTACTGTAGGTAGCCGGAGGTAGAAATGTAGCTGTGCCGTTGACTGTCCACGTTCCACCGTGTTCATAATAGTCTCCACCCACCAGATGATATGCGGCCTAATGAAATTTCTCTGATTGCATTGTCTCTGAGAGTGTGTCGACACCACCTTGGACCATTAAGACAAATTAAACATTATGCATAGGCGTACACTGCTCCTTACAACGCAGATATGACCCATTCACATTACGTTTCAAAGAACTATCAGGGGAAGATCTCATTAACGTATGTCACTTACAATTCTAGAATTCACAGACTTGAAGTATAATCCACTTCGACTATGGATCAGCAGTAGTAATATTGTGCTTATACAGAAGGGAATGACTGAAAAATGTTTGTATGAACAGAGATTTCAGCAAAGAAACACAACATATTTTACAAGAGAGAATCTATGAAATTCTTCAGCATTTTTGATTAACAGAAGCAGTCGAATCAAAGGTCTGGAAAAATAATGATTAATCAAAAGACATATTTCTTATGACTCCAAGAGACCTAAAAAGAATAATCTGAAGCTAATTCATTGGCTTCACCATCAGTTTTTAAATATTAATTAGAATGATTGAGATTTCTGAGTTTTCCCACATTAGCACTAGTGACGTGGCT
Organism: Alentia gelatinosa; assembly: GCA_950022655.1. Lineage (NCBI taxonomy): Eukaryota > Metazoa > Annelida > Polychaeta > Phyllodocida > Polynoidae > Alentia > Alentia gelatinosa. The sequence goes on along the minus strand of OX465584.1, from coordinate 30,371,639 downwards.
GATTAAAATGATGTATAAATAATGAGCTATCTTGATAAGGTTAGACCACTCCCACATCAAGGAGTATTGGGTTCATAACATAGGAAAAGCATGGACGTTTGGATTTATGATTGTAAGAGTCGATGAATGTGAAAGTCCATGAGCTTTTGACACTGGCAGACATACAAATCCCTACCAATGGTTGCTACTGCCTTCGATAATTCCCAAGAGGCCTATTTGGATGTTCCCTGATTTTCCCTTCACGTGGCCCTCCAGAAGGACTTCCGCCGAGGTAGAATTTGCTAAGCAATTTAAAGCTATTTTCAATGGAATTTTCAATTATTAGTGTCTGCAACTGAGCCATCTTACAGCGATGTTCTGCCAATTGATCTCGTTTTTACAGCGACGATTCTAAGTCGTCGGGAGACTAATACAAGACTGTTTTAAGACTGTTGTAAATCTGTTGTAAGACTGTTGTGAGCCTGATACAAGATGGTTGTAAGGCTGATACAAAACTGTTGTAAGACTGATATGAGACTGTTGTAAGACTGTTGTCAGGCTGATGTGAGACTGTTGTCAGGCTGTTGTAAGACTGTAATTGGCGTCCTATAACTGTGATTCCAACAGTCTCAAAGGTAATAGAAAAGGCCCTCCAAATACAAATCCAGCAACACCTAAATGACCACAATATTATAAACCCAATGCAGTTTGGCTTTATGCCTCAAAAGTCGACCGGACAAGCAATTTTTCATTTACTCACTGCAGTTCATAACAACGCAAATAGAGGTCAGATGACCCTTTGTACGTTTGTTGACCTGCGAAAAGCGTTCGACAGTGTTTGTCACGAAATTCTGCTTGTAAAATTGGAAAAAATTGGTATGAGTGTCGATAGTATAAATCTGCTCAAGTCCTACCTCAAAAACAGAACGCAATCTATAAAAATCGACGGGATAGAATCAACAAAAGAAATGGTTACATGCGGAGTCCCACAGGGCTCCGTTTTAGGACCGACATTGTTTATCATTTTTATAAATGACATCTTTAAGATTATAGAACATGGCCACACCTTCATGTACGCGGATGATTTAGCCCTAATAAATTCCGGAGCAAGCATAAGCCAAATTAAAGAAAAATGCAAAAAGGCTTAGACAATATTGGACTATGGCTTAGTGATAATAAATTAGAACTTAACACGAAAGACATTTACATCTATTGATGTTCATATGGTGGTGGTCAGATGACTCCTCACACCACGTAATATCAGCTCGAATGACAAGACGTCAGGAAAAGAAAGGGCTAAAAACAGAGTATCCTAAGACCGAAAAATACAGACATAGTCCACTCTATGTCGGCACGAGAATCTGGGATAAGTTACCTACGTGCGTTCAAGAAACTAATGATAGTTCCTATTTTAAAATTTCAATAAAATCTTACCTGTTGGAAAATACTGCTGAATGGGAGTAAAATTTATTTACAGGTCCACTCGCACATCACCCTAAATGCTGGTCCGAACGCCATACCCGTATATTGATTTTTATTTCTCTTTTTCACCTACCCTGTATTGTCCTGTGCGTTGTATCCTCTCTTCTCCTCAATCTTTCTCTTGTTCTCGCGTCTTTGTATATATATATACATATGTTACAAATGTCGACATGTAAAAACGCCCTATCAAGGGTGAATGTTTTCTGAATACTGAATAAAATAAAATATAAAAAAATATAAAAAGACTGATCTGAGATATGATATGTGGGCGTCTGCTCCTCTCTACAATAGGGCCTACCTTTTAATTTCATTAACTCCATTGATAATAGGAGTAGAGACTCGATTTAAAAAACAAATTAATCAGGAAATACAGGATATTATGACAGGTGATGTCATTAGCCCCATATTACATCTCAAATGCAACTCACAACTTGAGGTATTGAAGTTGGCAAGTGTGAGTTTTGGTGTTGGTGGGCATAGATGTTGGCATAGATGTTGGCATATATGTTGGCCTGACACAGGCCAGGACCCATTGGTCGGCGGCGCCCGCCTGGGAGACATTATTTGCTGTTCCACAAAGCAAATCTTCACTGCCGACATGCAAAATGGGCCGACAACGATTGGCGACGACCAGAAGGGTGTCAGATGGTGGTAGCCCTGGCTTGGTGGAATAGCCGCTTCAGCTAGCTCATAAGATTTCATATTCATGTATAAAACCTGACAACAATGTATTCTACATTTCTTTGAACCGTAATATTTATGATTTTGTAATTGTAACCTAAGCTGTATTTATACAAAGAAATAAGCTGCCGGTTTGGACATGGATATTCTCATCGCTGATAGAATAGACTTTATAAATTTCGTGGGACTTCAATAGATGAATATTGTTTGAACTGACAAACTCAAGGAATATAATCTGCAACACATAAATATGGACAGTTTTTCTGTTAGCTTCGCTTGTATTTCTCTACTGTGTTGAAGTGGGCGTCGGGATCTAGGTGCATCAAGTGGCCAACGTGGTCCTGTGATCAAGTAAATTCAGAGTAGAAAATCACAACAAAAAAACAGACACAGTCACTTTGTTTTAGGTTATTTAAACCAAGTTAGTGTTATATTTGGTGCAACAAAATGATCACAACGTTTCGCTGGGGTTGAACCAGCTTCTTCAGATCAGATAAAATAAATATTGTTTTTGAACTACGACTCTGAGCAGTCGGCACCGTTGCTAGAAGGAATCCTCACTTGTCACCTTCCTATAGTAGGTTAGCTATAATTAAAGACCGGATGTTCCGGAGAGAACCAAGGAAATATATCACTCTGTAGTTCTGAGTTTTCTGTCAACTACGAGCTCTTGAAACTGAAGTCGTAATTTAGTCTACGCAATCTGACATTACATCTATGAAGATAAGTTGACGACCAATCATCTGAATTGTCCAGGAGACGTGGAAGGTGTGATAAAACAGGTGGTGTAAAGTGGAAGTGATAATGAAAGTGAAAGTATGGAGTTTTCTTTATGGAAGCGGCAAAGGCCACCAATCCCAACCACCCTGGAGTGGAATTCACACAGTGGGATTCATGTCACTCACAGGGAAGGTGCAGGGTCGGTATCAGCTCCTTGATCACCAGTAGCATTCTCCGGGGTGTGAGGAACAGCATCTGGTTTGGCAGGCGTGTGAACAGGTGTGTCAGCAGGTGTGTCAGCAGGCGTGTGAGCAGGCATGTCAGCAATGTTCAGCATTGTGGGCCCTTCTGTGTGTATGTGTACGTGTACGTGTACGTGGAGGCATCGTTGAAGAAGTGGTGTGTGGTGTTGAGCTGCTCGAAGTTGAATGAAGACCCCTTCGCCTTGCCATCGTATATATACCAAACGGACCACAGGAGGTTGCCGGCACTGCCATGGCTAATCTTTTGACAGTCAAATTTCCTCCCGACAATGGTCCAGCAGCCAAGTCCACTTAAGACGACTTAAGACCAACTCCGAAGTACAAGTCGAGATATGTTGACGGCATTTTGGCATTGCCGGGACTGCCGGGGTGATGGTGTAAACCTAGCATTAAAAGCAATGAAAGGCTTATTTCGTTTTATTTGGAAATGTACTGGGTGGTTTTTTTTACAAGACACTGATCTATATTGCAAATAAGGGGAAGTTTATTGTATTTATGGTTACAAAGTTAATCATGTTTAAGGGTGACATTTTATTACAAATATACGATAGCCATTTAAGACCTCCCGATACACTATAATGCACAATATAAAAAAAATAGATACAATCGGGAATCTCTGTATCTTACACAAAAGTCTAGAGAAGCCTGCCTCGTAATCGGTTTTTAGGAATATTGTAAGGTCTATCGTTGTCGATTTGTAGTTCAGTGGACGCCGGGCCTTACTGTAATTCAAATGCACGCAATCGCAGCAATATATATATATATATATATACACATCTTCAGTCACAAGAACAAGAGAAAAGCACAGATTATCTGAGCATTTGAGGTCTTCCATCGTTGATGTTAACGATTATTCCAGTGAGCTGTATCATTGGGCAGAGTCATAGTTTAGCGCAATGTATTATGGAATCTGTATGGAGGGTGAAACGTACTTTTATCAGTGAGGGTGTTGGCACTGCCCGCCTTACTTTGAATCTGTGATGAGTTAGGGTGCCTTAGAAACCGCTTCCTGCCTGGTATCCCTCCTGCGTCACATTACTCAGCGTTTTCTCCTCCTCCTGGTCCCTCGTCAGGTGTCTCGTCTGGTCGGCATTCCGGCATGCCACATAAATCCACCACCAGACTGCTGTAGTGTGAGGCCTGGCGTCCACCCTACTACGATAGAAATTTAGACTTACTGATATGGCACCGATGCAAAATCGTAGACATATGTCTAGACATCCCACTTCACCATGCATCGTAAGGAGTTTTTTTCGGTGCCTAATCGCAGAAACGTGGTCAACTTCCTCGATATTAAGGGACCTTCCGACGCGATCTTCATTTTCTATCGGAAGGTGCATCGTAGACCATATCGGAGCCAAATCGTAGTAGGTGGACGCCGGGCCGAACTCCCCATGCCGGTTTCTATATGTCACATAACAAAGAATTATTCAAAAGACAATAAATTATTTCCAACGTTTTGTTCATTGATTCACATAGCCACATAGCAGAGGAGAGAAAAAAATCGAGGTCTGATCTTGGAGAATACGAGAAATGGGGATTTCAAAATTTAAACAGTAACGCAAACGCCGAGTCCTTAAGTGGTGTCTGCACCTGGCTGTTTTCGTCACCGATTATGAACTTGTTTCCAGCTGCCTACGTAAATCCCACTGATTATGTGCTCCCTGTCCAAAAGTCTGTCAGTGAACCTCCTTGAGAATTTGTTTGTGGTAATAATCGTTGACTCCAAAGCACACACACTATTTCCTACATGCTAAGCGACTATGTGGTCAATGTGTATTATTCAATATATATATATATATATATATATATATATATATATATATATATATATATATATATATATAGGATCCGACGAGCCTGACGATTAACCATCTCTAAACTAACATAGAAATTGGTGGCGGTGAGAAAAAAACGCCATTTCTAGACAAGAATGGAGGTGGTACACGACTGAATTTTGTTCAGCACCACCGATAGGGAGCCAACGTGATCCCACTAAAACTGCAGATACTCGTGCTCAAAACACCATTTCCGGAGGCCAGTAAGAAGGAGGCTTCGTGCTAAAGCTCTGGGGGTTCCAGGCTAGAATTTTGTTATTGGTCTCGTTTGTTACTATTGAAGTACTCTGAATAGGTCTGTCTCGAAGCTACGATGACAGTTGTTAAGTGCATAAAAAATATGGATTTAAAGGATTGGAGAATGACACATATAATTGTGAACCTATATAGTCAAAGTTCTGAGCGCCTATCTCCGGAAATGATGTTTCGTGAACTGGTATCTGCGGTTTTAGCGCGTTCACTTTGGCTTCTTATTGATTCTACCTGGTTTGATTATGTTCGTCGGTCGGTGGTGCCATATTGCATAATAAGTAAAATCGTTGACTCTTTTTGTTTCCACCTGATGATTATTAAACCAAAAAGGAAAAAAAATACCATTAACCCTTTAAGGGCGAATGATGCCTGGAGGCATCACCCGGCCTAGGGCGAATGATGCCTCAAGGCATCATCCGGCCCAGGGCGAATGATGCCTCAAGGCATCATTTCTTCGAGATTTGCAAAAGTATCATTTTTCTTAGGAAATATTGATCAGAAATTCATCAAATTTTCACAGTATGTAGTTAAGACATAAGGCCCAGCCTCAGTATGAGACGCCATGGCGAAGTCAGTGCGGGTGATGTCCAGATTCATAAATTCATTTTATAATTTCTCCACTCGTCCAAACCTGGGAATATATATATGTAGATGAACCTTAAACTCTCTAGTTTGTTCCTATATAAGTCTCTGATCATTTATTTAATGTTAAAAGCCCGTACGAAATGATTTTCTAACTCGCCTAGATCCGCTGTCACTTGACAAGCGTCCCCCCCTACCTGCCCCACCACTGAATCGCCAGCCCGGTTCGATGTCAATATCTTTAATTCATATACTATTACTTCCACACGTTCAAACCTGACAATATATATACTGGAATAAACCTCAGACTCTCGGCTTTGCTCCTATATAGCTCGCTGAATGATTATCTAATGTTAAAAGTCCATGCAAATTGATTTTCAAATCGACATCTTCTACTGTCCGTGCTGTGTCAACCCCCCTCCGCAGTTGACGCCATGTTGAAGCAAGTCAAAATATGAACCGCGTAAGGCGCAACGGTTAAATTCGATCATCAAGTTAATTCTCGATCAAAATGTAAAATATCATACGGGAACAAACCTCAGAGTGTGGGGAATATGCTCGTATAAGTCACTTTTCATATATTTAATGTTAAATCCTTGTGCAAAATGATTTCCTAACTGGCCCAGATTTGCTTGTCGTAGTCGGCGTCTCCCCCCACCACTGAATCGCCAGCCCGGTTCGATGTCAATATCTTTAATTCATATACTATTACTTCCACACGTTCAAACCTGACAATATATATACTGGAATAAACCTCAGACTCTCGGCTTTGCTCCTATATAGCTCGCTGATCGATTATCTAACGTTAAAAGTCCATACGAATTGATTTTCAAATCGACATCTTCTACTGTCCGTGCCGTGTCAACCCCCCTCCGCAGTTGACGCCATGTTGAAGCAAGTCAAAATATGAACCGCGTAAGGCGCAACGGTTAAATTCGATCATCAAGTTAATTCTCTATCAAAATGTAAAATATCATACGGGAACAAACCTCAGAGTGTGGGGAATATCCTCATATAAGTCACTTTTCATATATTTAATGTTAAATCCTTGTGCGAAATGATTTCCTAAATAACCTACATTGCCAAGTGTTTCCCCACCCATACAGCGTAATGCGTAGTTCGATGTCGGTTATGTTTTATTTATTTTCTATTTCGTCTAAATTTTACAAAATTTATATAGGAACAAACCTTAGAGTGTGGTGATTCGTTGTATATATGTCTCCATTAATTTCCTGAAGGTTTAAACCTTGTGCGAGATCATTTTCTACACGTTGTCTTTGCACTGCGGTGAAGGGAGTTGCTGGATTTGAAAGTGCCGACCACAAACATGCAAGGCTGGGGCGAAGCCTCATATACAACCCCTTGGTGAAATCGACTCGTACAGAACCAGCAAAGAATATAATCATATTAATATCACAGGGGGGAGATTCAGCAGGCTTTTTTGTTTCTTCCAGTATAATCCAATAGCGATGTCATAACGTCTTGTAGGGGAAATCAATCAAAGCCGAAGTGAGGTGATGGCTAAACGATTCGGCTTTCGTAGTATTGGCTTCATTGACACCGCACTGTGTAGAATGTTGATAGGTTCGGTGCCTTGGTAAATATCCATTTTCTCCCGTTATTTAGCGTCTATATGAATAAACCAGACACTACCAGAATCGTGAAGAATTGTAGAATATTCCCTGGGTGATGATTAATGATGTCAATGCATTTTGTACGGGTGACACACCAGCAAATTTATAACTCTCCAGAACTGGACCTTCGCAGCCTGGCGTTGTCAATATAAACTGCTGTCACACTTATTTTTCGATCGATGTCTCAACTTGTTCCAGTCCATACGCGTTGATCTGCAGGCTATTTCTCCATAACAACCACCAACAGACGTAGGGAATACATATATTTTGCTCATCCTCAACTGGTATATTGATATTTGAATGATTCGTAACGTAGTAGCAGTTTTTGCCGTTGCAATATCCAATTCGCCTTTTGGGCCAGAACCGCCATTCAACGGGACGCAACTGTTTACCCGCCTAAACTTACGAACAAGGAGGAACTAAAATGGCAATATTTTTTTATTGGTTCGATAGAAATTTCTCATATTTGGCACACTTAATCTATATAACAAGGCGGTAATTGTGATACCAAACTTTATTGTCTTGGTTGGGGGAAACATATTTATTTTCATCGATTTTGTGACTGAACCGCTGAAAGCAGTGGCACCATGCGGAAAAACGCGCAAACCCGTCGTCCCCTAGCGGAGTATTCAGCCACTACCCCTCGTCCCTGTGAATGTTACCCGGCCGGAGGCGCCCGCCCTTAAAGGGTTAATTATTATATCCATCACTATGCATGCCAGAATGCAATATCTAGCATCCTCCAAGATCGATCCGGAACTAGTAAAATTAAAGTGCAAATTTTGATGGCCTCAATGACAACAAATTTAAATATATATTCCCCATTAAGATGTATCCTTATCATTGTTCATCAGAATCAATCACATTTATTACATACTTTTATGTAGCTCAGTCTGAATGCACCACCCCTTGCATCACCGGCCCAATATTTACAGTAACCTTTTAATCGGCCTCTGTAATATCCAGCCAGGCTTCGGGCTGAAAAACAATGAAGCAATGATTAGGAAATCACTTGATGATTTGAATACTTGGAGGAAACCTTTTGAGTGGGTTACTTCAGTGGCTGCCTTTCTTCCTGGGAACTGTCTCTTGGTTGTCTGTAACGGGTCATTTATCTACGAATAATTGTTATGCAGACTAAAAGCTGGCAATAAGCAAAAGAAAAGCCATTAGAGGCTCTCTGTGTGCATTAATCCCATGTTTGACTGACTCTCCACCTTGCAACCCACCAGGAAACCATTTGCAGGGACACTTTAACCTCGACACCCGGTTTCCATAGCGACCAGGTGCCCGGAAGGAGGCTTCAGAGCCCCGGATGTTGCTCGGCGGTCTAGAAGCTGCTCTCTCTTAGGTACATCCACAGCATCATCAAAAAGGAAGGATTTTCTATTTTGGAGATGACAAATATGACCTTTTAGTGAGGCCGCAAGAGGAAGTCGTCAGCCGACATCACTTGACTCGCAACTCGTGACATGGCAAATTGATATTTTTATGACTTGTAGGCTCCGAGGTTGGTAGTGGCAAGGAGTTCATGACACCATCCGAGCAGAGGCTTTGTGTAATGCACGTGTACGTAGGAGAGTGGGACGGGTGTAGAACCTGTAACGTGCTTGGAGAGTGCACTCAGGTGGTGACGTAATGTGTGTATTGCCTGTCTCCTGAAGGGGCATAAATCTGCTGCATGAGTGTTTGATTGTGAGTAACGTTATCATGTGCTCAATCTGAAGGAGATGCTGGATGCTGCCATATCACGCCACGACCTCATGGCAGTAATGATACGGACAGAAAATTAGTGTAACACAAACGTTATTTTATATGGAAATTATGTTTTTAATATAAGCCAAAGACGGTGTATTTGTCAAAATAGGTTTACCTAACCGCACGTCAATTGTGTTTTCTTTCTTGTGGTCCTTTAAAGAGGAATATAAAGGACCAGTGTCAGCTATACCTTATGAAGCGAAATAAAGAAGTGTGCAGACATGGATGCATATTGAGGATTGTGTTTTAGGTTAATGGCGTAAATGCTAAAAGAAATATGTGAGGCTGACTTAAAACTTGTTCAACTTGTAATGACCAAGGCAGGCCTAATAATGAAATCCCGAACCTCATTGGATATTTAACACAAAGATGGCAGCTGAACAGAAACCGTATCCCACTTAAATTCACAAGTAAGAGAAATTGAATTGTGGGAATAAAGCTTCGTGTGCAGGTGAAACAGTCACAATGGCACCAGCCATTTCCGGTTCCGGCAGCGGCTTTGGAACCAGCGAGAAACAGTGTTCTCTTCCTTCAGGGCGTAGACCTTTATCAGTGAAGACTTGTTATTTGACGTGCCCAGAGGTGGCTATAACACGTGATATTGTGACATAGATTACGTTAGACACCAACACAGCATGTGTCTGTGTCTCTGACATTGTTTAAACCCACGAGAAACAGTCATATCCGGCAAGTAATTGGTGGGGCAAGTAATTGGTGGAATACATAATTACTATTCAATGATTACAGAATCAGTCGGGAAATCTTCACTTCCGGTGTCGCATTTGCCCTCGACTGCAGACCCAAACAGAATTTCAGATGTCATTACGTGAATTTTAATTCTTAATATATATATACCCCCGCATATATAAGAGGATTGCACATGGTGCAACATAATGAACAGGAGAAGTTCTTGATAGCGTCATCTATGACATCAATGCAGTATACAGAATAACAATATAAATCATAAAGCATAAATCACATTGAGGAAGCATGCTTAAGGAAGCACGCTTGTTGGCATGATTTATGTCTGCTTTTACGAGTCTGGGACCTGTTTTCACTCAATGCGATGCGAGGAAGAATTTTCTACGATCCCGCAACAGTCTAGGGGTGAACTCCTGTTACTTGTATCCTTGGATCTAGAAGGTTACTCTCGCTCGCAAATTACAATAATAATAGTAGGCGATAATGGTCAATGCAGTCAGAAATATTGATTCTCAAACACTGGAAACTCAAGAACGGTTTCTATCGCAAAGAATGGTTTCTATGGATGGATTGAACATCTTTTACCACCTTTTACAGTATCTTTCAAAGGATCATTAGCAGTTGCTAACCCATGTGGTAGGAAATTTCAGAATTGACAATCAAATACATCCGTTGGTCACGATGAGCACATTGGCCGATAGGTGACCTTTTCTATGGGAGGGCAGTCAGAATTAGATGCTTAAGGAAACTGGATTAGTTTGTTTGGATATCAATAAATACTTTCTTGATATTGGGAACAGTTGTACAACTGGTGCGTTCAGGCTCAGAACAGTCAGCGAGTAGCTAGAATTGAAAGTAGGAGACGTAGAGATGAGGCCTTAAACTGACAAAAGGTATAGAGTACCCTTTACTCCTCAAGCATAGAGAAAACACATCATCTTAAGTAATAGGAAAACACCTTTGTTACTTACTGGTGAGCTCGGTTCAGTTGTTTTATGGCAGCTGAAAACCACCTAACTGATTCATTAGTTTATTAATGACCAATTTAAAGCACCTCTTTTATCTCTCTTCCACCACATGCAACTGGATCTGAATTAAATAGAGAGCAAACCCTAGCAATTGGTAAAAGGAGTAACCTCTACTACACGAGAGGTTACTCCGCGGTCTGTCCGCAGTGTTCAATGTCACTAGAGGGAGACCAACGTATTGAAATAAGTTGTAGATGGTTGTATACTTGATGGGATTCGAATGCATTGATCGTAAATGTTTCATAGACAAAGACCTTCGGGTTTTCAACCCACCGGGACTAGACTCCAGTATTCTGAAAATAATAGAGAGAAATTCCCTGTACGGACAGCTATAAATATTTTACAGTCGTTTCGAACAATAAAGTGCTTATTTCACCAGGCTAAATTGATCTATCTATGCCAGACATCAACCGGGTATATATAATACATTATCCTACCCCTAATATAAGATCCCATAGGCTTAACCTTGACTTTCCGTATGCGCCCGTATGTCGCATACGGATAAAAAAAAATCGCTCCTAGGAGCGTACAAAAAATGGACCAATCAGAGATCAGCAGTTGAAAGTAGTTCCAAGCGCCTTCAGAGCAGCAATGAGAGCTATATGGAGGACTTCAGAAAGTTTTTATTGTGTTTTTTTGTTATCATCCTCACATAAAAATATCGTTCACAGGGGGGTAGGATAAAATCCAAACCTTATTCGTCGATACTCCTTCCTGTTCCAGCTGAATGGAGGAGATCGGTCACCGGCCTATATTTTGCACATGCACATTGGCATTCAAAACATCAACTGGTAGGAGAATGTAATCACAGCCAAAAAGGCCAAGACTGGTCTGAAGCAAGTGGGACTGTATACTTTGAGCGAAAAGATGTTGCTTATTAATATGTTTTTTAAAGTATTAATGCTATTAACAGTTTCTAGGTCAAAACAGAGAATATACGGAAGTCGAGCAGCTGACAATATCTGCAATAGATCTTTTAGGAGTGGCTTACAAGATGCTACCCTGACAAACGTTGGATGCCAGGTAATAAAAAGGGTAAACTTCTGCCAGGCCATTTGTTGGCCTGATGGAAGCAGCACTTAAAACGGATGATGACAGGATTGACCAAAGAAACAAGGAACTATCGAAAAAATTAACTTTGACTACATATTACTATGCACTAAGTATATCGGAATTTGATACCAATGCCACAAGACGAATAATACTCCATGACACATAGCTATTTAAAGCATTATTATCAATAAGAATAACATTGGTCTTAATTCCTCCTTCTTACCCCAATAACTAAAAATCCAATTAAATGATTAATAATATAGCTTGCCATTAGATTATGAAATTCACAAAATCCATTAGAAGAACAATTTACAACTATTTTAGCAGATCTAGACCCCAATTAGGCAAAAGACTTTGGCAAACTATATTATATCTATTTGGAAATGTTTGGGCAATACCTTATCCTGATAAGCGATAACCTATTATCTGGTCTCCTGACAACATCAAAGGACACTATCAACATTAATTGCCAATACTAACAGAAATCATTATCGACTCAACTCTTACTGTATAACTATAAACAAAAGGTCACCTTAAAGAATCAGTCAGTAGTACTGCACATTCTCAGTAGGGGGCAGCCCACGAAATCTCAAAAGGAGAATTTATCTCGCATGGTAATTTCCCATTATGCTCTTCCTTGATCACCTAGCAACCGGGTAACCAAGGCGACGGATACCTAGCTTGGAATATAAGCTCAGATCTCTTCAACATAATCATTAATTTCCCATCCCTGACGAAGACACAACTGGTTGAAATATAGGCATACTGCAGACTCAAAAATAAACGTAACAAACGATTTATGTATAAGAGGTTTATTATTAGCGATAAATATCTGAACTATCCAATCGGTGTGTCATATGGTTTGTGGTAGAACTCCCATAATCTTACCAAAACATGAATGAGCCAACGAAGAAATCAGAAGGAGTACCCATTGATATATATTCGGATCTAAGAAGGAATAAATCCGCTCTGTAAGTCTTTGCCTTAGACGACATAATCACCAGTAAGAGTTGCATTGGTGCCGTGACAGAAAACCCGCAGAATAATTATACGTCCAGTTCAGCCTAGAAACGGAAATGAGAAAAGGAGGCCATGTACACGCATGCGTGGGGTCAAGTAGAGAGGGCCAGAATGAGGCTTAGTATTTCTCTGTCTGACTTTATCGTCGTCGAGACAAAGGCTAGAACCAATAAATCCCAGCAGATGAAAGCTTGTAACGCGAAGCATGACATTATCCTGAATGTGCTTCAGCCTGAAGCGACGTCGACAAATCTGCTCACCTTTTAAGGAGAAGCTCATAGTAGGAATTCGTCAGTACTAAAAGCCGATGTATTGCAAACTGCTGTATCAGAGAGTCTGCCTTGTAATCGAACCGGATGGACACAAAGATATGCCCTCGTATAACTTTACCCTCAAATCACCGTGTCATTCAAGTCTGATCCCTGAGAATGGCTGGTGGCCACTCTTATCTTAGATGAGAAGAAACTGTAAAAACATCCAATTGATGCTTCATTGCAGACTCTTAAAACTCGCACTCAAACTAGATTTCTACTATTACTTGGAACTATACATGAATGTACACATATATCCTTAGTCTACATATATGCGATTTTGACAAAATCTAAGGAGAAAATAAACACGCATGTTTGTGGTACCCTTCCTCTGTTTTAGGGGTGTTTTCTTGCTCATATATTCACATAGAATTAGTTAGGATAATGATGCAGACATGCTGTGATGAATGAGGTCTTGGTGAACCTCTATGGCCGTATGCTGACATTGGCATGGAGAATTTAATCTTTGTGCTAATATATCTATACAGGGATGGCTGGACTATATTTATGAAGAACAATTTAGAAATGTCTCCCGTTGTTTTCTGATGGTTTCTATGAATTTATATCGCTGTTCATGGTAAGTATTTGCTATCTAAAAAAATGTAAAAGAAACTGAGGTGAAATCATTCTCAAGATTTGTTCTCAGAAGTGTTCATGTCACCTTGTCTCGGCTGATTGAATTATGCAGCAGTGTCTGAAGCAATTTGTAGGAGATCGAGTGGAGGAGTTTCAGTATAGATCACATAACGTGATAATGAGAAAATGATCTCATAGATTTCCATCCTTAATACTGAAAACTATCTTTAACAAGGATTTAATGAGCTCATTTCCCATGAAATGTCCACTTTTATGGATTTTTTTTTCATATTTAGACATCTCAAAGGATACTATATATCTTATCAAATACTACTTTATGACAATGTAGTGATATTACAAGTCATTGTGGTGTAGTATGTAATGGTGGATTGCCAATTACAGGGTCTCTGAGTCGAGTTACTGATGTTTCTCTCTGTAACAAAGCGTTTATATTATTCCTACAATAGAGAATCCAGTGACTTTCAGTAAAGGGCTACAGGTCATTGTCGTCATGGGCGTGTCTGGGTGTACTTTGGTATAATGAAAGCTATTTATTCCCAAGATACTAAAATGAGCCAATGAAAATCTGCCGAGACAATTATGACAACCTTTCATAATTGTGAATCAATAAAGCGCATCATCGTCATTCCGGTTGGAAACCTAAACTAGTTATCCAGTGTACTATCTAGTATATCATCGTGATTTTTCTACTTTTATGTTGCATACTTCAATACTTTTTTAACCCTACTCCCTTCCACTACATGTTCCATATCAAATTCTACTTAATAGTTGAGATTAGAATTCTGCTAGCGAAAATTGATTGATCGTTAAGAAGATCAGGATAATGGACTAGCTAATTGAGGACTGGACAAATACATATCTGAGAGGAATGTGTGAAGTAAACATGCTGATGTGAAAATATTGAGTTTCACCAGACCTTCCGTCAATTTCTATTTGTCTAGTTGGTCCGCTGAGAGCGACACTTTTCATGAGATATGGTGATAATAGAACGATTCTTTGGTATGGGAGAATTTAATAACAATTCTAATATCGAAATGTCTGCATCATCAGCAATGATGTGCATTTCACGCTGATGTGACTCAAGAGATCTGTTTCGTCATCTGATTTTCCAGGTCCCCAGACCTGTGTATATGGGATGTGTTTCAAAAATCACGAAGCTTTTTTTCATATTCATCTCTGGATGGACCGAGGGCTTGACCATTGAGGTGAACTTATATACTCATAGTCCTTGGACCTGCCAAACCCATGACCAATTTTCTCACATCCTACGTTTATTTCTCACTCATGGGATCCATCTATCCATTATCCGTAATGACATGGTGGTGAAGACAGCTCAATGCAATTAGTAGCAGATGGATTGGCTACTCCGACAGCAGTTATGCAATTCCGCAGTATGAAATTGAAGGGTTAAGAGTACCTATGGGTGCCCACATTATTTGCGAAAGTGACGTATATTTCAAACAGGCCATGTGTGATATCTGATAGAGGTCATTATGGACGTGTGGCAGTTATTGGCTCTAATGCATAAACCACAGAAAGCAAGTTTAATATACAGGTACATGATGTTGATAGACAAATGATACAGTAAGATGATAGATTTCTTTTCTCAGAATTGCGTACCGACTTCCAGTGCTATTATTTTTGAATCGCAGGTGACTGACCCCATAATAGGAATAGGCTATATTCCATGCTGTTCAAAGAATAGGCTTGTGATATGAGAAATGTAATGAATGATAGAACGCCTTTTCTTTACACCGTATTCTCATCTTTTGACAGATTCAGGCTTTAAAGGTCTTGGATATAGCCCTCCACGATAAATACCAGATTTCCAGGTATAGGTTTCCCCGAAAGTAAAGAGAGTAGAGCTATTTCTAGTCTCTCTTTTGAAAACAATTATTATATTCTGAATGTCTAGCATTTCAATTCTTCATTATGTCCATTTAAGGATGGATTAGTCATTTGTTTATTTCCAGGCGACAGCAAACTGTCGCGTCTCAGAACTTAATTATCTAACTCAGTCGCAAATGAAATATACCTGTATATATGGTTGTTTTCAGAGGTGAATTCATGTATGAATGCTTATTGTGCTATATCATAGGCTGTTTTGTGTTCTGTGTCTCTATTCATATATAAACTGTGCAATGAAGCCGGTCAGTACGTGTGTGCTCTCAGATCCATCCATCTTATTTACCTTTAGTGTGGTTACACCAAGGATTGAGAAAAGTGTGATATATAATTAATATGCAAACCTTTTCATTTTCATTTCGGCTTGGGTCTCCCACAATCTGTCTTATTTAAGAAAGTCATCGATGTAAATTGTAGGGGAAATGTACATAGAAGGTCTCCCTGTCCTAGTTGGCATCTCATGAAAAACCTATATAGATGAATCTTACTGATGAATATCCTTTTAGATTTACTTTTCCTGTTGTTGAAAATCTACCTTGTTGGGTGTGCCATCGGGGATTCCGTCTATAACGGTACCCATTCTAATTTACCTACTGGTTTATATTAAAGATAAGATTTTACTATTTCACTAATTAAAATCGTATTATTACCTGAAGCTGCGTGGACAACCATTACAGACAAATTACTGTCACAAAGTTCTAGCCGGTATATACTGTGGTGTATGTCTGAACTTAATGGTATGTGACAGAACTCAATATTCGACAGTTTTTCCTGTGCACAGGAATCTCTAATCAGAACGCAAATGACAACAATATTCGTTGCGCTTTAGTTTGGTCTTACTGGAATTTCTATTTGCTATTACTGCAATATAATCACAATACTTACGATTTTGATTTACTCAAGGGTACAATGAATAAAACATCTAACGACCTTCGGGCTTAGACTCACTAAAGGAAAGGGATTATTATTGATTCTTTCGATGAGAAGCACAAAAGCGAAGTCATTTCAGAACCTTTTTCCTCGCAGAAATTAGTCTCAGGAGGTTCTCAGAAACCACTTAGGTGATGTGGCCCTGACCCAATAGTTCATTTAAGTAGATAAAGCTTACTCAGATGAAGGATGCAATAATGAGGCATAATGACTTACACAACGCGGGAGTGGCAGAATTATTTGAAAGAAATGTATTCAGTAATTCTGGACATGGTGAACGACTGTGAACAGTTGTGAACAGTATGTGAGATAAAATACACGCCACCCTGGAATTTTTTTTGTAGGGAGGTGAAAACTAAACATGTCGGCGAGGCCGCGGTGACGTCACGTCACGAGTGCTCTCCTGAGCCGTCAGATGGGGCGAGAATCGGGCAAAAGAACCACCAAGTGGCGAGTCAGTGGACACCTCCTGCGTGTTTGCCATTACCACTCACACGTTCATCACTATTGATACACACTGCAGGCATAACGATCACGAAGAATTATAGTCATTTGCCTTTAATTGGTGATCTAATTCTGTGATATAATTATCTAGGACATATATATCTATGTCCTCTGAATACACAATTTATTCTCATATTTTTAACAATCCATCTCTAATCGTATGCAGAGACATACAATTGTATGGCATACACCTGTATCTTCATGTGTTCCTGCTGAGTATACTGTACATAATATATGCCATATATTGGAGTAAATAGGCCATATACTAATTTGTAAATGCGGAATGGTTTGTTTGAAGTGGGTAACAACCACATTATAAGCTAGAAGATGAGCCACATATAGAGACATTAATAAACCATTAATGTTCAATAGGGCACAAGGATTGTTATACAGGCAATTTTCAAATTTAGTTTACAAGTCCTGTGTCTATAAAGTTTGCAGAGGTTTGGAAGTATTGAACTAGTGGCAGTATTCGTTAAAGACCGTTTTAATATAATCAGTGGCTTATGAACTGCTGTAGTGGAAATTAATCAGTTGAGTTTGCCATATTAGAAGAGATGCCAGAACGACAAATTATGTATTGCTTTTTAACGTCTTTGACAAGAAACGTATTTTATTACCCATTTCTGTTAATCAGTATTTATGTGATTTTGAGACAATGATATTTATGAGATCACCTTTTAACTACGGGAGAGACAGGCCTTAATACAAAACATTAACCTGTCAAATTGGGATGGGTGATTAATTTACTCTGTTCTCACCTTTGACGGCAACTTCCGTTCATGGTATAAAGAATTAATGTTGGCTGCAACAATTTGATATTCTACCGAAGGTGAAAAGGCATTTGGCTGATTAAGTTGTTCATTGGTTAATGTGAATAAAACGTTCTCCGACTGAATTAGTAACATTCAGTGATTTTTGACGAAGCACTTTAGAAGCTTTTGGAAGAATTTCAAATTTTTCAATGGAAAAACATAATGAAAAAAAGACATTACTCTAGGATATGATGATATATAATGCACAGTGTATTCTGGCGTCATGTTGTAATCTTGACAGTTTTTAACTACAGTATCATTTATTAACCGCTAGACGTCTTCTATTTTACCAGTTTGGATGTTCATGGGAATCCATTATGTCTATACGGCTTCTGAAAGGTGGTACGGAATTGCAGTCCACCATATTCCGAAAAAAAATTCTGCTGGGGTAGTAAACCCTAGTGTGTACATTGGTTCTCCGTGTTTAAAGCCACCATGTACTCCTCGCAGCGGTACATCACATTTTGACTAGTACCCTGCCTCTCTACGACTGCCCACAAAGTGCTACCAGGCGTCTAACAGCACTCCCTGGTGGCCCTACTAGGAGGCCAGATGCCGTCTGTGCAGTCATGCGTGACGGTGCTATGCTTCACATGATGTATCCCTAGAGGAAACAGGTGATAACGAGACTTGCGAATCTTTATAGCTTCCCTAGTGAGAATTTGTCAATCCTGCTTGCTCTCCCGTCCGTCATTTTTAAAACATTTCTTTAGAGGTACAAGAGGTATACAGTCATTGACACTATTTTTCCAATGTACAGGAGGTTCATCCGCTTTCCTATAATGGGATTTACTAGGTTTCTTTGACTTTCCTCCCAGTTTCGATATTATCACCGCATGCTAATCATGTGGGTATTCATATGAAAACAATGAGTTTGAATCATGGTTCTCTCTCTCTCACTCTCTCACTCTCTCTCTCCCTCTCTCTCTCTCTCTTTCGGCCTCCCTCTATCTATCGATCTCTCTCGCTCCACTTCAAATTCTTCTTTATATATTCCACCCTATGTATCTTCTTACCTCTCTCCAAGATATCTTTCTTCCTTCAGTTTTCCCCTCCTAACATTTCTCCCTCCACCTCTCCCCCCGCCTTCTCTCTCTCTCCCTACCTGGCTCTCCCTGATATTTTTCCCAGTGTCTTTTCATCTCATTAGGCTTCTCTCCATGGTAGCTCTCTGTTTGTCTGTCTGTCTGTCTGTCTGTCTGTCTGTCCGTCCGTCCGTCCGTCCGTCCGTCCGTCCGTCCGTCCGTCCGTCCGTCCGTTCGTCCGTCCGTCCGTCCGTCCGTCTGTCTGTCTGTCTGTCTGTCTGTCTGTCTGTCCGTCCGTCTCTCTGTCTGTCTGTCCGTCTGTCTGTCTGTCTGTCTTTCTCTCTCTCTCTCTTTCTCGCTCTCTCTCCCCTCCCCTCTTTCTGAAATGTACGCTCCCCATACTAAAATTATATAATACTAAATACATATGTTTTGGTAGATTTTTATTCGCTTTGCCAAAGGGCCATGCGGACACTCAAGGGGGAACGCCGTTAGATAATCTCCGCAATGGCCTATAGTTATTTGGTGAATATGTAGATAATCTCTCTTGGGCAGGTAGGTTTTTTTATATGGAATTATCTTGTCAGCTAAGCATATTCAGAAAGCTGGCGGAAACGTACATTGCGGATTTCCAGGCAAAAGACCATGCTATGATTACCATGATTATTACAACTTAGAATATCGCATAATTATGAAGATATAACTTTAAAATACATTCACGTTGATAATACTAAAATTATATTTCATTGCAATAATCAGGATAGAACGTGGCATAATATCATTTCGTTATCATCATCATTATTAGACATATTTTCATCCTATTTACATATGGAAACAGGGTTTCTGTGCGTGCACGTTGCAATTATCACATATTTTCAACGTTTCTGGTACCTAAGTATAGTTTCTATATTGGAATTAGGTCGTTTACATATTCACCCCAGTAGATAAGGAACGTATACCACTACAAGTAGTTAAACTGCAACTGGGACTCTTGTCTTATTCAACACAAGGAGTGGAACAGAGATGACTTCATTAATTGAGAATTATTCGAGATCTATCAAATAAGACAAAGTCTAGGTAGGATTAACAGTAACCAGTACAGAAAGTTGGATGTCTACATTCTCTGTCTCTAATCTGCATAAGCATGGGTAGATGGCGTGACATCTGTTATTTTCATCGATGGTTTCCTTATGTGGATGGTGTACAGAATGATATGGCATTTCAATATGGTGGCTACCTTGTATGATATTGTAATTTTGAAACAACCTGAAGCAGACACAAGTATTTTTAAGAGAGAAAAATTTGAAAAAAAATGAAAATAGCATGGTTATTAAATTGTTCACAATGCATTTGGCAGGAGGAGCGTGTACTTATTATCTTTAGCCGATTTATTTGAATCTTTCCATACTTGCTTGTTATCCACATCTCATACACTCCATCTTTATTTGATATTACTTTGCCTTTTGTTACAGCATAAAACAGCATCGCAAAACCGACCCGATGTCATTTAATATCCTATCCCAAGCCTTCAAATATGAAGTTGAAAAAGCAAAATAGGACTAGGTAGAAGGTGGCCCTCAAGGTATCCTGACGACGCTGACCATGATGGTAACCTAGATTGCCTACAATGCACTTGATGGACAACGGCTGTGGGTGGAACGTCATCTAAACACGCTTATTATTGCTGATGGCACATTGATCTCCGGAGGTCCATTGTTTAATCGGTATAAGGCGTACCAAACATCGGGATGGAAAAGTGGTGTATTTCCACAATGGTGCTTGAATGATGATGCAACCCAAACATCTGCGAAACCTACTTATCTTTGGAGAATTATGATAATGGGAGCCAATTATCGCTCACTAAACGCCTTACCCATCGCTTATACCATTTGTCGATTTCACTGCTCCTATTACCCATACCCTATACATATCATTCACAAATCATGCGTGTTGGTACATGACATTCTACTTCTAGATGGTCCATGTGAAGAAATCTGTGATAAAAGGAATAGAGCTTAACATAAAACTAATGATTCTATCTCAATATCCAAAATGATTCATTAAGATTCAATTTAATGGCTAGTGCTTGACATGTGTTCTAACTGTGGTCCTATATATTCTATTTCCAAACCCAAGAAGACTTGATTCACTATGGGTTATAGCTTAATATTGTATAAACCCTAGGGACGTATCGAAGCGATCTAATTAATTCTTAAATCCTAGTTTGATGTGCGAACAATATGATGATATGTTTACTGGAATACCAGAATATACAAGATATACCAGAATGGATTCCTTATTAGTATTCCCGTGACGTTAAAACTGTAGTAAATTCGATATCTCCCATAATGAACAGGTAACTCTTCGTAAAGAGATACTTATTAAAAACATATAGCCTTTCCTAATGGTTTTCAAGAAAAATGAAGAAAGTGATTTCAATGGAGATTTAAAAAAAATGAAAATCCTCGTAAGTATTCAGTCGAGAACGTCCGATACTTATTGAGTGGAATTTCACTAATTTTAGAACTTCATTAGTATTCATTGTCTATAACATGTTTTACTTGTGGAAATAAGTCGCCATGAACCGAACTGTTCCGAAGATTATAGAATATAATCTATACCGGGAAATATGTTAGGTACTTGCAGCAGTAATGCTGTTACTGCTGTCAAGGTTGTTTGTTTATTATTTGTTGTAAAACCATATCAAATCTTTTATTACATCGGATCTATGTATGAATCACTTTCTGTAATCTGGTCAAG
Source organism: Alentia gelatinosa (assembly GCA_950022655.1). Lineage (NCBI taxonomy): Eukaryota > Metazoa > Annelida > Polychaeta > Phyllodocida > Polynoidae > Alentia > Alentia gelatinosa. The sequence goes on along the minus strand of OX465584.1, from coordinate 30,349,800 downwards.
CAAGTAAACCAGCATCACAAGACGCTGAGCTATGGCCAGCATAAACAAAAGATTAAAAAAAAAAAGGCATTGCAAATTAAGTAGCACGAATCACCTTGGCCATTAGAGCCTTCTGAATATAGGGTTTCAATAACCGTAGTTCTATTTCAGCGTTCTCCAGGTCCAATTGAATATCTAGATATCTTTCCGCTTTGCTTTACTAGCTATGATTTCTGGATTAAAGCTTAACTATGGATACTTTACTGAATGTAGGCGTACTTTTGCCTCAACTAATTAGCTTCTTTCTCGGATATGTATGTTACAAGAAATGAATGATGATTCATAAAAGTCCAGGATAGATAAGACTTCTTTTTTAGATTAAAGGAAAACAACGAAATAAAAGAAATCCTCGTCATTCGAGAATGAAATAGAAGAAACTCCTAGTCAGTCGAGAATGAAAAAGAAAGTCATAGTCAGTATTGTTGGGTTTTAGAGGAAGCGATCTCCCTGACGTCAGACGTCAGCTGAGGAGCTCAGTGAGATTGCCAGGAGGGTGGGAAGCTCTGATCGAGCCAGACCTGACGTAAAACCAGGTCTCCGTGTGCTGGGACCATGTTGGGGGATTGGCCAGTATCCTGAAACATGGTAGGACTGATACAGATCACTGTGTTGTATGAACTGTAACCCCCTCCGCCGTGCCTTCTCACTTCATCTACTTCATGACCTCGCCAACCTGAGAAAGCCTTAAAAACAGTTACTTCATCGTTCAAGGCTCTACTTCAAGAATCCACACGTAATTCGGACCAAAGTTATTTATACAATTATGATTAGTGTAAGATATTTGAGAAACCATTGAACCCATACATTCACCATGAATTTATTTGAAATGCCTGGTTGAAGCTATATGATACTGCCCTCGGGATGCCTTGAGTTTGGATGCGTAGGTGATTTTGCAGAGTAGACCTTTAGTAACGGAAAATGAAGAAAGTGAAGTCCTTGACGGAAGATTCGTAGATGGTGTGAGCTAATAACTGGCAGGCAATGCCGCTGGTTCTCGGTTTGTGTCTACATCTCTCAAGGGTTGTGGTAGATTACATTCGTTAATTAAATACACTTTAACAGTTATATCCCAATTTGTACACTAATGTTTATCCTAATTCTTATTTTTCAGCTTCTATAAGATAGATCAACTGCTGCTGTATTCTGTATGAGGTCACAATAACCTATTTGAGCGAGTGGGTTTATCCAGTAATGCAATCAGACGACAATCACAAATATATGTAAAGGAAGTATTATCTTGTGTGATGGATGGAAATCATATTGATGTACTAAATAGATGAATGTCGGCTTAGAATTGCCAATCAATGTCAAACAAAATGATGAAACGGTATTCGGCTTCGATGATTGAGGACATTTGAATATAATAACACGCAAGAGATTTATAGGGGATACCAGTCAATTAAATTGAATCACTTATCCTCTCATTTAAGGCACCATCCATAAAAGACGCGAACTTTGCAACGATACTGGGGATTCAATATCCTGACCAAAGTAAAATTCCAGTAAATGATTGGATTTGTGAAAATTGGAAGGTCATCAAAGCACAGTAACAAAGTTTCATATATAACATTGATGACATAAACGTAATTCATGAATAGCCATTTTTATCATTTCTAAAGGTAAGTTGGACTGTTTATTCCTTTGCGTTAATTGTACCCAGAATCAATGTACATGTATATATTTGATGTAAACGTTCTGTAACCTATATATATATATGACCTAACGATACATTAGTTTCTCTAACTAATATGGTATGACAGGAGCTGTGCCTTGTCAAGGAACCGTGCCTTGTCTATATTCCTTGACATCAAAATGCCTGCTGTGCAAAATACTCTTAGCGTCTTTCATGTGTGCAGTGGTAGTAACGTAATGTTCGGAGATATCCCCGAGTGAAACTACTAAAACAGTCGTTATAGTGATGATGAATATGAGAGAGCCGAATAAATCAAATAAAAAAATATCTCGAGGGTGAGATTTCTCTCCTTTAAGGATGTCAAATGTTCAGCTTCTTAAGTGCTCGTTACACTGGCCGGATGTTTTTGTCTGTGGGGTCCGACTGCATCTCACAGTACCCAGCATCATCTTGCTCGATTATCCTGCAAGGTTTGATTGTCTGATAATCCCTATGTTTGAGGCCCTTATTATCGCTCGCGGCCACCATTTGAGGGGGTTGAGTTGGGTGTCGTCTACTGGAGCAGAATCACAAGGCTTAACATGATCTGTCCAGATCATCTCAAGAGACCAAAGAGCTGAAATCTAGTGTTGGTGGAATACCCCCTTTGCTGTGCCATGATTGGGGAGAGGATTGAGGACGTCATATCAGTATCTCCAGATGTCATATAAGGATTGTCCATGTCACAACAATACTACTACTGGGTGTCACAACAATACTACTACCAAAATAAATCATAGTTAGAGGAGTAAGGAGGGATGGACAGAGAAAAGACCTTAATAATCTGGATCATTTCACATTTTGGAACTGACAAATAGAGCTTTGTTGACACAGTGAGCAACTTTGGGTGCTCAGAATGAGGTTCTTGTCGAGTAATTTCCTCTCCGGAACCGCATCATGTAATCTTCAATTGGCCCTTTTCAGGCGGGTAAGAAGCCCCTGGACCAAGGTCATCCCTGAGCATCACGGGGCGAGAGTGCCTTAAGGCATCCACTAGAAAATCACTTTTCAATGTGACCTAAACAACCTTTACACTGTCACGAAAAGTTTCTCATACAACAATAATATTGGCTTCTTCACGTTTTCTCCAAATTATCCAGTTCTTTCTCTATTTATTGAAATCCGGCCTGTAATGGAAAACCGCTGATTTACTAAGTGAATCGTAACTCGTTATGCTTGTATTAAATAAGAAAATTGAAATAGTACTGACTTTGTGAAGAATGCCTAATTCTCTTCCTTGATGACATACTGCCTAAAAACATTCCTTTGACTCTCTGGCATACTGCCTTCAGGTATTCACTCCTGGAAAGGGTTAATTCCAAATACCAACAACGAATAGTGTAGATGAAAGTATTGAAAAGAGTAATCATGTCAGAGAGTAATTTTCTTAATTATCATGTGATATCAGCTGATAGCAATATATGTAATACCTATCAAATTGATAAGTGGTTTATATTGATGCTGAATGAAGGTCTTGTATAATGAGCAAATCGGCGCGGGGCTGGATGGAAAATGGCCAGGATTATTTGAGAAGATCACCAGAGAAGTGAATGACATTATGAAATATATGAACAATAACAGAAGGAGAGGGCCATCCTCTAAAACGTTCATGAGTAGATGTGGGGTGGGTGGGTGGTAAGTTTAAAGTCGTTTTGATAGGCAAGGAAGGCTGTGATATCGTGCACGGAGACGTGTTTTGTTTGTTTGTGGTTCAACATCCCAGGGGACCCTGAGGGTATATAGGGACGGAGACGTGTATTAACTAGGTATAATCGCGATGATACTGTTGAATCATTACATGTAATGTGCAAAATGCCCATGCTCTTGGATAGAAGGAAAGAACAGCTGTTGAGTATTATGTATAAACTATCTGGAGATCATTCTATGCTTGATAACAGAACGCGTGGGACTAAAATGGACAAGAAAATACGGTTGAGGAACGTCAATTTAAAGGAATGAGCTATAAGAAATCCCCACTCTACAGGGGAATAGAATTATGGAAGCAGTTATGAGCAGAGGTCCAAACAGTGGCTACCAAGAAAACGTTTAAAAAGATGATAGCGAAGAACTGTTATACCAGTGTTAGGGCAGTGACGCTGCCATGTATCTTAATTCTATGTACGGTAACATGCCTGCATAATATCTTCATCATCATAACTCAATCATCCATGATTTTTGTCCTTCTTGTTTATTGTTGTATTGTGAAAGTAATACTGACTACGGAAGAATTGTAAATTCCTTTCAGAAATTAATAAAACATATTTTAAAAGATCTAGGCCATTACTGTTCACACGTTCACCACAATGTACGTTGATGGTCAAGTTGTTTTGTATAAAAAAATACCCCCCAAGCATCAGCGTTGCTGATGATTAATCGATTAATCAAAATGAAAACCCTCTGCTGTTTCAGGTAGGTATATTCTCATATCTGCATCTTTCTTCTGACAACATTACAAAATAGAGAGAACCACTGCCTTTTTTGTTGTTATCAAAGCTCCACATAGAGAATCTTTTCAAGTAGACTGAATGAGTTGATTGACATTCTCTTTGCTATTTTCCCGAGGTCTGACTAGCCTTTAAAGCATGTTTGTCGAGAAATAGCTACTGCCGCCAGACACAGAACCTGCTGAGGCCTTTTCTGATCGCCCCCAGATCTTATGACGCATTCAAAAGTGGGATCAGGTAATGGGAGCCATCTATGATAATTGAACACTGCCCCATGGCTTATGTATTTGTTATGGGATTCGGAACGGAAATGTAACTGAACGCAGTCAACTTTATGAAGGTTATGGTTGTTCACCTAATGGAAGCGCGTGGGAGAGGGCAATTTGATAAACATCTTTGCAGCAAATTTGTTGAGGCTGTTCTTGTCTCGCTCTACTTGTATGACAAACGGTGTCGTATATCTTAGCTGTGGAGGCAAGAATGATGCTCGGCTGAAGGTGGTGAACTCAACTTACAATGAGCCACATACTTTAAACTCCGTAAAATTGATCAAATCTGTTAGAATGTATAATATACTGAAATAAATGATAAATTATCATTCATCTTTGGGTGCAGATTCAAACTCTTAACGTTAAATATTGTCTCCTGTCGGGCACCCAAGAGATTTTATAACAGGAGTAAATGTAAAATATTTATCATATGACAGCTTATGGGATGTATCGTTTTCTTTATTTAAGGTAATTTCTGAATGATTGCAATTAGTAGAAATATGTGTTGTTCAATGATCAGTGATATATATGATGAATGTACAGTAGATTGACGATTGTATATGTCAGTAAAGTAAAATTAGAGATCTTTTAAAAAGGATATTTACAAGATTGCCAAACATCAGTAGGGGAAGTTGGCAAGATATTAGAGTGTGGTTCTCTGGCCGATATGTGATTATAGCAGAATGCTTTCGTTTCATCCTTTTTCATCCCATGATATGGCTCTCGCCTTTCATATATATGTAGCTTTAATATTGCTTTTCACAAAAGGAGACCATCAAATTGAACTTTACGCAAACTTCTTTATTCATAAACCGCAGTGCAGTGAGGCGGAATGACTGGTCACTGGGACCAAAGGCCACGTGTAGTAAGCTGTGAGCTATTACCCCTCGGCCAATCCGATATTAGGTATCTTCACTATCAGAATCTTTTATATTTGGGTCTGATTCGTTAGTACATAGACTCCGATCTTCCATCATACTCTGTGACAGATTTACCTCCTAGTTCCTTGCGTATTCAAATGTTACATTCGTCACTTTTTACCTATACGGGCTAAACTAGTGTAGTGGAGTTCGAGAATGGTGGAGAATGATGGGCCACAGACTATCCCAGGTCCAATTGCGAAGAAGATGTGAGTGCCGTTCGAGCTTCATGCAAGGAATACTGTTATTTCAGCTCGCTTCTAAAAGATAATCTGGTATAGGACTATTTCTATAACAACGGTGCCGCTAAAAATACGTTTGCAATATACCTATTCCGAAGCGTTTGCAGATAAGATCAGCAAACTATGTGTTTATATTTGCTCACATGCACAGACCAACCCTATTTTTCTGCCTTTTCACTATGCCATGTCATTTCGAATCCCTAGTGTCTGGATATCTCAAGGTCTCTTGTCATTAATCCATTTGGAATTAGTTTGCGACATTTCAACTGGAATTCCTTTGTGTGAAGCTTATTCATACAACAGGATTACCACATTATCCCTCGTGCTCTTTGCTCAGAGATACACATTTAATCCTTAGACACATGCTAATGGGTTAAAGGTCTCGCAATTTTAGTAAGTACCGGTACGACTGAGTACATTGACAACCTCCTGGCAAGCCTATCATTACTATCTTCTCCCATTTACAGCCCTCGATATGCCTATGGCAGACGATTTCATCAAGTTAAACGAGCATGAGGTCAGCGTCCCATTAAGGATTATGTCATCATCACACGTCAGACATCCCTAAAGGGAAACGTCATAAGGTATTGAATTGTGCTTTTAGTATAAATATACGATGTCTGTGCAACTAATGAGGTATTCCACTAATATAAAAAACGAATGTTGTATTCAGAGAAAGGCATCACATGTCGTATTCATACTCATAGATATTGCCCTACGCGTGTCAAAAAAGAATGATGTGGAATTGAAAAATTGAATTCCATCTACTTAAGTATCATAGATGAGAAAGGGATCTATCGAGTTGCAATTACAGGTAAGTTGGCATCAAGAAACTGCTTTCAGCTATGTGTTAGCTAAGATAGGCCCAGGGACCATCCAAGTAACGAGACCCAAGGGTAATGAGCTAATATTACATCTTTCAGAGATTCTAGGACTTTCAAAAGTTTAAAAAGAGATAAAACGTTAGGATCTATTATGTCTCGCATCAAAGGCTTACCCTAGAAGTAACGCACACTTCAAGACAATCTGCTCATTATATCATGACTTGCAAATAGGAAACTCTGATAATAGCTTCCACGTATGTTTTCTACTGAATGTTTTTGTGTTATTTCTGAATGATTTATATAACGATTGTATCGCGCTTTTGACTTTTGCATCATAATGATCGGAGAAAGAAACGAGGTTCCTAGTCTAATATTTGATGGAAAAAAAACGTTTTACCATTAATTCCATCCTGTCCCTCTTATTTTGCAGATAAGGAATCTCCCTACTTCAAGTATTTATCATTAAATTGGCCTTATTGGGGAAATCTTCTTTTATCAGCAAATGAGTAACCTGCCGCTGAAATCTCATCTATCTCTCTATGTGGAGGTAGATGCTGGCTTCTTGTTCCTCTCCTGTGAGGCCCCGAGCTTTAAGCATGGCAGCAGCCTTGTCACGGCAGCTTTTCTGAATGCAGGCAGCAAGACGAGGTACACAAAGGGATTGGCCACGGAGTTAAAGGCACTCAGCCAGAGACCGATGAGCTGCAGGATAGTGTTCTTGATGTAGGAGACGAGTCCCAGTCTGCCCAGCATGTAATACCATATGTCCCAGCTCATGGAGAGGACAAAGATAATGGTCACCGCTACGGCCGTCTTTGTCATCTGAGAGGCGGCGCTGTTAACCAGGTTAGATTCACCGAAACTTGAGTTGTCCCGTCGGGCTATGAGTGTAATGAGCACCTTGCTGTACAACCCACAGAAGAGAATGAATGGTAGCAGCCAGTAAATAACAAACACATACTGGCCATAGATGAAGAAAAACCATTTACCGATATCACCTGGGATGGCATACTCACTTACACATCGTCCATGAGCCATCTTCACTTGAACCGGGCATCCAAGGTTGGAGCCTATCCCAATACAATACGCTAGGAGAATTAGACGTTGTATGCGACCAATAGTGAGGTCTACATGCTTGAATGGATGACATATGGCCATGAAGCGCTCATAAGCAACCATCACTAGATTCCAGATAGAACTGAGTACCCAGATCCAATAGAGAAATTGCCCATGCCAAGCGTGGCAGACGATGTAGTCAAGGATGATGTCACCAGAGAACCACATGGGTGGCTGTAGCATCATGATCGTTCCTGCTGTACACACCATGAAGTCCAAGAAAGCCTGGTTACGTAGAAGAAGCAAGTACCCAGGAGCAAAATTACCTCCTGCATCTTTCAGGATGAAGATAGTAGCCAGGTTGGCAATTGATCCAATAGCTGTCATGATGTACTGAGTAATTACAATAATCTCCTTCATGCCCGTATCTGCATTGTCCATACTATTGACGGTTCCATTAAAGGTGCTATTCATGGGTGATGCAGTGAAATTTGTATCCATTTTAGGATAGAATCTCGAGCCTCAAGGCCAAACAATGTTTTTTATCGAAAGGATCTTGATTGTGTCCTATGCAGTTTGGTCCTCCCAAAGGTTCCACGCGTGGATGGTGATAGAATCTGCACTAGAGCACTTTCAATACTTCCCCCATTTTATCTTCATAAATTGCTACTTATCAATTCAGTCAGTAATTCATTTGCTGATTGTAATAGAAGAGGAAACAATTTCTATTTAGATTTTCCTTTTGATGTCCTATTTCCTATTAGTACATGCAGTGTTATGTGAAATGCCTTTCAAAGGAAAAAGTTTGAGATACAATTGAATAAATCACCTCTGAAATAATATATATTATATTCTGAACAACACGATTCTCCTCGGGACTCGTATGAGGAGTGACAAGTAAAATGAATATGTGATATGAAATATTCAACAGAATCGTGAAAGAAATGGGGATTTGCATGGCAACACAGTCATATATATGTGAGATGACATGAACAATCATAGAAGGAGAAGAACAATAAATTGCTGCAAGATTCGCTGATACAGGGTATATCAAATGTGTGTATCTTCTGTCTGTCTGGGCCGGGCGACGAAAACCAGCCTATGTACTAAAGCCAACACCTCATACCCTTTGTTTCACCAACTATTAATCTACCTACACGAAGAAGTAATATTGATGTATATGATTCTATGGTCAAATAAAGTAATTCTTTATAAAAGAAAAAAGGTTATTCCGTCATTTGTCTCTCTCGTCAGATGCTACCTTGCGCCTTGTTACTGATTTTGTCAAATCAGATCACATATTTCGGGAGAATGTGATACTGACAGTACTGAGTACTTAGGCACAACATCTTGTATCACCTTAGAAGTGAGGTGAATTATTCCGTTAGTAACCTGTTGTCTCTGATGGGTGAGATACAGACAAAGGTCTGTGAAGTAGAACTGGGCGTTTCTCGGTGTCTGCTCTGAGATTCTTCAAAGAAGGAATCTTGCGTTCTGGGTACTGATTCTGTGAATACTGGATCCACAAGGCTGAGTATAGGTTCACCAAATGGGTGTGTTTAGTCAGCATTTTTAAAGCCTAAGGTTCCGAGCTACAAAAGCTCAACCAGATGAAGCACTGACAAGTGGAGAAGCAAGGTGAGGAGAATGCTTCTCACAAAGAGACAGGGAGAGGGAGATTCTTTATTTTCTCAGTCAATTCAGTTTCATACAAATAGATTTTTCAACTCAATCATCTAGGATTGTGTTGTATAAGTGTAATGTTAAGGTTACCATCAACTAATAGATAGGAACATGTACTAATTAAACGAAGTAATACCAGGACAATGGGGGTATCTAATGGTCAATGGTTGGTGATTAAATGATTCTTAATGAATCGTTTATGTACAAGAATAGCCGTCTCTTGAAATGGATTCTTTCACTGCAATGGACGTCACACATAAAGTTTAAGTAGAACATGATACGGTCAGCATGATAGAAAGAAACAAAAATATCAATCTGGCCACTTAAATTACGATTAGAAGTACATATAGAACTCTGCCGATCAATATGGAATTATTCAAAAGTGTTGACAAAGTATGTGCAATAAACGGCCATCATATATTAAGTGGATATATTTGTCTTCCAAGCTGTTGTTGTAAGATTATTTATCGTGGGGGCCTTTTAATATTTGGGGACAGTGAGAAGGTATAAGACAATGATGGGAGTGTTCCTGGTAGGTATTTGTATTGAAATTATTCAAAAGTGTTGACAAAGTATGTGCAATAAACGGCCATCATATATTAAGTGGATATATTTGTCTTCCAAGCTGTTGTTGTAAGATTATTTATCGTGGGGGCCTTTTAATATTTGGGGACAGTGAGAAGGTATAAGACAATGATAGGAGAGTTCCTGGTAGGTATTTGTATTGATTTCTTTTTCTTTTTCCTCTTTTTTTTTATATATAGTAACGTCGATTTACGAGCTAAACCAAAAGGCTGCGGTGAGTAATGAATTTGTTGAATGAGCATGGTTTTCTGCTTTAAAAACATCCATCATACCTTTTGTATTCATTCCCGAAAAAATCACCTCCTCATCGCCTGGACTATCTCCCTCACCGAACCAACTACCTTCTAACTTTTCACCCACCCGCCCAAAACCCACTCACCTACTCATCCGCCTACCCAGCAACCCACCTAACTTACCCAGCTATCCATCCACTCAACCCAATACCTTCCGAGCTACGCTGATAGTAGATCCGTCGAGGAGCCAGGAATGGAGATTTCACCTTGTCTATTTATTGTTGATTCGCTCACAAACAAAGGCTTGCTGATACAACTGTAAACGTTGAATGTCAACGAACATTTTCAATCGAACGAGCACAACAATCAAATGTAGTTAACCATATTGGAGATACAAAAATGATTTACTCATTATTGTTACATAAGGTCACGGATGCAGGGTCATTAATCGGTAATTGAAAACTCACAGAAAAAGGCTACAGAGGTGGATTACATCTATTTTAGGCTATGAGGAACAGATTACAAGGATGAATGGAGGGTATATGGATGCAAAGGTTTCATTTAACTTGCAGTGGTGCGTCTCCATGGAATATACAACGAACACATGAACGAAGATTAATTACCGTAGAGGTTAGGACGCACTTCCAGTTGGTATATGCATTCTGTCCTAGTTCTCCCTGAGAATGGAGATTACATCAAGGCTCCGAACTCCATACTTGTGTCAAGAGACTTGAACCTAAGTCAGTCAACACATCTCTTCAACAAAAAATGACAGGAAGGCCTATTAGCGTCTCGCAAGCAACAGCATAGTGTAATATCATATCAGCTTTTTGAACATATATATGTACTGAGAATCTGTAAAAAGATGGTCTATATCATTATTCCAGCAATTTATCATCAAATGTCATATCATATGTACAAATGTATACAATGATAACTAAAGTCAGATTTGAGTCTTGATGGTCGCTTATTTTGTTCATATTTATAAGTGGTTACAATAGGCCTTTTTCCACTGGCTGGTGTTGCACGTTATCTGCTTAGTTACACCATGTCTGAAGCCAAACATACCCCTGGCAACGTATACTTTAGCATTGGATCACTGAGTGTATAAGCGTAATACGTTCATAATACCCACCTACATTATTTCCAGACAACTAATAACGATTGCATCGTATTCTATGGTATTCCAGCTCAAATCTGGTATGCCACACATGCATATTGCCTCAATATTACTTTAGATATAGCATAGATAACATAGGATCACAGAAATTGAATACCCATTAATACATTGGCAGGCCTAGCTCTTATATGCTTATCTTTCTCTAAATTAAAACCAAAACAATTATCAACTATAAAGTTTAGACAGCTCAGACTCATTGATACAATACCCGAGTTTGCTCCAACAATTTAATCAGTCTAAAAACAACAGTCCTGCAATCACACCCACTGTTCACACTTTAGGTGTAATTGCTGTCTTTCCCTATATGGATGTGGCTGACTTCGGCAGTGTTTGTCCGAGCGGCCGCGTTACTACACAGTGGGCCGTTAGGCGGCGGTGAACGGCAACACCTGTATTACTTCGCCTACATTTTCAGAATACATGTAGAAGTAGCAATTGTATGGTCAAAGGATGCCGTGTGCTACTTCTCGAAAGTCAAAAGCCAAATGTCACACCCTTTTTTTATACATTGATTAGTTCCGCACTCTCTTCTCGGCATTTTTCCTATTCAGATCAAGTTGGGACCATCGTATATATATGAGTAGTCATTAAGGTTGACGTATTACATGTCATTCAATGTCAGGAAATGCTAATAAGTTATTAGATCTAGTGGGAGCGTTCATTTCAAGAAGTTGGAAAACGAAATATCTAAATTGGTAGTGATGTAGAAATGCGTCATAGAGTAGACTTATAAAGCGATTTGAACATAATGTTTATATTGTGTAATATCACTACTTTGAAGAAAGTGAGACTTAGATTCAAATTACATATTTGCTGCCCTAAAAGGCCAATATAATCATAGAGGATACATGAACTGAAACATATACATCTGACACTTTGCAAGTGGCGAGGAAAATTAGTTAGGTCAAATATCCATCTTTCCTTCCCCTTAAGGGATAAACTTTCACGGATGTACCTCTTTGGTCCTTTTCGTATTGTACTTTAATTCTCAACATAGCAGATTCCCAATAGGCACATCTGTTGCTTCTTTCGGATAAGTGTTACAATACTTATAGTGTTTAGCAGAGCTTAGAACTAACCATAGTATAGTGCATATATATACATACCGAATATAGCAGGTTCTAAATATCGTTTTACTCAGACAAAATTTCACTTTTTAATGTCTGACACCGTGTCGGTTACGGTACGAAAGACAAAGACACTGGGATGAGGGACTTCTTTTACAATTCAGGTAAAGTCAATAACTGACGGAGACCATTATTTGGTTAGGACGTGAGAAATATTATTCCAGACTCCGGTATCTTAAAACAGTAAGACAGGTATGATACCCCCAGTGTCGGCGGTCACCACTATATTTAGATTAACTGCGGGTTGTTCATATTAGAGAAGGACAACTATTGTCTACTATGATTACTAAGGCCTAGTTCTAGATACACCGACAACGGCTTTTTCATGATAATCATCTAGACTTATATTCTTGGATTCTAGAGTTCAGAAGGCCTTTAGAGATTGAGAAATACATTTGCAAGGTAGAAAATAGGACAGAAAAGTTCAGAAGATTCGAGGAGCTATTAAAAGGGATTCAGGTCTGAAATGAAACACCATTAGATGGAGGTAGTGATGAATGTTTTCATTGAAAGAACGAAACGTAACGCAATTTTAAACAAAGATAGCCAGATATAAGATAGTGATATTTCAAGATACATATAAAGGGGATTTTCTTCCATGCCCCGGCTATATTGTTATGAGATCTACTAATGCTGTTCAAATGTCATCTTAAACTTCAGTGCCCAGAATCTCTTACTCATGGACAAAGACATGAGTCCCACTATCCATGCCCTACTGAGACTGGGAGGCAAAGGCAGGAGCCCCTCCTCAAGATATCTGCACTCAGGACTCTTGTCAAAGACAGTGGAGAAATACTCGCCAAAATATTATTCTCTGGGTTCCCAAATACCATATGACTCACTCCCAATTAATTCAACCTTGTTGTATTATCATCATCGTTTTAAGTTAAGAATTAAGACCAAAACAAACTATCACAAGAAATCAGACAATTTCCTTTCGACTCGCCAGATAGTATAAAGGGGGTGATCCACTTGGGTGACTTGAGTTCGACGCCGCCGTGTGTCTGCCAAACATGCTTATTATGTTTCCACAGGCCCGTTGATGTAAAAGATCAACAGGGGTGATGTACGGGTGGCAATAGACCTTTTCCCACAGGCCATTGTCGCACCTTATCTACTTGGTCATGCAATGCCTGCAGACAAACAAACACTTGACAATGTACTCTTTAGCTCTGGATGACTAGGTCTAAGAGCGTAATATGTCTATAATATCTGTTTAGATTATCTTCAGGGAATTTACAGTGGTTCCATGCTATTCTATTGTATTCCAACTGCGATTTGGAGGGTTACACATGAATATTGTCCCAGTAATACTTCAGATATGATAAGAGAGGAACACCACAGGTGTCTGTACAATAACAAATTGGCAGGCTTGGTTATCATATGCCTATCTTTACATATAAAAAAAACGAGATAATTGTCGATTCTAATGTTTAGACAGACCAGACTCGTTACTGCAATGCCAAAGTTTATTCTAGCTTTCATATCTTAAAAAATATCAACAGTCTTGTAATCTCAAATGCTGTATGTCTCTATAGGCCTGTGGCTGGTCTCGACCTTGTTTGTCCGAGCGGCCGCGGGGTCCGTTAGGCTGTGCTGAAAGGCAACACCTGTATTGCAGGCAACCAACAAAAGCTATTTGAGGAGATTTTAGCGACCGTCGGCTGTTCGCCGTCTCTACGGTGTATATTGCTCTGTACTTTTTCTTATGCTAGATGGCTAGATGTGGTAAGTAAGTTTTCCTTCGCTTTTCATTACATTTCATTAAAATTCGCATGGACAATAGAATGTGTGATTAGGTTCCATATGAAGATACTGTCTGTCACGGTTGATAGGGTTATCGCAATGCAACAGCGTTTAGCGCTTTTTCCACCACAATGACGTCTATACACAGTCAATGGCAAACATCGGGTAATCGCAATTTAACTTTATTAAATGCAGAAATATTATTTTGAGGATTTCGATATTTTTATTCGTCTCGCATTCAGGTCCACAAACCTTACCTTTTCCATGCTGGAATATCTTCAGTACAGCACAAAAGAAATTTGAGAAATTGTATAAAAAATAAAATTGGAATAAGCCACCAAATCTTCACGGGCGGACGGCTCCTAATGAACGCAAACAGACACGTGGGACCGCTGTAGGCGCCGGTCGACATCGTGGTAACTCTGACAAGGCAGGGAGGTTAAGGACGGGTTAAACGATTCTACCTTATCAAATTTCACCACGCTGTTTACACACACGATTCACAGGCCCGCCGGACACACCACGGGGGCAAACAGTGCCCGGATGTGATTTTCTGCGCATGTACCGGCGTTTCCGGAAGAGCAGGTGACCGCTGTGATCTGAGCTGCGCGGGATCCCGTGGGGCCACCAACCGGTTAAGAAGGACCCCAGTGCTGACACGTCATTGACGGGGTGTGACAAAGTTCCCGGATGAGCAGAGATCAAGAGAGATGCAGCCTCGTATTATCGCCCGCGTCCGACTTTCGCTTCGAGCTTCGTAACTGCGTGTGCGTGGAGTTTAAAGGCATCGCGCTCTGGCATATCAATGATGGCTTGTGTGTCAGGCAGTGGCCTTGGGTTGACTTTCAGTGGGCGTGTCAGGAGTGGCAAAATGTCTACCGAAAATAAGCTATTTCTAGCACCAACGAATCAATTACAAGATAAGGTTTGATGAGAACGGTTAAGCTTTGAGAAATGATACCCTACTGTCTGACCAAATGGGAGGTCGCAATTGCAGCCTCGTCGGTAAATAGTTTGTTGCAAGCGATGGCGAGTATCATCATACTTGTAATTTGTTTACAGGTCTTCCTATGGGGATCCTATAGACACCCTGAAAAACATCAAGTTTTCGCTAGTGACATGAATAAGAAGGTAATGTATGAATATCTATCTTTTGCGTTACGGCGTCAAGTTTGTTCCATCCAATTGCGCCTGAAGATTTGTCATACTTGCTTTCGCGGTCTGATTCCAAGATTCATATTTGGGCTCTGCATCACCTCACGTTCCTCTGCAAGAACGATCGATATTTCCTTCTTTTCTTTACAGTTTACACATGCAATTATGTAACTGTTGATTTCTGCGAGGGAGAGTCACAGACTGCATTTGATCGAGACAAAATCATGTACAGATAACAGTTTTATTGACAGGAATGACTTTCATTATTATTTAACACACATATATATATTCATTCCAAGGGCGATCATCTATTCATGGCATATCGTACTAAGTAAGTCAATGTTGATAAAGACAATACTAATCCATCTTATAATGCGTGTCTAATATAACACACTATCGAATTAGTTATATCGGAAATATTATTATGAATAAATCCTATTCTAGAATGAATTCTGTATCTCTAGATTTGTTTAATTTTCTGCTGCCCTGCCATATGACCATGATAAAAACAAACAGATCAGCTATATACTATTTATTTTAAGGAAGTCTAATGTACACCAACCAATTCGGGGTTGAATGATTAGTTCCTAATTCTAATAGGAGTCGGGGAACTTGTCTCAGGTAAAATGCACTTCCGGTCGACCGACAAGCAGCAATCACGGGATACTGGTTAGGGCGTGGCGTGTGTTAGTCCTAAGCAAATCAGTCTACACCTACCGACAGAAATACGATTATGTACCCAGGGCAACAGAGTTAGGATGTGGGAACAGTTCCCTTAGTCATAGTTCTTGCATTCTACACCAAACGACTGAAATACGATTTCTGAGCGACAAAGGCCCACCGATAAAGAAACCTTCTGGTTCCTTGGCGAGAAAAGATGTAATACGCAGGAAAGTACATCAAATCGTTCTCCAGTCCACTAATCACTAGGAAAGTGCAATCCACACCCAAACTGTGTGTGGCACCCCCCTACAAGCCTCAGCAAGCAATTAGTGTAGGTACTCCGTCAGCCCCTGTCGGCCATCGTACCGGGGGGTATTTCTAATGTTCCTCTGTCATGGACTGGATTTATCAACATGTTGATAAACTTTCTGCAAGCGATTTAGGAACATCAATCGACAACTCGCCAGCGACAAAAGATCATCTTGGGGGGTAGGGGGGGGGGGGGGGGTTGGCTGACCCTTGGCTAGCTGCCCCACATCTACCGACTAGGGCTGACTCCATTAGGATGCCTCGCCTGAGACAAAGTATCATTCCTTGGTCGCCAACAAAGATACTTCAATGTTTCGAAATTGGTAGATGTGCATTGGACTTAATGAGTCATAGTGTGTTTTGCTCTGCTTTTTCTATTTTGAGTAACAAAGGTAAGATGATGTAACTCAGGATTATGCTCTGATTGCCCAGGAGCCTTTTAAGATAAATGCTCCACCCTCTCTCTCCATTAGCCATTCTATCGACTGCAACACCCAGGGGGAAATATCCATTGTATTTTTTGTGTAATTCTTCCCGTTCCGCTGGAGTGGAGACTCCGAAGTTCGGGGAAAAAATGAGAGAAGGTGGTGAAATTTGATACGCCTCGTCAAAACACACATTTCTCGAAAATATCCATTGTATCCAACTTTCAGAATATGATATTAGCACGAACCTGCTGTCCTCGGACGTGTGGACGCAGGATATCAATATCCAGTAAATTAGAAATGTACCAAAATAAAGTTATCAACAGATTCGATCCATGCGGAGGCACCCATCCATGTTTTGATCTTCTGGCCCGAATACAATGTCTGGAATGTGTGACAGGTTTAACGGGGCGAGGACCTCAGGGTCAGAATAACAGTGATGGAAAATGTATGTTGATGACCATTAACACGGTGTACAGTCCTGTGAATTTCAATGTATTAATGTCTATTGTGTGTGTCTGTCTCTGTACTTTGTATTACAAACGAAGTTAGTGGTAAAACAAATGAAACATGTCTACATCTCAAAATCTATCGTCAAAGTCAACGTATACAACGGAAAGGAAGTCAGAAGCCACATGGCCTGGTTAGAGACAGAACTATAGAACACTGCATTATCAACACACTTGTTCTGTTTTGTATGTCATTGAAAGTATATCTTTGGGTATGCAAGGAAAAACGCCCATCTGGCGACTCCATATGTCTTGTTTTTATCTGAATAAAAAGGTTTCAGATATTGGATTTGCTAAGATTCCAATATTCGGATATCTAGTGTAAAAGAAATCCTGATAAGTTGGCAATTCACTAAAAACACATTTTAAAGATCCCAGTCTCAATGGCTTTCACTATTTTGAATTACCATTGTTTATAGAGGGATGTATTATATCATTTTTGAATTCGTACCCTTGTGTTCATCTATTCCTACTTGGTGGTAATCATATCAATGGTGCTAATAAAAATAAGGTATTTTTCCACTTGCCGACAAAATGGTGATATAATATCAATTGAAGATTGTGTCAATTATTGATGACACGGGGCAACGTCAGTTCTCTTGCCAGGGGTTCCGAGTGTTCTCACCTGACTCCGGTCCACTCGGCCACTCCCTGGTCATACCTTGCACAGGAGGACGTTTCTTGTGCTGCTGGTAGTTGTTTTCTTTTTCTTTTTGATATTTTTATAATTACACTTGGTGTTTAATGATATTTCACTTTTTGTAATAAATGGGGGTGTCACCTTAAGCCCAAGTAACTTTTACTCTCTTCCATTATTAGCTATCATTATATCACGTTCTGATGTAGGATTAATCGGAGATTTTAGGATTCACTCCTTCTAATATCTGAGTAAGAGGAGGGTCATGCGAATACCAGAATTCTCCCAAAAGATCGGCATTCGTCTGAATATTGTTGCTCTATTTCCACTTGCTGACTGATTATCTTTAGTAGCTCTGACCAAATTCATTTCTGATGAAGCCTGTGTTAAATTGACGGGAAGTGGTGCAAAATCCGCAAAAGGAAGTAATATTGATTGGTCGTTGACTTTTCCATTTATATTTCCAATTATGGATTCAAGTAAAAATAAATATATCAAAAATCGATCGGTAGTGACCCCTAAATCTATAGTGAACAAAAATGTCCGCAAGTGGAAAGATGCCTATAGAGACACCAGTTTCTACAGCCGAGATAAATTCTAGGGCGTTAAATATTCACATTGCAATGTCTTTTTAAAGCTTTTATTCAGACCAGATGGAAGCGCCTAGGGTCATACTAAGAAAAAACGTGGTTACTGAGCATAGTGTACGGTTGGACGTTCGAGGTCATTTGATGAAAAGGTATGGCCCGACGCTGCACTTTCATATTTACAGGTTTGAACCGTTATCAAAATACGGTATGTTGCCGTTAAGATTTATGTTCAGAAATATGTTATGGTGGGTTTGAATTGTTATCAAAAATACGGTTTAGTATAATTAAGACGGTACAGTTTACGGTCAGAATTATATTACAGATACCAATAAAATTTACAGTATTTCTCTTGACGTTTTAGACTAGTCTCTGGTATATTGTGTAATATCATTCCCATACATTCAATCCTCATACAGTCCTCGGGATATGAAGTAACCTTGTCGTGACTAATGCAATATATGAATCAGATTAAGTTGTTATGAGGCTTCCCAGAGTGAATAGCTAATAGGAAGCTATCTGACGCTAACTTTGCATTCAATTGGCTTCTCATCTAAAAGGCAAGAGTGACGGAGAAAGAGAGAGCGAGAAGATGGTGAGCAGGTCACCAATAATAAATAAGTAAATTGGCTTGCATTAATGATATGAGGAGATAATGAAACAATGAGCTGCAGTAATTAGTTTTACTATTCATTCAGAATTGAGTTGCAGTCAGGCCGACCATTTCATTTCGAAACATTCTCACAGGTGTTGAATATTTAGGACTTAATGTCATATTCCCGTGAGATTTATAGATATCATTAATCATCATCTGAATTATTGCTTTCTGTGTATATCGCTTATTATATACTTCCTTGATATGGCTTTAGGTGGTAGCCATTAGATACGTAGATATAGCAGAATCGAACAATGTATTTAGATAAACACTTGCGTTTGCCAATCTATGAACCATAATACATGGAGAAAGTATCACCCAATATTACCCAGCACAAGCGCAATCTAGTCATATTTCATTTGTTCATTTGATTTGAATATATCAAAAGTGTAATTGTTTTACCTTAGAAGAATATCCTAGCCGTTACCTAGCCATGGTAGCCAAAAGGATTTGCGAAATTCAGAAGCATCATTTTCTGCCAAGAATTTCGGCAAAGCTCAGACTCTTCTCTTAAAATCGTGGTCGTGAGCGTTTCCAAGAGGCACGATCGATATTCCCCGATACTCAACCTCACATCACAACATTTGACGTCATTTATCGTGTGGCATTGATTCCCCATTATTGTGAACAGGATCGTCTGCATGCTGCACGGACAAAATATTCAAATTAAAGAGAAATACATCAATGAATGAACATTATGTACAATCTATCACATCAGTTCTTTAGATGTCAACATTACGTAGTGAAAAAAGAGTAACGTTGTTGAAAATCCATTTAAATAAATTGATACAAAGGTAATTGGCGTATTATAAAGGGATATATATTTGGAACATACAATTTGCCCTGATTATACAAGAACCTATAGCGATGGCTTATGAAATAATCCAGAAGAAACCTAATGGTGTTTGTAGTGTGTATATAAGAATCTTGTGCTATCAATGAATGTACTGATTGAAATATACAGTAGCAAATTACATAAAAACATCTCAAACATGTTTTTTTATATCACTCCTCTGCTTTCTACTTTTGTGTTGCGGGTTAAGGGGTAATGACATAAAAACATCTCAAACATGTTTTTTTATATCACTATCAATGAAAGCATTCCTGTTACAGTCATATCACAGGAGAGCAGTCACTATATAGGATTTAACAAAAGGACACACAAAAACATACTTACTTGGTTTTCTAGGCTGCACGATGCACAATTCAGCTCAACAAGCATAATGAGGTACCTTTTGAAACAAGACAAGAGCAGACTTGATAAGTTATCTGTAGAAACTGTAGCGTACCATAAGGCTTACGTACAATAATATTCCTGTTTTCAAGAATTGTTGAAAATAACCTTTAGACAGGTTTCACATAATGGATGCTTTTTCAAAGAATCAGATGAAAACATTGAGGTCTAGCTTGCGATATCATTCAGGAAGTCGGTGCATCCTACAAAAAATATCTGACAATAGCCGGTGAAACGGAACAATGTATTTCAATAATAAACTACCAAGCCATACATAACACGCCACGGTGTTCATGGCAAGGGAATTACGCGCATTCAGGAATTACCATCACCTCAATTAACCTGCGCTGGGAGAGTGATAATTAGGAGGGGAGAAGCTGATCAATATGCACGCAGGTGTAGAAAAACTGCTTGGATAGGTGAAGGATTCTGGCAGGCGGGGAGTAGTGGCAGGTGGGTCGAGGCAAATATTAGAAAACTTGATTTAGGGGTTTGTTTCCTCACCTATGCATAGTAAAGGCGTGAATCCTGGTGAAATAGGGATGGCCATATTTAACAACAATCACGCCATGTATTCCTGCACACATTTACTACACGGCTGCCATCGCTGGTTCCCGTGGATTCTAGTTTAAATGCGGTGTTTACACATCTTTCGCCATGGACATGGTGTTGACAGAGCAATTGAACACCTGTTATCTGTTCGAATTGCGAGAAACACTAGAACAAATTAAGGAATAAATAGAATATCAGACGAGAAAAAGCTGTTGCAAATACAAGGATTTTTGGGAATATTTGCACAGGCACTAGAGCTAATGACTCTCTGGGGCAAATCCTCCTGTCAATAATACACGAATTACAGCGCCGGTATTAGCGGCTATAATTCTCTACCGTACAAGAGAAACGTCATAAACCGGAATGTTATGAGCATGCATAAAGCAGTGGCTTCACGTTAGGGATGCTTTGGGATGATTCCTAAACACTAGAATCTATTGCCCCCTATTTCGGTCTGTGCATACTCATGTTTTCAGAATTGCATCATTAGTTTGGAGGTAAGTGGCTATTGAATGTGCTTTATATTCCTGCTGTTTAAAATTGAAAAATATACGCTTTTAAGGTTACTTCTAATTTAATGACACATAATCATGTAGTGAATGGATACTAAATAAATATTATTCGTGTAGTATACGTATTTAGCGGCATATTTGAGTTTCCCACAGTTTAGATTATTTCATAATTATTTAATCGAACTGTGTGATGTCGTAACGAATACTGAGGAGGGTTCACACGAAGTAATGAATACTTTCTATCAGCCGAAGATATTTTCATAGTTTTACCTTTTTTTGCCAATCAGATAGGAAAGGATTATCTACAACTACCATATTATTCTCCATTTAGAAGTAAAACCATCTGTTACTTTGGTCGAACAAAATAATGTGAACTTGAAGTTATTACATATTTACCACTTTACATTTGGAGTACAGACATTGATACATTGAGCTTACAACCAAGACAGTCTTACATCACACAAATTTCTTTTAAACATGCATATTCTTATTCTCTAATTACCAGTGATTGATGCCCCCTTAAAATTGATTACGGTACAAAAAAACAAATTCAATTTTCAAAGACCTAATACGTAATGGAAAACTAACTGAAGCTATAAAGGGTGGCAACTCGTGTAGTAAAAAGAGGTTATTTACTGAGATACTCGTTGATTATACTGGTAAACATTTTCTTTCAAAAGAGAGCTAGAAAACGGACTACCACGAATATCACTGAATGGTTGTAAAACCCATATATAAGCTATGGCTTGCATGCCGTGCTACCTTTACTGAAAATCTGTACCGTGAAATGTTAATAAATACTGCTCTTTTAGGCCTGGCGTCCACCTACTACGATAGAAATTTAGACCTCCCGATATGGCACCGATATAAAAAGCAAATATCGGGGACATATCAGGAAGGTGCAAAATCGTAGACATATATATGTCTAGACATGCCAATCTACCACGCATTGTATAGCGTTTTTATTGGTGCCTAATCGCAGAAACATGGTCAACTGACTCCACCATGTATATGCATTTATCAAACCCCTAATGAAAAACTCCATTGGCCGACTGTATTTGGGCGAGTATACAGAAAAATAAAATTTATCGCTCAGTAATATGCGACCTTGCCGTCCTGCCATAAACAACAACTCCGCTAACTCTCGTTAGTGTTTTTCCATATATACTGAAGCATAATGGTTGTATTTGCCGCCAAGCCTATATGAGAAGACATATTCTGTCCGCAACAGGTATACACTGGTCGTATACAAATCATATATGTTTGGCGTATATACATGCATGTATACTGATAAAAAAATCCGATCCGATGACAGCCAACGATACCATAGAAACAGGAGCAGCAAACAAGTCGTTGCCAGCCATGGTGTAAGGGCTGAGGGTTTGTGGGGGAGGTTCAAACCATTGTTTTATTGACGTGGAAAAAAGTGAACTTCCATGACGAATGGAAAATTCCATTCTTCGAATAAGGAGTAAGGATTAAGAATGAGAGATACTTGGTAAAATAGATGAACATCAGAGGTACATCAACAAGCTTAAGGACCTCATAGTTGTACATATCGGAGGCTTTAGACTTGAGTTCTCCTATTGTAAATTCTGTAAGGAATTACAAAAGTGGCGTCAGAATAGAGGGGGCAGGGGCACACCCCCCCCCCCTTACACACACACACACGCTTTTGTGCCAGCCCAAAAAAGCCAGCAGCTTCAGATTTGACTCAATCCAGTGTAAAAAATGTCTTACCTTTTAGCATGCAACAATGGCTAAACATTGACTTTCCATCACGGAAAAATGTCAAAGTCTGACCTTTTAGCATTTTACAATAGAGCTCTAAGCCTTGACTTTTCACTGTAGGAAAATGTCAAAGTCTGACTTTTTAGCATGCAATGATGGTTAAGCCCTGACTTTTCACTCTGGAAAATTGTCAAAGTCTGACCTTTTGGCATGCAATGATGGCTAAGACCTGACTTTTCACCGACCTAACGCAAATTCACGGTAAATCCAGTGGAACATGTCAATGTAAAAGTCTGACATTATACCAAGAAAATAGTCATTTATTTCAGTTCGCCCCCCCCCCCCCCCCTCCCCCACTTTTAAAATGTTCTGACGTCCCTGTTCAATCATATGTTTAAAATGAAGGTTTTGAACTGATTTTATATCGATATTTCCTCAAGGAAATAGAGAGAACTCATCTTGTAGCATTATTGCTGAGTAAACGCCTCTGTTACAAAGGGCGTAGATCTGCGTAATTTGGCCTCTGCGACAACCCTTACTTTACTGCCTATTTCGATTGGCTGGTTATCATTTATGTATCTTTTATGACTTGAGGACATATCGGTGTGTTGAATCAATACCTTCTGTGGGTGTACTACTACTGACCACTTGGTGCGTTTCCATTAACCAGTTGTGTAAGATGTGGAATGGAGGGTAATATACACAATGGTAATTAGTATGATTTATAAACTGGCAAATCAGGATGTATGATCGCAACAGTAATTTAGCTCTTCTAATGATATTGTTATTCATGGGTGTGCCTATAATTGTATAATTGTGGCATATCCGCTCTCCTCAATCCGACTCTGGATATATGACTGCACGTAACATCATTCAACATATAGTTGTACCATTTTGTAATCATATTACTGTACAGTGTTATGCGGTAACGATCGACACGAGAGACAATCTGTTATAAATAGATCGATACATGGAAACCATTTAGAATTATGGGTATGACTCATTTGCTGCGTGATACTTGTTGACATGGTATCGAGGGCAACAGCTCCAATCCGTTGTGTCACTGGTTCTTAACGACTCGTAGCAGTCAATTCTGAGAGTCCAAACGAGTCACACACGTGCATCCTCTTTCCTCATTCAGGTCGGTTCGCATACATACGTCGCGGTCTACTACCTTCCTGTTTTAAATACACAGATACTTTCACCTCGAGATTTTAAATACTTTGACATAATTTATAGGTGACTCTGTGTCATAGCCATTTCAGAAAACAAAACATAACTTTACAGATTATACACCTACATAGACAATCGTGACCAAGTCCAATAATAAGATATCTACCTACATACATTCACAGGAAAATTCCCTATCTACATATTATAGAAATATTCACATACACTAATAACTCGTCCATATGTGAATGATCCAATAGCTACAATACTTCAAATATTATCAAGATGCCTTATTGCCTATTCGAAGCCAATCTTTGTATCACGCTTTTTTTACCGAACCTTCCATAAACTATGACCACAATAAAACAGAGATAGTTTTAGGAATTCGATTTTGGGCCTATATGCCCTGAGCCAATCTGGAAAAGCCCTGCAAAGATTCTGCATATTTCGTCTGGGCCCTGTTGTTTATTATCGCACTTGTCACTGTTGCCACAGCCACTGTAACTCATACGCACCACCAAGATTGGGATAATGCCTCAGCCATAACTGATGCTTCATAATCATAATCTTATAAAAACACTAGGTGTCAGGTTGGAGAGTTGAATGACATAACACAGCAGACTTGCTTTGAACGTGGAGGTGGGGAATATTAAAAGTCCTGCAAAACTTGGTTACAACAAAGTAATTTATCCAAAGTGGGCTGACAATTTGCTCAATAAAGTAAAGATTTTTAGGAGGTATCATTGATTGTGAATCTCACCCTAATATAACACTGATTTTACAAAATATCTTTGTCTTTTGCTCAATTTGCTTCTTAATGATATGATATTATGTCTTGGTACAAAAACTATGTTCTCTAACTGATATTTTGCTTCCTTGTATCACAGTATATATAGGAGGGATGTTTAGAAAGTATCTGAAGAATGTTTTTGACAATGTTGAAGGCTTCACATGCAAACCTTGGAAATAACAACCCTCAGTTACAATAATAAAGTCATTTCTCCAATCTCTAGAACTTGACTATAATGAAGCTTTTCTGTATATGTTTGTAATCTACCTCACCTGTATTAAAGTTTCTTTATATCTGGTCTAAAGACCTAGACAGACCCCAAACATAAGAATTAGATAAATTTACACATCATGGAACTGTTTCACTAGTTTTGTGACAAAAGTGTTAGACAGACATGAAAAACGGCACCAACAGTGCAAGCAAGAATGCACAAAATGAAGTTTAATGTATAGTTCTTATGAAACCGGACACACCATCTAGACATGTCACGCCATCTAGACATGTCACGCCATCTAGACATGTCACGAAACTAGTGAAACAGGTGCCTGGTGAACACTGTGGTTCTGTATCACAACCAAAACAACTCCAGTGTAGATCACATGAACGAGAAAATCCTAGCACTACCTTGTTCTTTGACGATTGACTGAAGGTAACTGGGGTTGTTGTAGGGTAAAGAAGGAAAGCTCTATCTAAAATAGCCATATTATCAAGGCTCTGTAAGGCCTCAATAAGATGCCACAGCAACTGACTTGGGATATGCAAATCCGAAGCTATGATCAATTGACCATCTGCAGTTTTTGATTTGGTTGTAACTGCCTTTCCATGTTGTTCATTTTTCTGCTTCTGTAGCAGATGAGGAAATCACCCCTCACATAGAATACACAGACAATCAACGATGATTTTATGGATAAGCGGCCGTAAACTACGAAAGGTTGACCTCGGGTGGTTAACGGAGCCGTCTATCCACAAAACAATTGTTTGTTGTGTTTATTATCCATCTTTTCAAATAAATTAAACCCAATAATTGCCACATTAAAGAATATAACAATGGTGACCGTTTCTTTGCTCTATAGCACAGAGGGCTTATTTTCCCTTATACCATAGCCGTGCGGCCGTATACCACATATTTGAATACGTATACCACAGTTATGGTATCTGACAAGTTTTATATAATGGGTAGTAGTTTGCTCAGTTCTCATACATTCTCCATGGGGTCTTTGTATACCATGGATAATAAAGGCTGTCCCTATGAACAACATTGACGTTTTGCGATGTAGAAACACTCAGGTCATATAAAAACGGAATTGAACTTCTTCCATTGATCCTGAACATGGGACCATCATTCGGAATTCCGTAGACTTCAATCTATTAATGAATCTTGAGTAAGGGGGTCATTTTGAATATGAGTTCGTGAAATAAAGAATAAGGGTGTTTTGTTAAGCCAGATTCTTCTGAGCTTTGTCGAAAGAGAGGTAAAATCCAAAATATTTGTCACCCTTTTCCATATGAGTATGAGCCCCGGGTGCTCCTTACATCATCAAATGTGAACTAATACACTGGAGATGATTGGATAGTCGCTCACCCTACAGAAAATGAAAGGAAGGCCCAGAGAATGCGCGTGACCCGGAAGTACGTACCTGCGCACTTCCGGTAGCGACGTATGTGACGGCCTCTGGTGGCTTTAGTGGATATTCTGAGGGATCAATGAATATCCTGTTCTCTGCAAGTTGTATTCATAGAAGGGTCCCTCAAGGAATGCACTCCAATATGAGATGTTATTTTATGTCGCTATTTGTTTGCATTACAACAGAAAATCTGCGTTATTCTATGAATATTCCCACCACCTCCTACACAAAATAGAAGT